>JAYKKI010000019.1:6357500-6802500 GCA_039881145.1 Druceiella hillmani
AAGTACATGGTTTGGTTTCGACTTTAACCGAAACTTTGAAGCACTTTGGATTTTTAATATATTTTAAAATCAGTAGCGCTCAATAATATAATAAAAAACAAAAGTGCTTCAACCTTATCTTTATGCTAAAATCACCTGAGAAATCTCCAAATATCAAAGTTTGACTAAGAAAATCATGAGATGGCCTAAGTTTAGTACTAAAAAAAGGACAAATGACACATAAACAATTAAATTTTTTGGCTTAAGAGGAAGTGAATCTTGTAGGCTAGTTAGAGCCCTCCTTTTTGACAAATCAGTCAGTCGAAAGTCAAAACCTTTCCTTGTCAGTAATGAGTATAATATTGATATGTAAATATGGTTACTCACTTCACATGTCGTTGGTATGATGACTTTGTGCTGAGCACCTGGCTACAGTGCGGACAGGGGAAGACAGGACGCTCCACTTCATGTACCGTATTGAGATGTAGCTTCAATATGGAGACTGTCCTATAAAAACAAACGGATGTATTACAGTAATACCCCGACATACACACCCCATATTTAAATCTTTTGTCGATTCGTCTCTTGTATTAGTACTGGACAACTCTCAATGCTCCACTCCGCCCACAGCGCTAGTATTCAGCTTATGACCTGTTCGATTAGATTCCACGTCAAGTAGATGCATAGCTATACTTCATTATTTTGTGTTAATTATATTGTATGTTTCATATATCCACAGAGACTTGATAGACTCTGCTAAGTCATCTAAACGAAGTTGCATTGATTCTTTTGCATCAAACAAGAAAAAAAAACATTATCTTAGTAATGTAAACTTAACATTATCAAAGACTTCAAGCAAATATAAAAATATGTAAATTGGCAGAAGTTTGATTTAATGGTACAAAACAGTCAGAGCAATCATAAAAGATAAAGAAGAAATAATCGAAGCTTTGAAAAATGCTCAATCTTTGAATTCAAGCATGATTCGCAAATGTCATAGAATTACAGCCGAGATGGAAACAATTTTAAAAATATGGTGTGACAATCAAATAAGTGTGAAAAATTGGCCCATTAAACAGAACACGGTGTGCTCTCAAGTTAAGCTGATGTTTAGAAAGCTGAAAGAAGAAGCTGGCGAGGTGCCTAAAGATGAACTACTTAAAGTTTTAAATCGCTGTAATTAGCATAGCATTGCAGAAAGTGGAGAGTTCGCAAAAGTTGATGAAGTGGCTCTCTATTCAGAGGAACTAAAAGCTATGAGGGTAGAAGTTGGCTATACCAGTGAAACCATATGCAACGTGGATGATACTGGGCTATTATGGAAGAAAATGCCTAGAAGAAATTTTATTCTCGCTTGCCCGTGTTTTGGAAGTCGAATCGTAAACTTTGGGCAACAGATCTTTTTGAGGATTCGTTTAGTCATCACTTCATCCCTAAAGTTGTGTGTAAATTGTTGTTTCCATTTTCATTAAATCTGACCACTCGTCCCTTGTAATACTTATAGCAAGAAAAGTAAATTAAACACAAAAGAAGAACTAAACCATACTCAGAAGTTACTACATTCAGGTTATTTTATGCTTTTTGAGCTACTGTTAACATTAATTTCATGTTATACAGACATTGTTTTTTCTAACAAATAGTCAGAAAGCCTATAATTTATATTACAAATCCGTTTTGGAACACCGCAACCTAAACTTCCTTTTTTTCCTTCTCTCACAGACAACATCTTATTGATGGAGATCTGTTCTTTGTCTGAAGAACTTGTGGAATAATGCCGATTGAGCTTTGACTGCCTCACTATTTATCCCAATATGATATTCGAAATGAGATGTCACATGCCCTTTTCCAAACAGTTGAGTTTGACTCTTATCATGATGTTAAATTTATCCTGTAACGTAAATTCTTATTGCGAGACATATGTATGCACTTTTAATTAATTATATTTCAATTCGTTAACTTATAAAAACATTTTAGTTTGTAAAATTTACAAAATATGTTACGATGGCGCTGTAAAATGTTACTTGCAAAATATATTAATAGTATTATTGAAAAAAAGAATTTAATACCGAGATATCAAATTTACTTATTTGCTATTTGAGACAATAATTCTCTATTTTTGTATATTCATTTGATGTATGCAACATTTTGTCACCATTTCTTATCAAATTTTACCTATTATTTACTTTATTTTCAGTATTTTTTCGATGGAAATTATTTATTTTTTTAGTATTATTTTGACTATTTTGCAACAACAAGCAAACATTTGTACCATACTTATATATTTATGAGTTTAAAAAATATTGAAAAACAATGAAAGAGTTCTTAATATTTTTATAAAAAAACTCTTATGAAATAATCATAAAATACTATTTTTGTTAATATCCAAAAAGAGTATAGAAATGATTAAACATACACGTAAATAAAAAAGCCAATTATTCTAATAAAAAATTATGCATTTTTATGAGCTATCTCAATGCTTCATTGCAACAGAATATTAAATTTCGGAGTAACACATTAGACAGACCGACAACTGTGTTCCTATAGAAGAAGCCAAGAATACCTCTTACCTGAATTCACTCGTGCAATGCTTACACTTGTATCGTTCATTAGCGTGTTGTGACAGGTAGTGGTCCATTGCCTCCTGTCTGCGCAAGTAATTATGTCCACACACCATGCAAGAATACCGCTTGTAGTGATCCCTACAGTGATGCCAATACGAGTTCATCTTCTCGAATTTCAAGCCACATATCGAGCACTTATGACCGGTAAAACTCTGTAAGATTTTTACCAATTTATTTAGTATTGTAAGTACATTTACAATTAGATATGTAGAATGCAGACACAATTGATATTAGTAATTCTAAATATATCCAAGTAATATTAAAAGAGATGTCAAAAAAAATGTAATTTACATGTACTACAAAGAATTAAAAAAATTAAATCCCACATCAAAAGATTTACTCTATAATCATAAAAACAAAACAGCCAAGGTGCAGTTTATTAAAAGACCACAAACAACCAAGAGAGAAGGCAATTAGCAAAGAAAATACAAAAAAAAGAAACTGCAATGTCGGAAACTGACAGTTATTTTAATGAAAACCTCAATCACTAGCAACGAAATCCGATATAGATTTCATAGCATATTTGACTGTGCTCATTGGATGCCACCTGAGTTGTCTAAATACGCTTACATTGCCTATATTCACAGCTGTATTACATTTTACTTTGTGTGCAGAGACATATGTCGGCAATTGAGAATGCTAAAGAATTTTACCTTAATATTAAACAGTACGTTTATGATAGCAGAGGTCCCAATTTCAAGTCTCAGTTAAAGTTCGTCGTACAGAAGAAAATAGATCTTCTGTTGATCTGTGTAGATAATTAATCAACAAAAACGTAGGCAGCAAATTGAACGATTGCTACAATCAATAGTAACAAAATAATTAACAAATTAATAATATTAATCGAATGTTCTGTGAAAGCATCGGAACCCAATGATCTTCAACTTCACGGTCAAACTTTGAAACAAAACAATGTGTGCGGACACCCTCCGCCAACTACCAAATAAATATATCAACAATATTTTGTTTAAAAAAATTAAATAACTTAGTTTGACTGACCGTACAAATTGATTGTTGCCTGAATCGCATTTGATTGTATCATATACAAAGATGAAGTATCATATAATGTTGTATTGACACTTGAAATTATCAATCAGATTGTGCAACCCTACTTTTAAAGAACCTCCTACTGTATATAAGTCATAGTAAGCTAAGTTATAGTGTAGACTGATCAGTAATTATACAAATACTTATGTATGAAAGTATACATTCTTTAAACTTTTGTTCTGAGTGTGAAAGAGAAAGAGATATAAAATTTATAAAGACTTATAGCAAGTTAGGACAACTAATATGGAGCATACATTAGTTGGTAATAAAATGCAATCATGGATGTATTATACATACACAATACATATGCACGTACATTGATTTACACATTTCATCTCGTTGATATTACAGAGCACCAAATATTGCATGGACTCAGTGATGTTTTAATAAAATTATTGACTTCAATAATCTAATAAATTTAAATTTATCTCATATTTACAAACTGTATTACTTTTAATTAACTGTAATTTTGGTTTTAATTTTGTTTGTAATTTTGGTTCATTTAAGCCAGAAAACCTGAGAAAAACATTTTTCCTAATTTTAATAATTATTATTTAAAATTTATTATCAATGACTAAAGTTTACAAAAGACTCACCTCTGAATGCCGCTCCATGTGTGCCTCATATGAATTACGAAAGGCAAAGGTTAGAACACACGGCTCGCACTTGAAAGTGGCATTGAAGTAGCGCGCCTTCTGTCTTCTCTCCTCAAGCTCCTTAAGTCGCTGGGCTTCGGTCAACTTCAATGCACGAACATGTTTGTGTGCATCCACCGAACTGTACGTAGTTTGAGAATCTGTACCTATTGGTATGCATACATACATATATATGTGTATATATATATATATATATATATATATATATATATATATATATATACATATACAGAATGCAGTGATCTCTGTTGCTAAAGTGAAAATATTAGTAATAGAATCGAATACAAATTTTTAAATTCACAATACTGACACTGCTACAGATAATGTGTTAGAAATATCCACCTAAAAATGTTTTACGAAATATAGAGATCAACTTGGTTAACATGTGACCTGACAACACTAATGAATTTAAAATGCTAAAATAGTTGATCTAGCTGGATCTACCTATTTGAAACAAATTATAAAGAAGTATCCATGTTCAAAACTTTTACCTAACTTTACATTCAATACTTCGCAACGTAAAAAAATACCTGAAACTTCAATATGACTTTTGCTACTGTGTGCCTTGTTCTTCGAAATCCCTTCTCCAAGTTCAGAATTGGGATTATCATTTATTACTTTAGATACTGAAATCTGGTTTCCAACAGCATTGATGGGCTCCAGCAAAACTTCAGTGTAAATTGTTTTATTAAATTCCACTTCTTTCATTGTCTTCTTCGTCACCACATTTGACTTGGGTTTATTCCTCTTTCTAATCTGCAAAGAATGAAAATTTTGCTGGACAGTATAATCCAGGAGACTGACAAATATAGCAAGGTATAAGGATATGAGGTGAAAAAATGTGATCCAAAATATCAAGGTTGGTTCACATGGTTCAGACCAAAAACCAATCCTCAGACTCACTATATCCGGACAGCAACCAAACAGAAAGGGTGGATTACCTAACGCAAAAAAGTAAGGGAAGTATATACCAAAACGATACACCGTTTTATATTGTCTTAATAAATATTTAATTCTTGAAACAAAAAACGGCAATACCATTTAATAATCATGTCCGGCATCCGATATAATAATCAAATGTCATTTTGTCTATACGGTATAGACATAATGTCATACAATGAATTAATAAATAAATCATTCGCAGACCCCACAAGTAAATCATCTCGTTTTGTTTGGCTTGTTAGCACACGTAGCACGAGCCCCTTGGGACATGACATATATTGCAGTCATTATATTAAATATGCGCAAGGTTCTCCTCTTTAGCGTAAACGAAAAGCAGTTACTCACATACATATTAATACTTAATGTTACATTTCAATATAATGTAAAAAATTTTTCAAATATATATTATTAGAAGCTTTATGTGCAATTCGACAACTATGCAACAAGGCTGGAAATTTCAGTGGGCTTCGTTTGTTTAATGTTGCAGTTTAATGTGAAACCTACAATACAACTACAATTAATTGAATTGCAGAGCAGCGCTAATCTCAAACAAACTTTCTCAATAAAAAATTAGACAGATTTTCATAAATCGCTACAAAAGGAAAACTTATGATGCAAAATGTCAAAAAAGACATATCAACATTTGTGTCTGTGATCGTACATATGTGAACAAGCATTGTCTAAACTCAAATGAAATAATAGTAATATTCGTAACCGACTAACACCTGTCACCCAAACTAATAGAAGCATGTTCACGAACCAGTCCAGTATACGAAATGACAATAAAATCACGAAACCAGTTTCATAGCTCACATACCTCCACTTCCAGCAAAAATGATCTGTCTTCATAACACGCCTAGATAGTAACTAGCTACTAGCTGACAGTTTTAAAACAAGTTTGTATTAATGACAATATTTTTGTAAACTGTTTAATATATTTTAATATTTTATTTGCTAATAAACTAAAAATATATAATTACTAGGTATTTTGGCCGACAACCTATTTTATTTTTCAATTCGTTAAGATAAGATACATAATGGACTAAGTTAAAGATTTAGTAAAAGAGGAAAACACTTGAATTTTTGTGTCAAAGTTCTGCACCTAATCCATCTTATAAGCACACAATCAATTACTTGATATTAGCTTGAAACACAGGAAGAATTTGTACCCCATAATTAAAAACCCATTTTTCTACAATTCCCAAAATTTTGCAAAGGGTCCACCAAAACCAAAATACTTTACAACCAATAGTATGAATATTATGAAAATAAAGTATCTATACTGTACGTTCATTTTTTTATTTGTTGCAACATTGAGAAATAACTTAAGGATTTGCAATTAAAAGACAACAAACGTTTTAGAATTTTGTTTCCATTTTGAATGAAATGGCACAAACACTTCATCCAATTAGCATGTTTCTCGCAGTATTTTTTTCAGCTTGAATCACTTGACAATTTGTGACTTGGCTGAACTTTTACTGTCAAGTGACAATGTCCAAGTGAAAGAAGTATCATAAACTTGCAAACTTCCTTCACTCAAACATTGCCGCTCAAAACTTAAAGTACAGCCTATAGAGAATTAAATTCATTTTTTCTGTTTAACACTTGACAATCAAATTGCCAAACATAAAAAGAGCAGAACATAGGATATAAATGAGTATTTCCTTCAGATATCTTTACATATGGATACAGGATTTATAATGTGAATCAGCATACAATAGTTTCCACATGATTCTAGATTACAGAACACTTAACTTGACGAGATTAATACAAAACCACATTAAAAATGTCAAGTTAAGTGTTCATAATTTTGCACTAAAAATGGTAAAATGGTCTGGTTTAAAATGTATTTTGCCTAAAATATACCGTATTATTTTTTTCAAATGATCCACCTTAATGGTACTTTACAAACTGAATAATAGATGGTGTATTACTCTTGTTATTTCGCAGTGAAAAATCAAATAGGGAAAAACCAAAAGTTGCAAGACTAATTTAAAAAAAATTAATCTTGCAACTTATAGATAATTGGAGTATGTTGCTTAAGGTCACTGCAGCCTTCGATTTCTACCTTCGATAATGTTATATTACCAATTTTATTCTCGCATTGTATTCACACATTCTCCTTTAATTTTGTTTTAAATTTGCTAAATGAATTTGAAATGTTCAAATGGATTGAAACCAACAATGCGCCGATAAACTAAAAGATATATCTCCCCTTAATAAATGACAGCATTCAAAGAAGTAATTGGGATCGTGTTCGCAACAGCTTTGATGAAGAGGTATCTCGTCATTTTCTATATATAATTCAGTAGAGCCTTACCTCAGTGTGGTATGGAGTCTCCTCTGTGATATCCAGTTCTGAATTCATCTCATCGTCTGTTTCGGATTCCAGTTTTATTTCTGCAGTTTTAAAAATATGGTTTTAAAAGAGACTTTCACTAATATCAATTTTTTATATTTTGCTATAACACATAAAACTTGCCCATATACAGTTAATGTCCTTTCCAAGAGGTTATCGATAAAATCTTCCGTATTTATTAATTTTCAATAAAAAAATTAAATACATTATCATGAGGCAAAACTAAAACCCATCTTTATGAAGGAACATATAACTTCATGTTTCGTAATTTTTGGAACCTCGTGCAACATAAGTTACCAAGAGGTGGTGCTCTTCCAAGAAAAATCGATAATTAAATGAAACTATGAGATGCTATCATTGCTAATAGCCCACCTGAAGATGTTGTAATACAACGAAACTTAGGTCGTGGTAAAGAACTTAAAGAAAGTAGAAATAATACTACATCACGTAGTCTCATTTAATTACCAATAATGAATTTCTACAAAATTAACGCTAAATTTATTCAATATTTAAAAAACACTTCATTGCCCTTTATACACGTCATTGTAAGAATGTTTTACTTCATCTGTTCGGGAACTTAAGAGTCCATTGATTTGTATGCAAACAATCCGGGTTATCTTTAGTATTTTCACTAGAGCAGAGTACAGTTAATAAAATTTTATTCTTATTTAAATTCGTATCCACAATATTTGTTGATGCGTTTAATTCAAATCATCTTTCAATATGAAAATCATTATATTGCACAAAATGTCCAAAACCACTTTCTATAATAAAGAGAAAAGCAGAGTGCTTGTCTTAAAACGTCGTTGGTATCTGTCCTACTTGCAATGGCTAAAAGAACGTCAGCTTAGTTCACAAATGTTTCCCATCTAGTGCAGCGCTCACTACTTTAAAAATGTTGCAGTCTGGTATTTTCTTTGATCGCATTAAAAGTTATTTTAAAAGTACAGATGGCAACACTCAAACTTGCAACTGTTGAGTAGGAGATGAAACATTATCGTAAATATATTAGAATTAAGTTACTGAAATTTTAAGACCTTCAAAGAGCCCAACGATAATAATGATACTTTCTTCGTTATGGACTTGACATTAATGAAGTAAACATTTACATATTTACCAATAAAAGAATGCTTAAACTTAAGTTATACTATTGTTATTTTGAGAATACTTATAACGTTCATAAGGTTGGTGTAATAAAGGTATTAATTACTACTAATAAACTCACTAAAATGATGATAACATCACATTTCATAAACAAACACGTAAAATATGAAGTTGTGTTTAAGACTGTACAAGTTCCATCTGTCACATCAGATGACATCTTTAAAGCGTCATTAAAATTTATATTATTATTTGCTTGTGTCCATTCTTGTTGACTTTTTTTATTTTGTTCCGGTTTTGATGAATGAGCATGACATGCTAAAAAACGAGCATGAGCTGCATATGAAAACATCATTAGAAAATCATGAACAAATAATGGTTAATTTGAAATTTCACAATGAAATTCTGGAAAAATGTCACACGCTGTCATATATAGTTGCCGAAATGTCAACTTTTTTAGGTGATACCAAAGTTAAACTTTGGTCACGATTGGAATAGTAAGACAAGCTTATCGTATTCTAAATGTAGTAGCATTTCTATCTATTCTCTTGCAAGGTATAACTTTCTATTCCAAGCTTATTAGTAACGGTGAATAACTTGTAAGATATATATACGAAACTGCACATGAAATTTAAATTTTTTCAAAACCATAGCAACACTTCTCTACTTCAAAAAAATATATTTCAGATGAACCAGGGCCCGAGATTTCATGTCGGCTATGAGAATATATATTTTTTGACGGTCCTTCATTTATCTACTAACATGTTTTGATATATTGTTTCCTTATTAAGTGAATTGGTTCAAAACTTATTTACAGCATCAGTAATAATATGCCCAACTTGCGATAACTTATTTTATGTGGTCAACCAAAAAATTTATTAAATATTGCTTTTTTTTGCTGTCGAAGTGATTGCCCTGCTTATATCAAGTAGCTTTAAAATTACTTGCTGTCACAGATAGATCTGTCGATTTCATGTGTAGTGTTTTTCCTTAATGGGTTTGAAAGAATATCTTATGGAGTAAATCATCACATAACTGAACCCATATACGGAACACAAAATAAAGCAACAAATAGTAAAAAAATGTTTTCTAGGCTAAATTAAATTTTTTTTCAGAATGTTTCATCTGACTTTTAGAAGGATTTGCTGATATATTTGCTTAACTTGATTTATTCTATGTCTCAGGTCACTATAAAGAGTTAAACAACGCACAGTGGCATTTTATTTGTTTTTGCAACCGCCTTTTTATTTCAAAATGAACAATTCTTTCGTTTAACTATTCTTTGAAGTAATTTCCATTAAATGCAATTCAAGTATTGAATTAATGGCTTTAAAATGTAATATCATTTAAATATATTCCATGATTTTATATTTAATAATCAACTTTTGTTACCAGTCCCAATGCTACTTTAAAACATGACTTACCTAGAAAATTGTGCCTTTCTAGAGCTAATGGGTGTTTATAATCCAATTCCTCTTCACTTACAACGTGTTCCAGCTTCACAACATCTAGTGGTGAATTGCATGAGACGACTCGGGAAGTACTTGAAATCACAATGTGACTTTCTTTGGTAGCTTTGATGTGACACAATTTGTCCTTGTTATTCACATTGTCCATACTAGAAATGCTATCTGCTTGTTCCTGCTTTACCAAATCAGTTCCAATATCTAGTGGTAATTTACACAAGACGCCTGGGGGGATACTTGAAGTCACAACATGGGTGTCTTTGGTAGCTGGAATCCGATTCATTTCAACTTCATCAATTACACTGACAAGACAGATATTTACGTCCCCAGCAGGAATGTCATCCTCATATTTCACTTTCGGTGACAAACTAAATTCAGAACACGGTGGTAAGTCACATGAGGAAGCTCCGGAAATTCTTGAATTCCCGACATGGTTTTTTTTGGCAGTTTGGGTTTGGTTCAATTCAACTCCTTTCATTAGATTGTCAAGAGAAACACCATCTTTACTTTCCACCTTCACCCACGAACCAATTTGAGTATCCATTGGTAAACTGTATAAGGTTACTCGAGAAATTCTAGGAGTTAGATCATATGTTCTTTTGATGGGCTGGATCTGGGCCCAGGCTATTTGTTTGAATGACTGAAATTATAAATTAACATTTTTCATGAAGCTTCCGCTGACATTACCTGTGAACTTGCAATCATTACAAGAAAAGTAATATTTGAGCATAAGAAAAGTACAATGTTGTTAATCATTTGCTTTTGAATTCCATAATAAGTTGATTGATTGACCTCTGTCAAATAGTAAACGAGAAACAGAAGCCTCAAGGGAAAAATAAAGATAACTTCGATATTAATTGATATGTTGACAATGTTTCACATTTTAGCTATTAGAAACAGCATTGACTTGTTAGAAAATATGGAGAAAGCAGTTTAAACCACCATAGTTCTATTGCTTTTCAGGAAATGGCAGTTGATGTGACTGGCAAAAACCATAGACCAAATGAACTACAAAGACTTGTCAACATGAACATATTTTACCAACCATTGTACAAATGGTGATAAAAGCTGCCTATGTAGCAATGAATAATGATCACTTATTAGGAAGATGTCTGAGCATATTTACTCAAAATACCAATGAAAATCTCCAGTCATTTGGAAATGGCATCAAAAATTACACGAGACATTTGTAAAATCGTCCAAATCACAATGAGTACAACCACAGCCATGTTTAATGATGGTGCTCGCATAAATACACAAATTTCACAATCACTTGGAGCAAATGTATATGCGGCCTAAAAGGACTGTAAAGGATAATGCCAAATGTTTAAAACATTCCTGCAATTCAAGCCATTAAAGACTTGAAAGAGCTCTTGAACTGCAGAAAAACAAACAATTTTCAGGAGAAAAGTGTTCAATATGAAGCTGTAATGACAGAACAATTACAAGTTAATAATTAAAAAAAATAGTGAAAATATTACTTATGTAAAATTTTTGGATTTAAAATTTCAAACATATTTTTCTCAAAACTATTTTTCTGTACAAACCAATGTACATATTACTTTATAACATTATATATCACATAAGAATTATCAGAGTATCCACAATCATAACTCATAAGAGAAATAGCACAGTGTACTTGACGATGTGGTTTGTCGATTTGCATGATGTTCACCAATATTTTATTAGTCGTCTGTGCTGTTTCCACGAGTTTCAGTGTGTTGACGACACGTCGATGACACCACACACATATGCATCTACTGGCTTTATTGAATTCCTGAAATAGAAAGAAATTCCTGCTGTCAACCTGGTGTGTCAAGGTCTATGAAGTAAAACTTAATCTGGCTTTATTTTAGTTAATCTTCTTAATTTTTACAGCATGCTAAAGACACTCCAAATAATTTTAGGTTATCTTCCTCTACATAACAATTCAATGCTTCTACCTTTAAAATATAGATTGGTTCATGGTTATCAGAATAAAGACTTATACTTTCTCCATGGAAGGAATTAAAAAACTGCTCTCGAAGTGACACAGACATTAACATATTAATGAGCATGTAAATAAATAAAGAAATTGAATAGTTCCATTAAGACATTAAATGAATGACGGACGTATACACTATGCTTGTTTTATTCAAGTTCCATGGTTTCTTAATTATATATGAAACACTAAAAATTACAAACAAATAGAGAGCTGAAACATGGACCAGCAAGAAAACAATGAGTGCATTAAATGCAAGTCAATGTAAATGCAGGTAATGCAATGAACCACAAATACGGACAAGAGCTAGATATTTGAGCAGGTCAAACATTGGAAATATAAATTACAGTAAATATAAATTTATGTCTATTCTTGTAAAATAATAACTGATTCGTTTTCATGAAATTCTTCAATAAGCTGTATAGAACAAGTGCACTTCATCAAAAATAAATTTACACTGTTTTCTCTCATTTAATCTCGTATCGCAGTAGTAATGATTAGATCTCCTACTATAAAGAATGGACTCGGTTTTGATACTCATTATTCAGTGATGAAGACCATAAGCGACTAAATGAAGTGAAAATACTAAATTTTAATTAACTATAAGAAATAACATAAAATAATAATATTTACACTGCTCTGGCCGTTTTTTAAAACAATTTCAAGCAAATCCGTCCATACGTACCTTCAACATTATTTTTTGTCACCACTTGCTGTAAAGGTTGGAACAAAGCAAAAGGGAACAAGTGGTTGAAGGAATCTGTTTTATTTTTTTTCTATGAAGATACTACACCACCGTATCATTATTGGAAACAAATATCGAGACTTGTATGATAATGTTCGTGTATCAAAGAGTAATACAGTTATTTTTCAGAATGGCAAGAAATTATAATAATTATTACATACATTATTACATACATTTACACATATAAATAAAAATAAGTGATGACAATTAATTTGAAAAGCCGAAACAAAAAGCTTCACAAGGCACTTTCATAAGTCGGGACAAAAAGGTTGTGTGAGAATATAATTTTTGTCTTTTCCAATTTTTACCCAATTACTAGTATAATTATATTTTTACTTAAAATCCAAGTTATTTTGTAACAAATGAAAAATGTTTAATTTCTACGGTTTAATGGTGCACAAACCTAAATTAATTTTCTAAATTTAAGGGAGTTATTTAGAGAAGTTAGTTTTAGCTGTGCAGTCATTCTTGCAAATTATTTTATCAGCAGGTTTTGACGATTTCGTATTTAAGATATTTCCTTTCTTCTTCAGTGCTGAAATACAAACTGAAAGTTTGTTTCACTTGACAGTTTAAACATATTTTAAAAATGTTTCTACATGTTATAGCTGTGTACACAATAAACATTACTCACCTTACATTTGACAATTTCAACAAAAAACATTTGATACACTTTGTTCGAGATCGGTTCAAGTTTTACTTCTGCTTTAGTCTGAAGGCAAACACTACAAAAGTCATTTTCTGTTCTGTTAGTGTCCATTGAAGTCACAGCAGACATTTTATTTTGTTTTTATTTACTTATCACAGATTATAAGCTGAGGGTACACCACCATAAGTCATAAACAAAACAAGCAGAATGTACACAAATGTGATCGTACTTGCCCTCACTATACTTGTCGAATAAGAAAGACCTGCTGTATTAATGAATAAATTCAAGTATTTAAAGAACTTTGTTGCAATCCTAGTACTTCAGTATTGAATAATTTTGACGCGACAAAGTCTTATAATGCAATGTCATGGGTTTATATACAGGTATGAAGACTGACGCCATTGTTACATACTGCACAGGGGATGGGGCAAGTGCGAGACAAACCATTGTAATCATTCGATAGAATGGTTCAAGATCTCGAATGTATTTTGTCAGAAACGCGCTACACAGGTATGTGAATAATGGCGAGAGGACAATGCAAAGCATGCTTTCAGGTGCATCTGTTCACTGTTGCTCGTCATATGAGACAGTGCGTTGCGTGATTACTGTGAGACCACTTACAATAGAATTTAAATGAAAAACAAACACCAACCGATATAATTAAGCAAGTTTTTATATTTTTTATGCGCGTCTGTGATTGAAACTCGATTTCAGTACTATTATATTCTAATATCTTCGTCATTCACAGAAGAAATCTATATAGATTAATATGAAAATAGAGACCACAGAGACAAATGCATAGGTGAAAGAATTCCAAAAATCGCACCAAGCAAAAAGTTGACGTTTCGTAATAGATTTCAGAATTTTAATGCACATAACAAATACAAATATTTACGCGATACCGTTGTTCCGTGTTTATTTCGTTCGCCTCAATCGCTCTGATAGTATTAAAACTACACTCAATATTATCGTACAACGAAATACGCTTGAAAACATATATCGTTTCATTATAAGGAGATCTGAGGAGAGATTGTCACGCACAAATCTTCACCACGTCAACAAGAAGAGTCGCGCCTGATTTTTCTTATTATATCGAAAGAAAGTAATTGGATTAAATGTTTAATATTAAGTTCTAAAAAAATTCTAAGTCATAAAATAGAAAGTACGACTGATCATACAACAAAAGACATCCAACGATATTTATACTCAAATTAAAAATAGTAAATAGATGACTAACTTCACATTATAATGAGAGATGTTGGCTGTCACCTTAGGTGCATTCCACCAACACCTACAAGTAAATCTTTAGGCAGGTGTCGGTTTCAATAGCCGCACGCTACGCTTAAGTATTTCAAATCGTTTCACTTAGCGTCTGCGATTGTTGTGGTCGCAGTGAAAATGTCATTGATGACGTAATTTTTTATGATCATTTCCAATACCTACTACTACACACCGCTTCAATTGAATACCTATTATTAAATAACTAATTTAGTAGTAAATGCCGTTTCAATTCATTCTGTTCCTCATCTTGAAGTCGATTAATGTGAATGTTAATAAATTTAGCTATTTATAAAGACATGGCAATAGACAATAAATTTATGCAATTTTGAAAAAAGATAATAATTGAAATAACTATTATAGTAATAAATTAAGAGCCTAGTTTAGAAATATGAATCTATTCCCTTCTGAGCGTCTAGCCAATCTAGTTTCATTTGTAGCGTTTCATCTTTAGTGCTGAATGGAAACTTCCTTACATCTTTCTAGCAAGTGTTTATTAAATATATTCTTGCGTCAAAATCTTTAGAGAATATTATAGCAGTATCCTTTGTAGATTACTACATGTAAAATAAAACGCCAATAACCTCTTCAATCTATTTAATGCCCACCATTTACTTATTTATAATTACGAATGTACGTTCCCTATCGCTTATAACTGTGGAGTAATCACATGGGTTGTTGTAACAAATACAAATTATCAAAATGGCATCGACGCCACAGCGGTCATAAGCTTAATCGTTGCGAGCGGCCAGTGGAACGCACTTCTGACAGCTGTCATTTGTCAATTTGTTGGTTATAAATGTTTCGGGAAATGAAAACATACATTGATTGTGAAATTGAGGTACTTTGTTGTAAAAACATTCCCCTTAATAAGTATTATTATTATTAATACAGCAATATCTATTAAAGTTTGCGTAATAAAACGAATTCATTAAATAAACAGTTTATCTGTTTAATATGTTCATACTAAATTGTCATTCTGCTCATAATATTTTATTATAATGCATATAAAATATATATTACTTATATTGTTTCGTGCTCCCAACACGGGTTTATAAATAATGAATTGTTTTACGCCAATGATTCAGCGATTATATACAAGTTAATAAATAATATAATGTCTAAGATTTTGGATAGCCCTTTAGGTCCAGTACAATTGAAAGCTGACGTGTTCACGGTACTAACACAACTTTTTTAAACTACGTTTATAATTTACATGTTGATAACATTTATTAACACTTGTGACCCTGGGTCATGTAAATATGAACTTACATAGAATTCTGGCCATTTTTGTTAATTTTCGAAATTTTGTTGCTAAAATGTACATTTCTTGTTTTATAAAATTTTCAATATGTTTTTGAAGTCTAGTGATTATTTTTATTTACGCTTTTATTAGTAACAACTGTAATTTATATGCACTTTTATCTATTTTTTAAATGTTGTTTTTTACCCGACACTAAACTGACGTAAATAGCCCAACTAAACACTACAATTAACAATATATTAACTGTTTTGATAACTTCTTTAAGGTGGGAAATGTCTTTTGAACTAAATACAACTGGAATATAATTAAGTTCCATTACTACAACTTCATCAAAATTGTCCATTGCATATTATTTGCTAATGTTGATTAATGTTGCTTTTTTCCTGGCATTCTTAAAATAATTCATACAGTTGGTGTCAACGATAATGGCGATGATGTGGCCTCTATCTTTGGTTTTGATATTGTTGGCTCTGGTGCTAAAAGTTGTGATTCTGGTAGTTTAAATGACACAGCTTCTGTGGCTTACTTGCGATGTCATAAACAATTCGCTCAATGCTTCGCTTAGAAACGCACATCGCTTGCACAGTTGCATTATATAATCCTTTCATATACACATACTGTTCACCTTATTATTTTACTATGCACGAAAAAGTTAGAAACATCGTACACAATTTCACAAAATTACCCTCTCCGAGTTTTTTCAGACACATTTCTTCCCCAAAACCATTTTATACCAACTAAGCTCTAAACCAAGTAAATAATATAGAGCCACTTGCATTAGTTTGCGGCCCGTTCAAACAATGCAAATAAACTAAAGCATGCTGCATTTTACAGCGCTAGTAATAAACCATACAACAGCAGTCCCTGTCATGCTTATAAGTGTGCAAGCGTGTGAGGGAGATAGATAGTGTTTTCATAATGTGTATACAACGTGACATCATGTCACATGTCCAGGGCACCTCATCACAGATAGTAATAGGTAAATATGTTGTATGCCTTGCATAGCAGACCTATACTTAATGGTATTATAAAAAACTAAAATCTAAAATAAAATGGAAACACTCAAGTTCATAATCACTAAGTAATGATTCATTATTTAGTGATGATAGGAATCTTCATCACCGAATAATGAGTATCAAAACCAAGTCCACTCTTTAAAGCAGGAGATCTAATTACCTTTACTACGATATGTTCAATTAAATGAGAGAAAACAGTATAGAATTTGTTTTTTATGGAGTGCGCTTTTTGTGTACGGCTTATTGAGGAATTTCATGACAACGATTCAGTTATTATTTTACAAAAATAGACATAAATTCAAATTTTCTTTAATTCACTTTCTAATGGTTGAC
This sequence comes from Druceiella hillmani, assembly GCA_039881145.1. NCBI lineage: Eukaryota > Metazoa > Arthropoda > Insecta > Lepidoptera > Hepialidae > Druceiella > Druceiella hillmani. The sequence continues at coordinate 6,374,938 of JAYKKI010000019.1, forward strand.
CTGCTCAAATAGCTCGCTCTTGTCTGCATTTGTGATTCATTGCATTACCTGCATCTACATCGACTTGCACTTAATGCACTCATTGTATTCTCGCTGGTCCATGTTTTAGTTTTCCACTTGTTTATAATTTTTAGTGTTCCACATATAATTAAGAAACTACGGAACATGTTTCCTTCGCATATGACTGATAAAACATTGGTGAACATCATGTAAATCGACAAGCTACATTGCCAAGTACTCTTGTATTTCTCTTACGAGTCACAATTGTGGATACTCTGATAATTCTTATGCGATATATAATGTCGTAAAGTAATGTGTACATTGGTCTGTACAGATAAAGTAGAAGTATATTTGAGAAAAATGCGTTTGAAATTTTAGACAAAAATTTTATAAAACTAATATTTTTCAGTAAACTTTTTTATGTTTTTCTGCAGTTCATGAGCTCTTTCAAATCTTTGATCGCTTGTATTGCACAAATGTTTTAAACATTTGGCATTGTCCTTTTTACAATCCTTTTAAGCCGCATATACATTTGGTCCAAGCGATTGTGAAATTTGTATATATATGCGAGCACAATCATTAAACATGGCTGTGATTTACTCATTGTAAAATGGATGAATTTACAAATGCCTGCTGCAACGATTTGAGGAAATATGCTCAGACATCTTCCTAATAGGCGATCATTAGTCATTGCTCCGTAAACAACTTTTATCATCATTTGTACAATGGTTGGTAAAGTATGTTCATGTTAATAAGTTTTTATGGTCCATTTGGTTTTTGCCAACGCCGACTGCCATTTCCTGAAGACCAATAAAACTATCCTAGCCCAAACTGCTTTCTCCATATTTTCTAATGAGTCAATGCTGTTTCTAAAAGCCAAAATGTGAAACATTGTCAACATATCAATTAATATCAACGTTAATTTTATTTTTCCCCGTGAGGCTTCTGTTTACTATTTGACAGAGGTCAATCAACTTACTTTGGAATTCAAAAGCAAATGATTAACAATGTCGTAATTTCCTTTCGCTCAAATATTACTTTCCTTTAAAATACAAAAAAAATTTCACAGGTTATGTCAGCGGAAGCTTCGCGAAAAATATTAATTTATTATTTCAGTCATTCAAGCAAATAGCCTGGGATCCAGGCCATCAAAAGAACATCTGATCTAACTCCTAGAATTTCTCAAGTTACCTCATATAGTTTACCAATGGATACGGAACTTGGATTGTGGGTGAAGCTGGAAAGTAAAGATGGCATTTCCAGTGAAGAGAGCAGTGTTTCTCTCGACAGTGTAATAAAAGGAGTTGAATTGAACCAGACCCAAGCTATCAAAGAAAACCAAGTCTTAAGTTCAAAAATTTCCGGAGCTTCCTCATGCGACTCACCATCATGTTCTGAATTTGGTTTGTCAGTGAAAGTAAAATGTGAGGATGATATTCTGGATGAGGACGGAAACATCTGTCTGAGCAGTGTAATTGATAAAGTTGAAATGAATCAGAGTCCAGCTGCCAAAGAGACCCATGTTGTGACTTCAAATATCCTCCCAGGCGTCTTGTGTAAGTTACCGCCGGATATTAGAACTGGTTGGGTGAAGGTGGAACAAGAAGATAGCTTTTCTAGTATGGACAGAGTGAATAACAAGGACGAATTGTGTCAGATCAAAGCTACCAAAGAAGCTAACGTTGTGACTTCAAGTAATTACCAAGTCGTCTCATGTAATTTACCACTAGATGCGGTGAAACTGAAATACAAAGATGAAATAGCTTTTCAAGACGATATAATCAGCAAAGATGAATTGGATTATAAACACCCATTAGCTCTAAAAAGACATAATTTTTTAGGTAAGTCATGTTTTAAAGTAGCGTTAGAACTGCTTAAAAAGTTGATTATTAAATATAAAATCATGAAACATATATAAATGATATTACATTTTAAAGCCATTAATTCAATATCAGAATTGCATTTTTAGAAATGACTTCAAAGGGTAGTTAAATGCTAAAATTGTTTATTTCGAAATAAAAACGAGGTTGCGAAAACAAATAAAAAGCCACTGTGCGTTGTTTAACTCTTTATTGTGTGCTGGGACATATAATAAATCAAGTTAAGTAAAACTCATCAGCCAATTCTTCTAAAATTCAGAATGAACATTCTGAACATAAAACTTAATTTAGCCTATATTTAGATATCATTCTTTTAATAATACCACAAATAAGTTTGAGCCAATTTGCTTTTAAAGGAAACGATATATCAAAACATGTTAGTATGTAAATGAAGGGCCCTCGAAAAAATATGTTCTCATAGGCGACATGAAACCTCAGGTTATGATTCATCTAAAACATATTTTTTTAAAGTAGAGAAGTGTTGCCATTGTTATGACAAAAACACAATTCCAACTTCATACGTAATTTCGTATATGTTACCTTACAAATTATTCACTGTTCCTAATAAACTTGGAATAGAAAGTTATACCTTGCAGGAGAATAGGTAAAAACGCAACTGATAAACTCAGTATACGACAAGCTCGTCGTACTATTCCGATCTCAACCTAAAAAAGTTGACATCTCGGCAACTATATATGACATCGTGTAGCTTCACCAAGAGCAGTATTTATTGAAGACAATTTCTAAATGAAATAATATTTTTATTTATTATTATAATATTTCAAGGGGAATCGTGAGATCTTCCCAAAATTTCGTTGCGAAATTATTAAAGTTAATTAACCATTTTTTGTTCATAACATTTTCATACGTAGCTCATGCTCTTTTTTCAGCATCTCATGCTCTTTTATACCTGGCACAAATTTTAAAAAGTCAAGAAAAATGGACATAAGCAAAGAATAACATGAATTTTAACGATGCTTTAAAGATGCCATCTGATGTGACAGACGTAACTTGTATTCCCAAAAGTAGACACAATCTCACATTTTACGTGCTTGGTTATGAAACGTGATATTGTAGTGTTTTAATTTTTGAAATAACTTCAGAATAGTTATTCTATCATTTTGCCGAGTTATTAGTTGTAATTAATACCTTTATTACACCAACCTTATGAACCGTGTATGTATTCTCAGAATAAGAGAAGTACAACTTAAGTTTAAGCATTTTTCATTAGTCCATAAGAAAAAGGGTCTCATTGGGCTTCTTGAAGGTCCTAAAATTTTCCGACCTACCACCGTTTATACTTTGTTTCTACTACTATCTTATTACCTCGTTTGGGACAATATTGATGTAGATTAGTACCAATGTTGATTTGTAGTTGATGTAATATTTGGTACACCTACCACCTAGGAGATCTATGTACCTACACTGATTCTTGTAAATAAAGCGCTGTTTCACAAATTCCAGCACCGTAACCAGATGATAAATTCGGTGGTAATTGTCATACTAAATGATTGAATCATTATCTTTGGTAAATATACCTCTCTCTAATAATTTGGGTTTCGAAAATTCTTATCTATATTGAGATAACAGCTTCAGCAATGTATTTAAGTATTGGTGGTTTATCAACAATTGGCTCCAGATTACTTACAGTCAAAGCATGCTAAAATCTGCATCACGGCTCTATACTTTCAGGCAAGGTGTGGAAATTTTGGTGTTCCATATTGCCTAAGTAACATCGTATGTGCTAGCGATACTATCTGGATTTTTTTTAAATAATCACAAACAAGAGCTTTTTAGAATTCAGAAAAAAGTTTTATATGAAATTTGTCTTATGAATAAGTATGCATGCTGCTTATTTCTGTCAAATGAATACAAATTTTACCATTTTAAATACAATAAATTTGGTAAAAGAATGAAGTGCGGAATTCCTCGAATGATAGATACTTGGTTGGAATGCTCTGCCCAAGTGCTGAAGTACGTTTATAACTGTCCCTCCATTTGCTTTTACTTATAACCCCACAACTTTTTTGTTTCTATAAATTTCAATGTAAAATTGTGTATACATATTCTTGAAAATGTGTGTATTAATTATAGAAATAAATTAAGCAGACACCTTTGATAAAACTGGTGATTTTGAGAAAAGACAAAAAAAGACAAATGCTCTTCTTTTTTCTTTATGGTAGTGATTTTGGATAATAGACAAAGTGGTTTTGGACATTTTGTGCAATATAATGATGTGCATTGTGAAAGATGTTTTAAATTAAACGCATCAACAAATATTGTGCATATGAATTTAAATAAGAATCAAATTTAATTAACAGAAGGGTTTGCAATTTTCGGCAAGAGACGCACTGTGCACCAGTGGAAATACTAAAGATGACCCTGAATGTTTGCATACAAATCGAAGCACCCTCAAGTTTTCGATCAGATGAAGTTAACAATTCTTACTATTGACAGTTAAATGAAACTACGTGATGTAGTATTATTTCTACTTTATTTAAGTTATTTACCACAACCTAGGTTTCGTTGTATTACATCGTCAGGTGGGCAATTAGCAAAGATAATAACCCACCTGAAGATGTTGTAATACAACGAAACCTAAGTCGTGGTAAATAACTTAAAAAAAGTAGAAATAATACTACATCACGTAGTTTCATTTAATTGTCAATAATGAATTTCTACAAAATTAACACCAAGTTCAAAATTCTTACAATGATGTGGATAATGGGCAATGAAGAGTTTTGTTTTTTAAAAGAGCTCACCACCTCTTTATAACTTATGCTGTGCGGGGTTCCTAAAACGATGAAACATACATTTCTGTGTTATATTATAAAGATTGTTTTTGATTTCGCTCAATGATAATGTATTTGATATCTTCATTAAAAGCTAATAAATAAGGAATTTTTATTGATAATTTCTCGGAAAGTACATTAACGGCACGCGGGCAATTTTACAATGCAATTATATTACAGTAACGTGTAACAATTTATATTATAGAAAATTATTTATAATTTTCAATCGCTATTTTAAAACCATGTTTTTAAAACTGCAGGGATAAAACTGGAATCCAAAATGGATGATGAGTTGACTTCAGAACTGAACATCAAAGAGGAGACTCTGTGTCATACTGAGGTAAGGCCTACTGAATTATATATAGAAAATGCTGAGGTACCTCTTCATCAAAGCTGTTGTCAATATGCTTCCAATTACTCTCATAACACTGTCTTTTTTTAAGGTGGGATTTATCTTTTTGCATTTTGGTTTTAATCCATTTGTAATATTTCAAATAAAAAAAAATTAAAATGTGGGGAAATATTCTGCACATAAAACATATATAAAAAAATTAAATAAGAACGTGTAAATACAATACGAGAATGAAATTGGTAATGTGACAGTATTAAAAGTAGAAATTGAAGGCTGCAGTGACCCTAAGCGACATACACCAAATATTTATAAGTTGCAAGACTGAATTTTATGTAAATTTAGCAAAACATGACAAATTAATGGTATGTCTGCTGTTGTATTATTAAACTTGTCAAGTATTTGTGTTGTTAACTTTTGAAATGTAACATAAAGTACAAGGCGTCGCACCTGACCTCTCACTGCGAATGTATGCTAAGTTAACTCTTGTAAGTTAACTCTGCAAAATGAGATGAGTAATACAGCATGTATTATTCAGCTTGTGACGTATCAATAAGGTGGATAACAGTGTATTTTTGGGAAAACAAATTTTTCTTGTTTTTGGGAGAAAGATTATTTTACCATTTTAGCATCAGACCATTTTACCACTTTTAGTGCAGAATTTAAAAAAAAAATGTGGTTTTCTATTAACTAAGAGTTCTGAAATCTAAAATTATGTGGAAACTACTTATGCTGGTTCACATTATATATCTAATTTGACATTATAGGGAGTGCTATGTAAAAGAAATACCCTTTTATACCAGACGATATTTAAAAGAAACACTCTTCACATCCTCTGCTGGCTACCAAGTATCAAACAGAAAAAAATAAATTTAACTCTCTTTTGGCTATATTTTTAGTTTTGGGCGGTAATGTGTGAGTGAAGGAAGTATGGTCAATTTTTGCAAGTTTACGATACTTCCTTCACTTGGACATTGTCACTTGAAAGTAAATGTTCAGAGTGTTTGTGCCATTTCATTCCAAATGGCCGAAGGAAATTCTAAAACATTTGTCATCTTGGGATTGCAAATCTTTAAGTTATTCCTCAAAGTTGCAGCGAATGAAAAAATTGAATGAACACATGAATACTATGGTTTCATAATATTCAAGCTACTGGTTGCAAAGTATTTTGGTTTTGGTGGACTTTCAGCAAAATTTTTGGAATTCTAGAAAAATGAGTTTTGAATTAACATCAAATAATTGATTGTGTGTTTATAAGTTGAATTAGGTGCAGAGTCTTTTCCTCTATGGTCAGTGTCCTATATATAGGTGGTGGATCTAAATTACTAGTAAATATTAAATATATTATATTAAAAATTAAATATATTATATAGTTCTAGTTTATTAGTAAATAAAATATAAAAACATGTTACAAAGTTTACTGAATGATTGTCATTAATTCCAATTAGTTTTTAAACTGTCAGCTAGCAGCTAGTTATTATCTAGGTGTGTAGTAAAGACCAATCATTCCTTTGTGGAAGTGGGAGTATGTGAGCTATGAAACTGGTTACGTGATTTCATCACGAGTATGCTGGACTCGTTTGTGAACATGTTATTTTTACTTTGATACGTGTTCATCTGTTACGAATATACTCTTATTTCATTTAAGTTTCGAAAATGCTTGCTCTCAGATGTACGATGATGCAATGTTCATATGAGTTTTTGGACATTTTGAACGATGTTTATGTATATTTTTATTTCTATAGTGATTTATAAAAACCAAGCTAATTTGTAATTGAAAAGCTTGTTTGAGCTGAGTGCTGCTGTTCAATTAATTGTAATTGCATTGCGGGAGGTACTCATTAAGGACCGACATTAAACATCATCGCAAGGAGGTCCAGTCACATTTCCAGTGTTTTGATTGTCAAATTGCATACCTTCTAATAACACCTGTCTAATAATTTCTTACATTATATAACAATAAGTATTAAAATGTACGTGTTTGTTGGTTAGCCAAAAATGTATTAAAGTCCAGACCAGAAAAAAACTCAAGATCCCAAATCAACTGCTTTTTAATTATTTTAAAGAGGACGACGAGAATTTTGTGTGTATTTATTGTAATGACTCATATTCACGGTCTAATTATGGTGAGGGTTGAATACACTGTATGGCATGTCCCAAGTGCACTCATGCTACATGTCTAAATAAGCGAAAATGAGATAATTTATTTGTGAGGCTTACGAATGATTTATTTATCCATTGTGTGACTTTTATGTTCATTCCATATGAACAAAATTAAATTTGTCCATTTGCTACGTAATATGTGTACCGACAGACTGTATCTGTCACAAACTGCAAACAGTTTAGTGGGTGCACACACATCCGTGCGCTGAAGTTGACGAAAGCCCAGCAACTGCAGCAGCTGGAGGGGAGGAGGCAGAAGGTGCTACCGCAATGCCTCTTTCAAATTTGACAGATCTCTAAACAAAAATATCATTTTAAAACTTGTTTTTGTCATAGAAAACTTACGTAGTGTTGTTGTATCAAATACCAGATATGATTATTAAAGGATACTGCCGTTTTTTTTTAAAAATTAAATATTTATTAAGCCTATAAAAAAATTTGTCCTATTGTACATACTTCCCTTACTGGTTCATGGTAGTTAGTCCCTTTTTTGTTTGGTTGCTGGCCCGAAATAGTAAGTCTACGAGCCGACTTTGATCTATGGGCCAAAGCTTGCCATTACTTGGTCTAAACCATGTTAACAAACCTTGATGTCGTAGATCAAATTTTTTTCTTCTCACTCTCCAGTCTCATATCCTTATTTCTTGCTCTATCTGTTGTTATGCATTTCAGTCTCCTGGATAATACATTCCAGCAATGTTTTCATACTTTTCAGTTTAGAAACAGGAATAAACCCAAGTCAAATGTGGTGACGAAGAAGTCAATGAAGGAAATGGAATTGGATAAAACAATGTACATTGAAGTTTCGCTGGAGCCCATTGACGCGGATGGAAACCAAAATACAGGGTCTAAAATAGTAAATGATAATCCCAATTCTGAATTTGAAAAAGGAATTTCGAAGAACAAGTCACATGATGGCGAAAGTCATCTTGAAGTTTCAGGTATTTTTTTTACGTTTTGAACCATTGTTTTTTAGTGCCTGCATTTTTTTATGTATAACTGGGTAAACAGAAAAATTTTGGATTTGAATACTTTAAAATTTGCTTGAAATGGGACTGTTAACCAAGAATTTCGTATAACTACAATTACTGCATTACAGATATTTATTTGTCATCGATTCAGTTGTATTTCTGGCTAGACTATTATTTCTAGCTAGGTCAGCTTTATTAGCATTTTAAATACATATGTGTTCTCAGCTCACATGTTAGCCAAGTTGGTCTCTATATTTCGTAAAACATTTTTTAGCGAATATTTCTAACATGTTACCTGCCAGTGTCATTAATGTGAATTTACAAATTTGTATTCAATTCCATTATTAATATCTTCATTTTAGCAACAGAGCCCACTACATCCTATAAATATATACATGTGTATGTATATATATATATATATATATATATATATATATATATATATATATAAAAATACATATATATTTAAATATATAAATATATATATTTCCATACTGACAGATACAAATCCACAAACTATGTACAGTTCAGCGGATGCACACAAACACATCCGTGTACTAAAGTTGACGGAAGCCCAGAGGCTTCAGGAGCTTGAGGAGAGGAGGCAGAAAGCACGCTATTGCAATGCCTCTTTCAAGTGTGAGTCGTGTGTTTTAACTTTTGCCTCTCATAATTCATATGATGCGCACATGGAACGTCATTCAGAGGTGAGTCTTTTGTTATCTTCAGTTTTCAATGATGAGTTTGAAATATTAGTTATCAAAATTAGAAAAAATGTTTTTCGCAGGTCTTCTGGCATAAATCAATCAAAATTACAAACTACATTAGTTAGTAATTTTGGTTATTTGTAACAAATGTTGGTTATTTGTTGTTACAAATAACCGACATTTTGGTTATTGGTTAATTTTGGTTATTGGTAACAAATTTTGGTTATTGGTAACAAAGTTAATTAAAGGTAATCAATTAAATATAAATTTCCAAAAGAGTTGCCAAATTTATAACTCATTTTTAATAAAAGTGTTTTTTAATTGAAAATATTGTAAAAAATTGTTTGTACATAAAGTGTTGCGTGAGATTACTGAAGTCAATAAAACATCACTGTGTCCTTGCAATATTTGGCGCTCTGTAATATCAATGAGATGAAATGTCTAAACCAATAAACTTAAAACTCACACAAATGGAACGAGTGTACATTTTACATACACTGTTGCATTTTATTATAAACAAATGCATGTTCCATATTAGTTAACAATTCATGTTCCATATTAGTATCACATTGCTATAAGTTTTTTATGAACTTGATGATGTAAACAAATGCATGTTCCATATTATTTGTCTCAAATTGCTATAAGTTTTTTATGAGCGTTATATCTCTTTCTCTTTCACACTTAGGTTAAAGGTTTAAAAAGTAATTACTTTCGTTCAAAAGTATGTATATAATTACTAATCTGTTTATATAAAGTAAGTCTATATAGTTTATATACAGTAGGAGGTTCGGTAAAAGTAGGGTTGCACAATCGCAAACAAAAAAAAACATTTCATGAAAATTTTATTGACTTGAAAAGTAGTTGAAGTTAAATACCACTGTATAAATCTATGTAACTCTCTACCTCTTGTAACTTTGAAACATACTGTGTTCTGCATTTAATTAATTAGCTATAATGATGAAATTATTTAATTTCAAGTGATACTGTTCAATATTATGGTGATATTGTCTAGTGTATGATCTATCAATACTGTATTGATACTGGTTGAATTTCTGTTAATTCTATGCAGTTCTTCTCTTTTCTCAATTGTCAATATATGTCTCTCGAGTAAAATTCCAAAGAGAATGGCACTGGAAACGTGAGGCCCGGACCGAAAATCAAACGTAGTACTGCCATGAGTATAGACAATGTAAGCGCATTCAGACAACTCAGGTGGCATCTGATGAGTCTGGTTGAAATATAGATATGGATTTCGTTGCTGACGATTGATGTATTAAATAAAATGGAGGCGCAGTCCGACATTGCGACTTCTTTTTGTGTTTCTTCATCAATTGCCTTCTCTCTTAGCTGGTTTTGAAATGTGGATGAACTGCTGCTTGGCTGCTTAATTTCTATGATTATATATATATTCTTTGTGGTCTATGTGAATTAAATTTTTTTGACATCCTTTTATATTATGGGGATATATTTAAAATTACTTATTAACAATTGTCTCTATACACATTTGCTCCAAAATTGTATCTACTCTAAATTTCTTATTGTAAAAGCACTTACATTTATAAATAAATTGGTAAAAATCCCACAGAGTTTTGACGGTCACAAGTGCTTGATATGCGGCTTGAACTTTGAAAAGATGGACTCGTACAGGCATCACAGCAGGGACCACTACAAGCGGTATGCGTGCACGGTGTGTGGACACAATTATTTCCGTAGGCTGGAGGCAATAGAACACTATCTATCACAACACGCTAATGTACGATACAAATGCGAGCATTGCACGAGTGAATTCAGGTAAGAGGTGCTCCTGACTTCTTATATAGGAACACATTTGTCTGTCTGTTATGTACAAATGTCAGAATTTACTGAAGCATTTTTTACAAAACATTTGTGTTAATATGTAAAAAATAACTTGCGTAAAAAGAGATGTTGCAACATTTTCTTTCATTCTCCAAAAGTACATGTGTCCAATAAAATTCAAATCCTTTTTATTGTAATTGTTTCGTGTAGAATATCACTTTGTAAGGAGCAATATTACGTTTTAAAATTACAAAAAGGCTGTTTTGCCATTTCCCCCTGAAGCACCAGGGCTCAAAACATGGTGCCACCCCTTTTCTGAGGTGAAATTGCTCACTAAAACTTAACGATAGCGTAATTTTTTATTAGAATAAGTGGTTTTTTTAAATAGTTTTCAATTTTAAATATGTAAGTATGGTAAAAATGCTTCGCCTATTGTGTGTAATAGAATAACCAACGAAAGAAAAGAGTACATTTTGTAGAAAGTCCCCGCTATATATAATACCATTAATATGAAGGTATGTTTGTTACCTGGTAACTCGGCCAATACTTGATCAGTTGTTAGCAAATTTTAAATGTATATAAATCAGAAATAAAATTTACATGTACGTCTCGCAACAAGAATTCAAGTTATGGAACAATGTTTGTGTCATTCCATAAGAGTCAAATTTAATAAAATCAATTATTCAGAAAAGGACATGTGACATCTCATTTTGAATGACTTATTGGGATAAACAGTGAGGCAGTCAAATTTCACTCTACATTAGTCTGTATAGAGTTAGTTTTTTCTTGGGGCAATAAGCAGATCTCCATCAATTAGATGTTGTCCCAGAGAGACGCTGCAGGTAACAGCTAAAGCAAAACAGTTACATTGCAGTACGGAGAAGATGTCCCAAAACAATTCTATAAAGTAAATGATAGACCTTCTGACCATTTGTTAGAGACAATAATATTTGTGTAATATGAAATTAATGTTAACAATAGCTCAAAAACCATAAATTAGCCTGAACGTAATAATTTCTGTGTATGGTTTGGTTCTTCATTTAGGTTCTAAATTACTTTTTTTACAATTAACTTTTATAACAGTTAACAAATAAAACATAAGAAGACGATTTATACCTTGAGTTAGAAGAGTATCCATACTCGGGTACACGCGGGATGGTATGGCGAGTCTCTTTCTTTCATAGCAGTAGTGAATTCCTTCAAGATTAATTCTTTATACTAAGTCTACAGAATTCCTCACGGAAGATGCGCATCAGAGCAACCCAAACCCAATCCATACTACTAATTCTCTCGTGTTGCTTTTGAGATCAGCAGAGATACTCTTATATAAACAGCTCTTTATCAACAGTCTGATGTTTATAAATGCTGACTTTGTTTCTCGGTTAGCTAAATCCTAGAAAAATGATAGAAATACCCATAATTGCTTTGCAACAATGTTTGATTACACATCACGAAGTAGTTTCATACTGGGCTAGAAAAGCTGTAAAGTAAAACTATATTTATCGAACTCATTCATCCAATTAAAGTGGTTATTATTTTTTCCACTCACTAAAATATCACCTATGGAAATTAATACAAAAGTTTCCCAATTTAGGGTCAGACCTGGTTACTGAACTAGAGTTTACTTGGAATGAACAATAAATATGTTTGTTCTTCTATGAATCAATTTATTATCCAATACAATATAAGGTATTCGATTGTTTTTTCTGTAGGACTGCCTCCATACTGAAGCTACACCTGAAGACAGTACGTGAGGGGGAGCGTCCTGTCTTTACCTGCCTACACTGCAGTCAAGCGCTCAGCACAAAGTCATCATACCAACGGCATGTAAAGTGAGTAAATTCATCGTATCATAATTATACTCATCACTGACAAGGAATGCCTCAGACGTTCGGCTCACTGATTTGTCAAAGTAAGGGCCCTCAATAACCTTCAAAATTTACCTCTCAGTAAGGCACAAAATTCAAGTGCTTAGTTGGACATTTCTCTGCTTATTCTAGTGCTAAATGTTAACCGTCTCATCATTTTCTTGATTTTTCATAAACTGTGATATTTCCAGGTTTCTCAGGTGATTTTAGCGGAATGAGCAATGTTGAAGCACTTTTATTACTAAATTATTAAGCACTACTGAGTTTAAAATGTATTAAAAATCAAAATGCTATGAGGTTGGGGTCATAGTCTTAACCAAATCATTCGTACTCTGAAGTATTGACCATGAGTCAAGGTTTTTCCACATCATATGGCATATTTGGTTCCATCATGTCACATTGCTTGTGAGTTATATACCTCTAGTTGTTGTGGTCTTGTGAATACACGTCAATCTGTATGAAATAATTCAATAAGAATTATATATAATCAGTGGGGTACCCAGGGTGTCAAATTTATGCAAGTCCATATATATTCATTTTATTTTTCCATCTTCAGCGCCTATGATATCCTATGTTTCCCAAAATTTCAAGAATTAAAATTAAAGGGAACAGGTTTTTGCATCACTTAATGAAGATAAATATACACATATATATAGATGCCTGCGTACATACACAAATACATATATATGACTTATAAATCAAATTCCCTCTTTTGGCTTCACCATTGTCAGTGTTTCAAGCTTGTATATACATTTACTTACTATAAATCTGCCTGCTAACATCCTAGTTGCAATATGTCTTTGCACATACATATATATATATATATATATATATATATATATATTTATATATATATGTATATATATATATATATATATATATATATATATATATATATATATATATATATATATATATATATATATATATATATTTATATATATATATATATATATATATATATATATATATATATTTACTTGCCTACTTAGTTAAATAATTAACTTAAGTAAAATTTAGTTAATAATTAACTAAATAATTAACTTATGCCAGTACTAGGAACACGAGTCCATACTTGAGGAGTTTTCTTCTCAAAAATGAAAACTTCCGGTTACTACTTCTGGGCTCATCATTGTGCTCTGATTTTGTAAAAGGGTCGATTTTTGTGTCGCCCTTGGTTCTGCCAAAACTTTAGTGTCTTTATTACTAAATTATCCTTAGACCTATATTACTCTAACTTGATCATGGCACCTGTGCTGTACATTGTGTGGAATTCCATGTTGTAAATTCTCTTTCCATGACCAATTTTTTACAATACTACACTGGGGCAATTAAAAAAAAAAGAATAATCCAAATTGGTTAATTAATGCTGGAGATATAAGTTAACATAAATAAAGCAGGCTACACCACTGCTGCATCAAGTGAGGAGTTCATTGACAGAGTCTCTGCTTGAAACCCAAAACATTAATTTAAAAACAGCCAGTCCTAATATCCCACGATTCATGCAGGCAGTACCCCCACAGCATGAGGAGTAGGAATCCAGAGTTTAATGGCAGAGTCTGCTTGAGACCCACAATATTCATTTAAAAACAGCAGAGCTCAAGTCTCTTGGTTAAAGCAGACTGTCATTGCAGGTAGCATTGACCCACAATGTCAAGTCTGAGGAGTTAGAACCTAGAGTTTATTGATAATCTGCTTGAGATTCAAAATACTAATTTGAATACAGTAGATAATTAAGTTTCATTGTTTGGGTAGACAGTACCCCTGCAGCATCAGGACTGAAAAGTTAGAACCCGAAATTCGATGACTGAGTCTCTGCTTGAGAGCCGCAATACTAATTTAAAAACAGTAGAGTCTCGAGTCTCATGGTTTAGGCAGGCAGTACTCCTGCAAAGACAGAACCTGTTTGAGACTCGCAATACTATTTTAAAAAACAGCAGTTCCTTTAGTCTTTCTAGGGAGGCAGTACCCTGCGGTATCAGGTTTAAGAACTTGGAATCTGAAGTTCAGTAACAGAGTCTCTGGTTGACACCCATAGTTCTAATTTAAAGACAGCAGATCTTCAAGTCTCATGGTTAAGGCAGGCTGTACACCTACAATCTTGCAATACCTATTTCCCTTAGTACATTCTTGCTACGTCAAGTCAAGTCAAAAGAGTCGTAACTCGATGATTTACTCCTCATCACTGAAGAGTTCCTGCCACTACCTTTCAGTTTAACCATTCCACCCTGATTTTGCTAAAGAACAAATTTATGTTTCCCTTAGTTGTGTCTTATTAGGTTATCACTAGACTTTAATCACCGAAACTCAATCACGGCAGTTGTGCTGTTCAATGTTGTGGAATTTTATGGCATATCTTCAATTTCCATGGTTAGATTCGTCCCAAATTTTCATGGGACCATACTGGATGGATATTCTTGCAGATAAAAAAGGATCACCCAAATTGGTTGGACCATTAGCATCCAAACTCCATTACAGCACCTATGCTGTTCAGTTTTGGTGAATTTTGAGTGGACAGACAAACGGAGACAAACTTTGCTAGTAAAATTTTCATTTTGATTAAATTCTAATAATAAGCTGAAACCATCCCAAATATTCCGTGTGAATACAAGACATCCAACAGTTGAGTGCTAAGTCAAATGACATGCTCGCACTTTCATTTTTGCTAAGATATTTTCCCCCAAATGCAACTTGGTAAACATCCAATAATTCATAGTCGAATTTGTATAGAGTCGCATTTGTACATTACAGGCGACATAGCGACAGCTTACTGCACCCGCAAAGCTTGTTGCGCCCGCACCGCTGTGAGGTGTGCTCTCGCACATATTACACTGCATCCCATCTTCGTCAGCACCAGGCTACGCACTCAAAGAAGAAGTTCTCCTGCGAGATCTGCGGTGACAAGCTCAAATTGTTGCAGACGCTGAAAATACATATGAAGAGAAAGCATTCTGATGTTTGGTATGCTGTTTTTTAGTTTTGAAGGAAAACGCAATGCGAGAGATATGTCACTCATTTCACAGTTTTATCACAACACTGAGATTCTGACACCTGTCAGTGTTTGGTTAACAAGACTGATTAAAGTCTGAGTAAAGGCTTAGAAACAAATAGTTACTTAATGGTATAACATTATTGTTGCTCAAATCATAGCCAAATATGTGGATATTATTTTTTTAGTAATTACGGGTAATTTATTTCATAGTTTTATTACAAAAGAAGAATGTGGTGAGTGTTGAAGCTTTTGTTCGTTGATTGAATGAAGTTGTTCTACAGTTTATTGTCTGCTTGAAGTTAATTTTAAAGAAGTAGATGTTTCTGTCAATAAATATAAGTAATGACAAGAATTAACCTCTCTTGTGTCCATACTTCAAACATAAAAAAACAAATGTCAGATGCAAAAGAGCTTTTGCACATGACACTTGGTGTTCTCGGTATAAATTCATGAAAGTAGTCTTCACGGTGAGGAAGCAAATAGATTTCCCTAAAATATTGGGCAAGTTTAGAATCAAATAAGATTGGAAAGACAAGGTTAGCTAGTTCAAGTCATAAATCCACAGAAGCTCTAACCTGGCACAAGCTGACAGAGTGCCAAGTTAGAAATGAACGTAATAGTTAGCGAATGTGTATGTGGGTAGGCTCATCTGTGGAGGTGTGTTCTTTACGTACTAAGTGAGTGAGCCACTTTGGTTGCAGCTACGAGTGTGACTACTGCCGGAAGACGTTTAGAGGAAAAAATGACCTGAAAATACATATCCTCTGCGTGCACCTGAAGCGCGGTTTCAAATGTCAGTTCTGTCCAAAGGTTGGTGACAAATTCTTTTTTATCCATTCCGATGCTGTATAAATTAACTCAACTCACATTAGACAGCATGGCACATCATTCAAATCCATCTTGGCAGATAATCATCGCCTCAATGTCTTATAGCTTGACAGACATTCAGATCTAAAGACATGCAGTCGTTGATAATGGTGGTATTGTCACAAAATATTTTGTGATGTTTTTAAAATAAATTAATTACAATTGGTAATTTTTCCGAGCAATCTCTACTAGTGCAAAAGTAAGTTTACGATGCAATTATATATCATCGTGGCATACAAAAAAATAAAGTAAACAAATACTTATTCATGCAGTTTGAATGCAAGTTTACAAATAATCCTTAACGTGACAATCGATAAAAATTGTTATTTTAATTGTTTTAATTGTTTTTAAAAATTGTTTTTTATGTTTTGTGATGATATCTTGATGGCAAAATGTAATAAAATCATAGTTAAGCAATTGCAACCGAATTTAACAGAAGCAGATTGTATTGAAATTTTATATGGAAACTGAAGTTTCCATTTAGAATTCTTTCCACAGCATCCGTCAACAAAGCACAAATGCCAAGTGTCTAGTTGGTGCATAATGTTATCTCCTCACGTGGAAACTTCCAAGTTGCCTTGTTGTATTCTCACTTTGCATTATTATAGTCTAATAGTTCGTTTAAAGCCAACACATGTGCTATGCCCCAGCGGTAGTGAAGAAGCTTGAAGGATATATTGCTTGCAGGTGTTGCGTTTAAATTACCAGCTCAAACAACACGTCAAGCAGAAACACGAAGGCTGGACTCAGCCCAAGGACAAGGTGTGCCAGGTGTGCGGCAAGGGGTTCTCTGTGAGTTTATAAGAATTGTCTGATGTATTTACATTGTAACAGTTTCTGAATTGTTTCTTTTAACATTATACACGAAAGGTTCAGAATGACTCACCGATTGTTGAGTAAACGAGAAATAATCCTAAAAAAAGTATGTTTTTTATTTTAACAATTAACTTTATCTCGCTGTGTATAGACTTTATTTCATTAGAGATTAATCAAAAGGGTAATTTCAGAAATCATTTGCTTCATTGATAGAAAAATTGTCATTTCTTAATTGGCCATATCTCAAAAGATTCAACGAGTGCAGGACAGTGGTGGTTTGGAAATGGTGTGGAGTAGCCTGAAGGGTGCATTATATTGTTACATACCATGCAGATTAAGAACAAAATAAAAATTCTCGGAATAATTTATGGGACGTGCTGACTGTTTGCCATTCACCATTTAACAGTCTGCAACGAGAAGATGGTGGAATGCAGCATCGTAGACTGTTTTATTAGACGCACTGAGTGTTTTTAAAGAACTGTTTGTATTTGAATTTTGTCTGTTTTGTTTTCTGTAATAAATATCCGTTGCATGGAAAAATAACGAAAATCAAATATTTTTCCATAGGCAAAAAAATATTGTGTTCTGTCTTTCTACTTTGGAAGGTTATGCATTGTTAATCATTCAACTCCACTTAGAGCTGGCATTCCATAAAATTTCCTTCATTCCTTGCCTTCGAGATCAGAAGTTGGCTTTACATTTCGTAATAAATTTATATCACATAGCATATCACTGCGTTCATATTTTTTATGGCTTTCACTTTTTCAATGTATTTGTGGGTTCTTGTTTATTTTTACATTTAATATGTTTGATAATAACATTAAGAATAATTAAATGGAAAGGAAGTTAGAACATTTCTCTCACAGAAGTAATTAACGATGACTCTAAAAACCACTGGCCTGGTATCATTTTGATATGTCAAAAATATTTGTAAAGCGTAAGACACTTTATCCTTATTACATCAGCTCTTGTTTTCCCACTTGTCTCATCAAGATCCTTGAGTTAAACAGAATGTAGTTTACGGAATTATTTTTAACAAGGCTGATGTATTTCAATATTGACATTGTGTGCCTGTATCTTACCATTTGTATTTGTTTTAAATACTACTCTTTGAGGACAGACAATTATATGAATGTATATGTGCAAAATTGGTTACGCTATGATGTACATAATTTATTTAGAATAAATATATAAATATTGCAGAACAACAGAGCCCTGAAGGTTCACCACCGCATTCACTCTGCGGAGCCCCTGTACCGCTGCTCCATCTGCCCTAAAACATTCAAGGACCCCTCTTCATTCAGACGACATAAACAACTAGTGCATAAAATTAACAACAAAACATGACGTGTACACTCGCATGCAAAAATAAACGTTTCGTTCACAAAAATTATTGTATATTTATTTGTTGATAAGCCAGTAACACTTAAAAACCGCAGGTGTAAATGGATGAATGGCCACTGTTATTTTATCAATAATAACTTCAGCTAACAACTGCTATCTCAAGGTTGACAAATGTATTATCCTCTTTTTCTGGTAATAATGATCTTATTCAACTCTTAATTTGACGTTTGAAGAATGGACGTGTAAACAAACAATATTGATCTTAAATCACTCACATCTCCATCTATTAGCGATGTCATAGTTTAAAATATTATTTTGTAAATGACAAGAAAATGATCGACAGAGTCATTTTATTAATAATTGGAAATCCTGGCCAATCTTCGTTTGAGAAAAGTTGTGCTTCGTGACTTATTTGCAGATTTTCAAACATTTATTGTACTGCAGTGCACTCATGTGAGTGTTCTACAGTTTGATAGATAGTGACGATACAGCAGTCATCAATATGTAAATATGAAGCACTGTTAAATATTTTTTAAAAATAAATGAAATACCAACGTTTGGTGCAGAATTAAAAAAAATATTATTTCTTAAGAACATAGAAACCATCATCTAGTAAAGAAATGTAATTCTTATATTTCCTGAAGAATGAAGTAAATATTGCCGTCTAATGAAAATTGACCTGCTCTTTGCAAAAATTAAATCAAACCTCCATCTAATTGAGAAACTTAAAACAGTATCTCTTAAAAATACAATAAGTGTTGCCATTTAGTGGAGAAATATAAAATAAACTTTGTTGGAAACAAAATAAATACGGCCGTCTAGTTGAGAATTATAAAATTATGTTTAAAAAAAATATCGGGTGTTGCTAAGACGTACCTTTGAAAGTGCTATATAAGACATGGAATATATGTAACCGAACTTAGGTTCTGACATCGGTCTAAAGTGCATACAACGATTCTTTCTACTGTTGAGTTTTATTCCAAATAAACAAAATTTGTGAAAAATTTCATATCATTACTTTTTTTCATAGAAATATGCATCAGAAATGTGTCATTTCACATTAGATGAAAATATACGATAGATCCGCTCCATCGAACAGGGTTTGGAGAGTGATTCTGATGATTTTAAAATAACGATTTTGGTACAGAAGACAAAGAACATGGAAAACACCAAAAAAAATTTAAAGATCTTGGATTAAAAATGTTATGCAATGAGGATCCATATAGAATGCATATGGAACGGGCATAAGATTTAAGTATTGGTGACTCGACTGTTTCCCAACAGGTAATCGTAATTGGTATGGAAAAAACAAGGAAATTGGTTACCAATTGTTCTTCAAATATTAAAAAAAGGATTTTTTGTATAGAATAGGTACTGGAGATGAAAAATGTATATTTTTCCATAATACTAAATGAAAATTGGCATCGTTTCATAAAGGTGAAACAAGCCCATCGACATCAAAACAAAATATTCAGGCCAATAAAGTTATGCTGTGTATCTGGTGGAACCAGGAGGGTGCAGCGTATTACGAGGTGCTGCAGACACTTACTATGACATTGACAAATAAGTAACCAAATAAGTTTCCCCCACCTATATAGTGTTATAAACATATTCCTTTAGTGACATTTGTGATTCTTGCATTCTGTCTATTTATGCCTGAACAAAATATATACGTATTTATCGCTATGTGTAACACACCTATCCACAAAACATAACAAAAAGTTGTGTTGTAGTGTTGCATGTTGGTACGTTGGACGTGCGACTTCCTTCGAGTTTTCTGTTAAATAAATGCGTGCAAGTTTTTAAGCATATCTTTGTTTTTGCTCATAGTTCCTATCCATAAAGTATACATATATGTAGAACAATATTGATTGTTAAAAAATAAATGTGAGGATTTCTCACACAACACACTTTCAACACACTCTGTGAAGAAATAAAATAATAATTCTTTTTATTATTTCTTCACAGAGTGCGTTGGGCAGAGAAGTTTAACACAAATGTTACATGCAACGGAGACATTTGTTGAGAGTGAACTCATGTATACATCAGAATTAAATGTTTTTTCATCTCATATAAATCAATATAACAGTATAGAAACTAAGTACAGCATATCACATTACAACTAGGTATGATTTAAACCCTACATTAATGTTACTCAATTCAGCTACGTAAGACAGCACGATTAAAAGAATTCAGAAACTGCTTTTGCTTTTACAAATATGTTTATCCGCAATTAAATGAAACTACGTGATGTAGTATTATTTCTACTATCTTTAATTTCTTTACCACGACCTAGGTTTCGTTGTATTACAACATCTTCAGGTGGGATATTAGCAAAGATTAACTCTTAGGAACAACCAACAGCATTTATATGTTTCAAACACAATAGCGGAAGACTACTTTGTGCGGATTTTTCCATTGTTTGTGTTAGTGAGTTTATTGCAGGGGCGCAGACTAGGTTTTATTATATTACAGAGAGTTATACAATATACCAGTATTCTAGTTGGGGTAATAAATTCAATTGTTGTTATTATGTGAAATTATACAATGCAAACTTTAGGGTGTATGTAATAAAATTAAATGGAAGTTATTGTCGGTAATCTATTGCAAAGGCAAGGGTATTTGAAAGTAAGGCCAAGGTAATATACTAATTCTACATATCTTATTATCGGTAATATATTTATACAAAAGCAAGGGTATTTGAAAGTAAGGACAAGGTAATACACTAATTCTACATATCTCCGGTTTTGTGTATTCATATATTTATTTATTTATTTCTTTTAATTTTTTTTTTTTTGTTTTTATTATATATACGTATATTTATATGTGTATTAATGCTGAAACAATTTCCAGGGTACTGTAGTGTCAATGTTTTATATTTATATTATATCTAGAAGATATTAAGAATGGGTGATGATATTATATTTAGTTGTTCATTTAATATATTGACCTTGATATCTTTTTTATGTCTGTTTATTTCTAATGTTTCTAGGATATTAAGTTTATTGCCTTTTGTATTTATTTGTAATATATATGGGGCATTATCAGTATGGGGGTGATGGTTATTTTCAATGAGATGTTTAGCAAAGTGAGATGTGTCTGGTTTATTATTACGCCAGCTGGCGATGTGTTCTTTATATCTTGTATTAAAATCTCTTCCTGTTTGACCTATGTATACACTATTACAATCGTTACATTTAAGTTTATAGATACCACTCTTTTTAAGTTTTTTAGTGGTAAAGAAATTAAAGATAGTAGAAATAATACTACATCACGTAGTTTCATTTAATTGCGAATAATGAATTTCTACAAAATTAACGCCAAATATATTCAATATTTGAAAACAGCCGATTTGGCTACATTGGCGATATTGTACCGTCGACTCCGAATTAAATTTCGGAAGGCGATACAAAGCATATGGTTTAACAAAACGTGTATAAAGTGTAATCTAACACCCAGTCACGTGAACGTAAAGATTAGTGGAACAACTCGAGCAGCCCAGAAAGCAACAACTAAAGCCGTCACCACCTGGCTGAAGGAAGAAATTCGGGAATCTACCATCAAACGAGACAACATAAACCTCTGTCTAAAGGTAATACACTCTTCTCTAACATATCTCCTTCACCCTATAGAATTTGATACTTTAGACTATAAAATTAGAAATGATGTCAGTGCCATAATAAAAAACATAACACAAAAACAAATTAACAAAATTAAAAAACTGAAAGCCAAAACCCAGAAACCAAAAGTCACACCCAAACAAACGTTTTATCCCAGAATAGTAAACCTTTCACAATCAACATTTAATAATAAAGAGCTAGAACTTTTAAATAAAGGATTTAAATATAATATTCCTACCGCACCATCAAGAAAAAACATAGAATCACTAGTAGTAGATACCATCATTGCATTCAGTAACCAGGACGCACTTACTAAACACAAAGCTGCTAATATAATATGTAAAGAATACTCTAAAACCAAGACACACATTAATGATGAAATTTTGACTCAACGTAATCTACAAATTAAAATTAATGAAGATAAACTCACCATATCTAAAGCAGATAAAGGCAACACTATAGTTATTCTAGACCAAAATGAATATAAAAATAAAGTGTACGATTTCCTGAAACCAGATGACTTCACAAAACTACAAAGGGACCCCACCACGACATTTGCAGATAACGTAAAACAATTAATTAAAACCTGTAACATCATATTTCCTAACGAATTTGCGAAACATAAAGTTATAGAAATGAACCCTAGACCCCCAATACTATATGGACAACCTAAAATTCATAAACCAAATATACCCATACGACCTGTTGTCTCATACACAAACGCACCCACAAAAAAATTAGCTTTTCACCTGAATAAGATCTTCCGTAATAAAACCGGATTTGCACCTAAACATACCATTAAAAACTCTGTTGATCTCTGTAATAAAATTAAAAATATACATCTAACACCCAATTGTAAACTAGTATCACTCGACGTAGTAAACTTATTTTCTAATATACCACCAAAAGATTGCCTAAATATCATTTCAGATATCCTAGAAAGGAAAAAATTAAATCCCATTGAAGCATCGGAAATTAGAGATCTCTTTAAACTATGCACAGACCAAAATTATTTTCTATTCGATAACAATTTTTTTCAACAAGTTAATGGCCTTGCAATGGGTTCCCCCCTCAGTCCCCTTTTAGCCGAGTTATTTATGAATCATCTAGAAACCAGCCTCTTAAACAGTAAATTAGCGACCAATATATTATACTATTATAGATACGTTGACGACATCCTTATCTGCTGGAAAGGTACACAGCGACAGTTAGACCAGTTTGTTAACTTTGCTAACTCCCTACACAATAATATCAAATTCACTTTAGAAGTAGAGTCTGATAATAAACTTAATTTTTTAGATATAACAATAGAACGCAAAAATAATGAACATAAATTTAGTATATTTAGAAAAGACACATTTACAGACTCCATAATTAATGGTCAATCTCAACACCCTTGGTCCCATAAGTTAGCAGCATTTCATTCCATGATTCACAGAGCTTTAACCATCCCTCTTGAAAAACCTAACCTACGTAAAGAAATAAAAACTATGAAACTAATCGCAACAAATAATAATTATGACCCATCAATTGTCACAAAACTTTACCATAATAAATTAAGAAAAATACTAATACAAGAAATATACCCGGTCGCACCAAATAAGAATAATATTTACTATAAATCTATCCCATACATAGGTAATGTATCACTCAAATTAGGAAAACTCTTAACTAATAATAAAAATATAAATAATATAACATGTACGTATAGTACCTTAAATAACTTGGGTAAAACCCTTATTAATAATAAAGAAAAAATAGATAAACTTAAAAAGAGTGGTATCTATAAACTTAAATGTAACGATTGTAATAGTGTATACATAGGTCAAACAGGAAGAGATTTTAATACAAGATATAAAGAACACATCGCCAGCTGGCGTAATAATAAACCAGACACATCTCACTTTGCTAAACATCTCATTGAAAATAACCATCACCCCCATACTGATAATGCCCCATATATATTACAAATAAATACAAAAGGCAATAAACTTAATATCCTAGAAACATTAGAAATAAACAGACATAAAAAAGATATCAAGGTCAATATATTAAATGAACAACTAAATATAATATCATCACCCATTCTTAATATCTTCTAGATATAATATAAATATAAAACATTGACACTACAGTACCCTGGAAATTGTTTCAGCATTAATACACATATAAATATACGTATATATAATAAAAACAAAAAAAAAAAAAATTAAAAGAAATAAATAAATAAATATATGAATACACAAAACCGGAGATATGTAGAATTAGTGTATTACCTTGTCCTTACTTTCAAATACCCTTGCTTTTGTATAAATATATTACCGATAATAAGATATGTAGAATTAGTATATTACCTTGGCCTTACTTTCAAATACCCTTGCCTTTGCAATAGATTACCGACAATAACTTCCATTTAATTTTATTACATACACCCTAAAGTTTGCATTGTATAATTTCACATAATAACAACAATTGAATTTATTACCCCAACTAGAATACTGGTATATTGCATAACTCTCTGTAATATAATAAAACCTAGTCTGCGCCCCTGCAATAAACTCACTAACACAAACAATGGAAAAATCCGCACAAAGTAGTCTTCCGCTATTGTGTTTGAAACATATAAATGCTGTTGGTTGTTCCTAAGAGTTAATCTTTGCTAATATCCCACCTGAAGATGTTGTAATACAACGAAACCTAGGTCGTGGTAAAGAAATTAAAGATAGTAGAAATAATACTACATCACGTAGTTTCATTTAATTGCGAATAATGAATTTCTACAAAATTAACGCCAAATATATTCAAATATGTTTATGCCAATAAATATTGAAACAAGGTTTTTTTGATGTTCTTACATAATCGATTATTAAATTTTAACAAAATATCAAAATTAAATTTAATTTCTATATATAGCAGAAAAGCGGAATATTCTATTTAAACAGCTATGGTAATTTAATAAAGGACTATGGAAATTTTCAACTGGTAATTTAATTAAGGACTGTTGAAATCGCAGTTCTTCAGCTTTCCTTTCTGCAGCTTTCCATAAATGTTGCTCTCTTCATTTCTCATTATATTTCAACCACAATCTTTTCCGCTGCTATTATCAGAGTTATTGACTGGCCCGTTCTCCTCAGAACTATTTAGCGGAGTGTTTCAGACACTTAAATCTTGTTTTACCCTGATGTTTCTCATATTTTTCCACCAGACATTTCATTTAGCAATCTCTTCTCTGTCATTAATATCCGAGATTATTTTTATGTTCCCTTCTAATTGAAATTGTACATATCTATCCTTTTCCAAAACCTATATCTCTTTCAGCCAGTACGAGCTCAACTTCGCTTTCAGCCCTCTGCAATCTTTCTAATTCTCGTCTGTTTGCCAATCTTCCTCCAGTAATTGGACTAGATTTTTCCCTTCTAATTGAAATTTTACATATCTCTCCATTTCCGAAAGTCTACATCTCTTTCATCCAGTACGATCTCGACTTCACTTTCAGCCCTCTGCCCTCTTTCTAATTCTCGTCTGTTTGTCAACCTTTCTCCAATAATTGAACTAGATTTTTCCCTTCTAATTGAAATTTTACATATCTCTCCATTTCCGAAAGTCTACATCTCTTTCATCCAGTACGATCTCGACTTCAATTTCAGCCCTCTGCCCTCTTTCTAATTCTCGTCTGTTTGCCAATCTTGCTCCAATAATTGGACTTGATTTTCGATGTTCCCTCATATCACAATTATTGTTTCTCCTGAAAATTATTTATCTATATATCATTTTGAGATGCTCATGACATTATATGCAGCTTACTTTAAGACAAAAGCACCATATAAATACAATAATATTGGTGTATTATAATGGGGTTACACAGTAATGATTGATGCAAGTTCTATGAAAATTATCATAGATTTTGCATCAATCATTTCTATGTAGCTCCATTACAATACACCAATAATTTCAATTATAATTTCACAATCATAGTTGCAACTCCTCCTGATAAAAATTTGCAAAAATATATCTCTGCTTTTATATTTCTGCACAGATAATTACCAAAATGATGGATTGGAAACGCAATTATATTTATAATTACTATGCAACAAAAGTTCAACTATTAATATTGTTTTCGAATAATACGAAGTCGCACATTAAAAAAATTCCTCAGAGAAAAAATGTGAAAAAATAAGTAGCGGACAAGACTGTTCTATTGATTTCACGACAGCCACATCAATAGTAAAATACAATTTCACTATTAGAAAATAAAAACAAAAATACTTGCTGAAAGCTACTTATGTATTTACTAGTAATTTTGGTTTGTATTATTGCTAAAACACTAAAAATTGCAAGCATATTTCAATGCTGAGAAATTTTAATCAGTCTGGGCTCCACAATAATCCACTGTTTTGCGAATGATCCATATAGACACTGTAAATAAATATTTAATATGTAATCCAAAGCAAAAAAATACTTGAATCTTTAACTTCAACCCGCTTTTAAAATGCAGAAGTGGGTATCTCATTTATTACATCAGATACTGAATTCTGCTTGCCATCAGCATTTCTCACTACCTGCTCTTTGAAATCAAAGGGAGTCTCATGTATCACTTTAAATACTGAGTTCTGGTTTCCATCAACATGGAAGGCTGCAAATTCGAAACGTTCAGTATGCATTGGTTTTATTCCATTCTATTCTGATTTCGAGGAAATGTTGCAAAATTGTTCTATTCATAGATTAATTTTTTTTATTGATAAATTGTTTTTATTAAATAGATATTAATCTCAATTATTTTAGTTTTATTTTATGCTTACTTTAAAGTAACTATTATTAAACAGTTAATATTAGTTACTTAACCATCTGTTAAGAGCCCACTTAAAGATACAAAAATTTTAACGCATACAATACATAAGTACAGATATCAACAGGTAAACACTGCATATCTTACATTGTTTGAAATTTATTCAGATGATCACTGCGTTTGTAACTCAACGTCTACTAGTTCTAATCATTATAAATTTTATTCATCTATTTAAATGTTTAACAAAAATTGTATTTTTACCATGTATATATAGAAACAACATTAGACTGCAGTACGAAAAATAGCATATATATACACATTTCATGAGTAAGTCTTAAAACTTAGGGTCAAAGTTCAGAATAATCTCTCAGAGCTCATTGTTGTTTCAAATGGGCTCAGACAAGGGGATGCACTAGCCTGCTTGCTATTTAATATTGCCCTACAAAAGATTTTGAAAGACTCGAACATAAATAGCCGCGGTGCAATCTTTAACAAATATGTTCAGATTTTCTCATTCACTGACTACATTGATATAGTCGTACGAACTCCTGATTCACTTAGAGAGCCCTTTACATCACTAGAGGCCGCAGCTTGCAAAATGCATCTTGCAATCAACCAAAATAAAACTAAATATGTGACGTGTGCCAATTATAGCAGCCCTTACTTTGAAATTGGGGATTACAAATTTGAAACCGTTAGCAACTTTAAATACTTAGGATCAGAAGTTAATAATCCCAATTATATCATGCCTGACATCCGTAGTAGGGTCACAGCAGCTAACCAATGTTTTTTCGGTATTAAAAAGTACTTGAAATCTAGCTTCACCAGTAGAAAAACAAAGGTACTAATTTACTCAAGCTTAATTAGACTCATTCTTACCCACTCTGCTGAGACATGGAAAATGACAGAAAAAGTTAAACATACCATTTCTGTTTTTGAAAGAAAGATTTTAAGAAGTATTTTTGGTGGTCTAAAATGGAACAACATCTGGAGAAGAAGAACTAACTCTGAACCTTACAAATTATTTAAAAAACCAGATGCAGTCAAATACACCACAATTCAGAGAATAAAATGGGTAGGGCACTTAAGCAGAATGGACGGCAGTCGGACAACAAAAAAGGAAAAGAGGAAAACCAAAACTTAGGTGACTCGATTGCCTGGAAAAAGACTTTAAAAACCTAAGTGTAACGAACTGAATGTCTCTGGCCAAGAACAGGAAAGCTTGGGAGTTGATTCTGCGGAAGGCAGGGGCCCATCCTGGGCTGTCAAGCCATTGAAGAAGAGGAAGACAAAAAAACACATTGTTAGATAGCGAAAAACTTTGCAAAACATTTCATTAAAAATAATCATCACCCACATACTGACAATGCTCCCTATATATTACACATACATACAAAAGGCAATAAACTCAACATCCTAGACACATTAGAATTAAACAGACATCAAAGAGACACCAACGTTAATATATTATATGAACAACTAAATACATCATCACCCACACTTAATACCTTCTAGACATAATATTGATAGATAGTATTGATACTGTAGTGCACTTCAAATTGCTTCAGCCCAACACACATCTAAGGAATCATAAAAGATCCCCGATACACATCACAAAAAAAGCAAAAAATGGCAGATATGCATAATTAATTGTATAACCTTGTTCTAACCATCAGATACTCTTGCTATTGTATAAATATATTACTACATCCATTTAATTTATTACCCTCACTAAAATACTTGTATTTTGTATAACTTTCGAAAATATAATAAAAACTACATCGCTCCCCTACCATAAACTCATTAGCATAAACAGTGGGTTAGTGAGTTTATACTAACCTAAACTGGGGGAAAATTCACACAAACTCTGCTTCCGCTATTGTTTTGTATAATATTTAAATGCTGTTGGAAGTTTCTGAGAGTAATTTTTGCTGATTGCCCACCTGAAAATGTTGTCATGCAACAAAACCTAGGTAGTGGTAAAGAATTTAAATACAATAGAAATAATACTACATCACGTAGTTTCATTTATTTATGAATGTGTAAAACGTTAATATAGGGTATAGAAAAATATTATACTTAATTCAAAATATATCGACTTATTGCGAGCAAATTGATCACTGTACTTGTGGACATATGTATTTGTTGCGACTGAATGCTCATATATTATGTAAACTTACCTAAGAGTACCTAACTACGGCAAGTGACTGATCGCCTTGAAGTACTGATCGCCTTTAAAACATTCTTTATAATGTATAATCTTTCATTTCATAACAAAGCAGCAATGAAATTTTCATTAGGGTTAAAGTGCATTTGTTTATGCTTGTTTTTAAATGAACAAAACCAGCATCACTTATGACACATTTGGCCAATCCGCCAAAGAAATTTAATATATTTTCGTTGAGATTGAATGGAATTTCACTAGTAATTTAGTTATAAGACACATACTATAGAAATAATTTTAAAGTTAGGACAGAACTTCTAATTTGGCTTTCATTTATCTATCACAGATCGCCCTCTTTTAACAATCAAATCAAGAGTTTGTGCGACACAGGTACAGTGGTGTTTTTGAAGAACTTGAATTATAGCTTTCTTCAGGTTTTGTGCATTATCTGATTCTATTGTAACTGTCTTATGAAGAATGTCAGATTCTTCAAATATTTTACATACATTTTCTTCTATGTTTTCTCAATCATGTAGATTTGGAAAAACTACGGCCTGCAGTTCATTCTTGTAAAGGCAGTCGCAAGTAACAGTGACCATATATCTGTTGTAATGGTTAAATGCAAGTAATTAAAATCAATCAACATTTCTTTTAAACATGCACTTGCTTTTTCATACTGATCCAATAATCTAGAGCTTATTAACATTTTCCTACTGTTAATTCCTATTCATTGTAATTGTTTGTTAATTCCTACAGATCCATCTATCGTTAAGATATTAGCTACTTATATTGGTTACTCTTGTAATTGTTTAGTGAACCGCCGCATTGTTGGTTGCTGTGCACATGTCATTTCAATTGTAGGGTATTTATGTTTGGCTCACTACTGGAATGACATTGAGCCTCCTGCATCATTATTAGGTAGTTTCCTACAAGTAGCAAACTGCCTAGGACTAACTAGTAGATGATTTTGAGGTTGATTAGAAGATCAAAATTATTTTAAGATCAAATAGAGTAAAAGTTAAGAGTGTTGCCAGAATGT
Organism: Druceiella hillmani; assembly: GCA_039881145.1. Lineage (NCBI taxonomy): Eukaryota > Metazoa > Arthropoda > Insecta > Lepidoptera > Hepialidae > Druceiella > Druceiella hillmani. The sequence goes on from JAYKKI010000019.1 coordinate 6,405,093, forward strand.
TTATTTTTTATTCCCTTAGTTTTTGTAAAACCTTCTATCCTTTAGCAATAATATATCAAGTAAAGCACTCTGATTGCAATGTTTATTTTTCTTACTCAATTTATTCTTACGATACCTTTGTTTCTCTAATGGAATTATGAGATAAGTGTATGCTGTCATTTATGCATAGCGTTAATCACTCAGGCGACCAATATCAGGCCAAACACAAATTTACGCTAATTGCACGAAAACCTAGGAAGATATCGAGCACAAAATGTATGTGAACACTTGATTGAAGCATTCAGTATCTGTTCGCTAATTAGTCATCGGGCATTTGTGAGGTTAAATATCCTACGTGTAAGAGATGATTTTGAGCATGAAAATGAATGAAGGGGGATGTGGTCATTCCTTTGATTCATCATACGTTAAATTCTAGAACATGCGTTCCACTTATTGAGTGATGCTGCCGCTCACAGTAACTAGGGCCGCACAAACATAAATGGTTCCGTTAAAATGAGATAAATATATAGATATAATTATAATATAGTCCTGTAGTGTATTTTAATTTTTGCTACTGTGATTTGTTGAAAATTATGGTGATTGTGTTTTGTTTTGAAACTAACAATGAGATACATTCTTATTAGGAAAAATGATTTTTTTTACATTTAAGTTTAATTATTATTTTTGACTTTTTATCATAGTTACAAAATTTACATTTTGTAAAGACTATTTGTAAAGACTTTACATTTTGTAAAGACTTTATATACCTTTGTTTCTTACAGAACCAGAGAAACTCTGTTTTCATTATTTTTTATACTCTTAACTCCGTAAGTGTGGTACAAATGCTCTGACTATGTCTACCCTTCTAACTACTTCTAACTATGTTTTCCCTTCTATCCAAATATTTTATTATAATAAAATCATTGATTGATCGATTTAAAGAAAGTAGAAATAATACTACATCACGTAGTTTCATTTAATTGTGAATAATAAAATCAATCAACTTCCAGAGTCGCTCATTATTTTATGGACATTGTGCAAACACCAATGTTACATGAAAGTGACCTCATGCTTGAGGGATTAAGTAATAACTTACAGTTTTGAATGAAGAGCATTATATATCTTACTTGTAACAGATGAGTTTGAGGGTGAAAATTAAGATAAGGTGGTGTTGGTCATAATGTTTATTTTTTGAATTAATTTGTTTTCTTCTATAATACATTTGTTTCTCTGATATATCAAGTATGTATATGCAGTTTTGCGTTGCAGAGGATTAAAATGTATGGAACAATGAAATGTTAAGTACCTATTTTTAATCAAACAAAACAAGGCAGGTACGGATGAATTACTTGCACTTGAAACTCATTGCAAAGTGAGAAGGTTCAGCAGTGATAGTTGGCTTTGAGAGAATTTTGCACAATATGGTATTACCGTTGGATTTAACAAACCACAAGTGGATCTATTCTACGACAATGTTTAAAGGCTGGTGACACATGAAATTCATACCTTCAAGAATTTATAACTGTGATGAAACTGGTGCCAGTTGCGTGCACAAATTGAGGGATCTTCATGACTTCAGCCGAAGTCGTAGGCTAACTTCAGAAACTCACTTTTCATGAGCGGCATACATTGTTAGATAAATCTTTAATGTGGTCCACCAAGATTTGTTCATACTCTACTGAGAAGGTGCTAATGAACCTACCCAACTTTGATTTCATCGTTACTTCTTCTCCTCGATTTAGCGCCTTTATTTTGTCATGTACAGTGCTTTTAGGAATATTGTATCGCATTGCAGCTTATCTTACACTCAGTTCTTTGGACAAAACCTTATCAAAAGTAGTTTGTAAGCTCTGTGGCTCCCACGATCCTTTCTTTTTCTTCTCTTCCATTTCAATTCTCTTCGTTCTTCTATACTCTAAAACAAAATTAAAGAATTAGAATAAATAATGTAAATTCTCACAAGAAATATCAATATGTTTACTGTCCGGTGCTAAGGGATGACTTAGTGTCTGGTGCTAAGGGACAGACAATTTCGTACATTAGGTGGTACCTACCAAAATTGTTTAAAAAATCTAATAATATTCTACTAGTTTACGGACAACAACAATTAAAATGTAAATGCATAAATGTGTCAGGATTACTTACATCGATTTTTATGCGACGCCGTGGTTTCTCGCTAAAAACAGCAAATGCCCGCTCCCGCAGTGGCCTTGTGCGCCACTGGTGAGCCGCAGCATGTGATCCTGTTGCTGTGTGCCCCCCGCACCTCTTTCACTCGTACTTTATTACAATTTTATACTTGCTTAAATAGTACGAGTGGCTGGCGGTAGGTGCCGTCCGGCATTACGGAACTTCTCCCTAATTTTCTTTATCTGTCCTTCATATTTTTTTTCATGCTTTTCCAAAATTGTTCTTTCATTTACCAAGGCGTTTGTAACCTAAATTTAAAAAAATTACATATGTAATGTTCCAGGGCTTTTGTGGCACAATGCTGTTATGCAAGTAAATTATATTGTCTAGCAACACCCTCAAAAAGTGAAAAATAATTTTGTGCTTTCTGATTTCACAATGTGCCTGGAGTTGGCTAAATATGATTGTAGATCAGATGTATAGCGACGATGTAATTTTTAACACTTTTGTCACGACTCGGATACAACTCCTTCAAGCCAATTTTTTTTAAATATTAAATTATTTTCAATCCATTACGTAGCAGTGCTGTTCTTTTTTTTAAGAATAAATGTTTGAAATATTAACAGGCAATTAGTGCAATGTTAACAGTTATTTGTATTAATAAAACCATATAATTTTCAATAGCACATTTCTCAACTTTCTGGTCAGACAAGGGCAAATTGCCTCATTATATTTAAAACATGACACACAAAATCAGGTAATTTTCATCAGCATATATTATGAATTGTGGCGGGCCTGCTCCTCATAGTGAAAAAAATTAGTCCTTTGCATTTATTTTTTTCAACAGTGTTTGATGAAAAACATAAAACGTGCTGGAAATACGTGCAAAATGTCACAAGAGTAATGCGGATAAACCCATTTTTACCTCGGGCAAGAAACAATATTTTATCGGGTCAGTTCAATTACAAGTCTTGATTTTAAAAAAGATATTGTAATTTTGCAATTTAAGTTTTATTATTACTATTTAAATCCTTGCCAAATTTAACACGCTGTCTGCCATGTTACTTTTTAATTTTCTGTTCACGTAAACCAACCTTGATTTTTTTATCCCCTTCCCTGAAGCCATCTATTCAGATATACACTGATATATCAAGTTATCTCACAGTTGGCATCCTAGGGAAGAACGCCAACTATGAGGTAACTCATAGTTGATGTCTTATCTCGCAGTTGGGATCCTGTGCAAGAATTCTAAGTATGAGATAAGTTGCAGTTGGCAGTCAACGATAATAAATTTCAAAATAAAACGCTACGTACCTGTCAATGGTATTATGAATAATTTTTGATGAAGTCTCCAACTTTCTGAACTATATCTGTGATATATCATTCACAAAAAGAAATAAGTTTCCATTTTGTACCAAACTTATGGCCTGCATAGGCCATTTGTATCTAAGACCCATATGTTTATATTTCTTTGCTCTTTTGTGTTTGATATTTTACAATTCGTACATGTACTTGTGTAACCGATACACATACAAGGTTTTGTTTACAAAAGAAAAATTGGATTTAATAGGAAACATTACATCGAATGATTCATTATAAAAACATAATTTGTTTGGAAGATATTGTTAACTCAATTTCTCAGAAATAAACCATAAGCTACTTTTGTAACTATTCAAAATCATATTTATTAAAAATTTTCTTTCCATGTTTAATAAATGTTTAATAAAACTATGTGTATTAAAGTTTTTTTATAAGGGAAATCAGCAAATACTAACTACTGGCAAAATGCATTTGCTCCATTCAGCTTAATAAATAATTAGATAAAACCACTCTAGACATTGTTTAAACATAAACACACACAAATTCATGTTTTCTCAGAACTAGACAGTTAAAGAGTTTTGCCCGATACAGTGTAGATCAGGGCGTGATGAATCCAGAGCTAACAATAGTCGTTTAATTCAACATAAAATTGTAAAAAATACTTATAGCCCCTTGCTAAATAATTTCATAAATAGGTTTATCTATTTCTTCACCAACTTTACTTAAATATGAATACTTAGTGCGGTATTTGTGTAAAGTACCGAAAAGGCCAATAAAATGTGCGACTAGGTAAGTTCTAAAGATGGTAATGATAATAAAGCTATTCGCTCGCTCCGCTAGCTACGGTGCTCATGTATTAAAAATGCATGTCCTCTGTACTTTAAAGCCAACAACTGCAAATTTCATCATTTTCTGAATAAACTTCATCATTTTTCAGAAGGAAAAATTGCCCAGTGCATAATTGGATACTTGAAGTTCTTTTACGAAATGTCCAACTTCAGACTCTGTATTGTTTTACAACTGAATATACCAATATTTCTTTTATAGTAATTTTAATGTGAAAAAATTACAGCTCAGTGTGTCAATAGATTTTACTATTGTATTAGATATTTACACCTTTCAGATCTTAAACAATGCGCCTCGATGTGAACCTGTTTTATTTTATGGCCGAAGAAACATTCAAAACATCTTTTAGCTACTCTATGTTAATATGATCGTCGGCTTATGTGAGGAAAGAAAAATGATTTTTTTTTTCTTTCTTTATAATTATAATACGATAGCTAATAACTGAAATTAACTGTGACAAATAACTCAACATATAAGAAGAAACAGCATTAGAATTTATTCAAAAATGTGGAAATAAGAAGCAGTCTCAATACAAAAACTGCCCATTCTTGTTGGTCGATCAGCATTATTCAAAAACCCACTTTGCAATTAAAAAATTACACATATTCATGAAATATTCAATTTCTAATGTTACTTCTCTGTCTTACTTACTGCAATGATACAAAGTAACAATAAATACATATTTTTTTAATATGTTAATAAGTAAATAAAACCTATCATGATTAAAAATAATCATCGTCGAGTTGGAAACTCCCGCGAGTTAGTAATCCCTCTGACAAAACTTCAAACAGTGTAAGACATGGGGTGTTTATATGGTATTACCTAGCTTACCTATAATAGGACGTTCATCATCTTTGTATCTTCAAGGGGATTCTTAATATGATATTTAGAGTTTGTACCACAAAATAATATTACTACATTAATAATAATTAATACTACAAAATTATATTAAACTGAAAGAAATGTGATTAGAATCAGTTTAACTGGGATTATTTATCAGACAATAAAAAGTAACAATATTAACCCATGAACATGAAAAATTTACAATTTCTTTCTTGAAACCAGTAGGAGAGTAACTTGGTCTTCCAAAAGACAAATTGTACAGTATGAAGGGGTTAATTATGTTTTTTTAGATAAAGTTTAACTTTACACATTAACTTGCAAAGTAAGATATTTTCATGTTTTTCAGGTTAGATGGAGAAATCTCAGTCAAATGCGGTAATGGAACAGACAATGAAAAAAAATGGAACTGAATAAAATATTTTACACTGAGGTTTCAAATTTGGAGCTTTCCATATGAACGGTAAACAGAATTCAATGTTTGTAATAATACATGGGTGTACCTTTTCTGAATTCCACGAATAGGTCGGAAGGTGCTGAAAGCACATCAAAGTTAAAGAGTTCTTTTTCACTGATTAATTTACGCCACTGTCACACTATGCTTCCAATTTTTGGTGTTACAGCAATATCACAAACAAAAAGTACAAGACAATAGATAATAGAGTTTCAATAATTAATTTCATTTTGCTTGTCTAATATTGAAGCCGCATTTTATAATTACCGCGGCTCTCATGAAATCAATGGTGACCAAAGAGTCTTATTAATTAGTTATTTTTTTGCCAACGTCTAATTTTTATTGCAGCACAGATATTTTTAGCAAATGTGTTATTTTTATTATAGCAGATGTGTTATTATATTATATTTGTTGCAAACTTGTATCAGGATGAGTAATAATCTTGGTCAAGAAATTATTGTTTATCTTGGTCAGCCATTTCTCCAATGTGGCACAGTGGGGTCAGAAATATTGGAAAATTGTGACACCACTTCTGGGCAGCCCCAGTGTAATACACAAATAATATTGTATTTCTTGGCTACCTTTGCCTTGAAATAAGCTGCATGTAATATAAACAATCCAAAGATAAACATTGTTTAAATAAGACGATAACAATAGTACGATGAAGACATCCCAAGTCAAGCCAAACTATAAGAGGAAGATTTCCAAAGAAGACAATCAGAGACTACAGTGGGCCTAAAATATCTAGATAGATATCTAAAATACAGCAGATCTCAGATACGAGTGACAAGAATAGCTAAATGGAATATTTGGAGGATAAAAATGTGAATCACTCCACACGGGTCAGTGAATAACCCTGGTGGCACCGACAGGAAAGAGTGTGGTCAAAATAGAGTAAAAAAGCAGAGGTGCAAAGTTCATTGAGAGCTACAGAAGCAAAGGCATAAAGAAGAGCTGTTATGTCCAGGGCCTCGATGAAATGAGCATGGCTGCTTGATAGAATACTATTTTGCTAGAAAAATTACTATTTTGCTAGGAAATTACAACTTAATAAGTGGCTTTCAGGAATTTCAGCAAAATTTTATTTCAATATTTATTAGCATAAAAATGTTTATATAAAGAAAAATATTATGTGAATTCTTTTTACAAATTTATTCATATTTGATATCACATTATTCACATGCTTTTAATCAATTCTTTACAAACTCACACGCATACAATTAAGCGAGAACTCTTAAGAATTTGCTCTTCCAATGGCCAATATGTATTAATATAACATGTTTTTATTACGTTTTGCGCTTAGAGTGGATCATACTTGGGAGTAAACCCGTTTGAACGGTAATTAAAAATGTTATTATTAAAAGTCTATATCAATAAAAACATGGTTCACTTTACGAATAACTAGAATAATAAAATATGCATTAAATTAGTTTGGACTGGATGATACAGGCCAGTGACGGCTTTAATTCAGAGAGTTATAAATACGTATTTATTTTTCATATTTGGTAATTTAACAAATACTTGCAAAAACACATTTTATTCTCACAAATTGAACTGTAAATTGTGATTCAAGTGCAAATAAGGACAAAAGCTACATTCAGTGAAAATGTTACTATTAATATGCTGTAAGAAACATAAAAAAACTTTCATACATATTTTTGTTCTCCAAAATGTTTAAAAAGTTTCTCAGCCAGAAAGTATTGACGAAACGTGATAAAGAATGAGTGAAAAAAAAATTATTTATAGCCAGACATAACATTACGTTATAATTATTAACTAAAATAATTTATAGATAAAATAACCAAACAGATATTCATGCGTTTATATCCACCATAAGAGGTTGTGTCACTGGATTTTCGATAAATAAATACGCAATCATTGTCGTCAATGAAACATTTATTCTTGCATATGACTGTACATGTTACGTCTGGTTGTTAACCTTGTGCACTCGTCGCGTATGTCTCTTGAGCGCATAATGGTCCTTAAACGTGTTGGCGCAGATGGAGCAGCGGTATAGACGCTCTGTGGAGTGGACGAGCTGATGACTCTTCAGGGCACTGTTGCACTGCAATATTTATTTATTTATTCTAAATAAACCATTATATCCATTACAGTGTAATCAATTTTATAAATTAATGCTATAGAGTCATCCACCAACAAAGGATAGTACTTAAAACAAATGCAAGTGCTAAGGTGCAATCAAACAACAAGATAAGAGAAAAACAATGCAACACTAAATAGAATTCAGTAAACTGTAATAGAAATTTAACACGGACTCTAAATACGACTTCTGATCTCGACAGCAATGACAGAGTGAAGGTTAACAAAATGGCAGCTTTGAGTGGAATTGAACAATTAATGAAGCACCTTACAAAAAAGAAAAAGAATTAAAAAATTGTTTTCCTTTGCAAATGCCCAGGAAAATATATGACTTTTGTAATTTTCCCATTTCCATAGCAGATAAATAAACAAGAGAACAAAATGTTAATACAACGGTATTCTTATATTTGTTAAAATGAGTAGAAACTAAATTCAAATATAACTAATTCTTTAACACACTCAGTGTGTCTCATAAAACAGACTGCTATGCTATGTTCTAGCATCCTCTAGTCACAGACAGCTATGTGATGAAAAAGAAACAGCAAACAAATTCTACTGCTTATTTTGAGAAGATTTATTCTGAGCGTCATCTGCACTTCTGTTATTTAATGATACAATCCGATTTTCGAAGTACTTCACGCAATTTCCTGATCCCCTCTCCTATAAACATTGAACGTTTCGATATATGGCTAATAAAGAATTAACGGTTTTTTCTATTATTAAATGAAATTATCTCTGAAATGGCAACATTATAAGATAGCTTTGAAGAAGATACAATATACAGAGAAAGTTGATAAGATTAATACAAATTAGATACTTCTTTGTAGCCATCCGTCTGTTTGTTTCTGTTTCAGTCAACAGACTCTATTGAGTGATTGTGAACCCTCCATTATGATGTGAAAGAACCACTTCAAAAAGCACTACAAGTAATTATATATCAGGCAGTTGTATAAACTCACAGAGAACCCCTTGCGGCACACCTCGCACACCTTGTCCTTAGGCCCGTGCATCTGCTGGATGTGTCGTTTGAGCTGGCATTTTAAATGCAACACCTGCAAGCGATGAGACATTTAGCACATGTAAACATGTATTCCTCAAGCATTTCCATTACCGCTGGGATAAAGCATGTAAGTTGGTGTTAAACTAACTAGAGACTGTATTGATGCACACAGATACAACGTGGAATTATCCGTGTGTGGAGACATCATTATGCACCAGCTGGATACTTGATACTTGCATTTTGATGGACGCAGTGGAAAAATTCCAAAGGGAGAAGCAATAGCTATAATTTTATTGCTTTTCACATATTAATGTCTTTATGATGAAATTTTAGCGATTTGTATCAATTGTTACTTTAAAGAATTTGCTAAAGTACAGTTTTGATTCATGTGTTGAGTTCTTTCTCTGTTATAAGTTGTATAATGTTTTGGAGTTAACCAAAATTAATACATAAAAACAAATTTAATATAGATAACGTTATTTTGGGTAGTTAGAAGCTCTGCCCACTGTTTATTTTATAAAAAAAATTCATGTAATAACATGTTTACCATACCTTTTGTATTTCGTTTCTTATAATTTTTTCGAGTTAATTAACATTTTTATGACGCTAAACAATAAATACGCAACTATGAACACAAATTGATAAATATAAAACAAACAAAAATGAAATGATTTGATAAATAAGTAGAGACATTTATAATGTCATGTCTGAGAGACGTTTGTACGCAGTAAAAGCACTTTTAAATCAATTTATCTACACAATAATCGTTGTCGGCATTTTTTATTTGATACATTAATCTTTCAAGTGTATTATAATAAAGTGAAATTTTCATCGTCACTAAAACGCCTTCTACTCGAACCACCTAACTAATTGTGCTGAAAACAAATGGAATTTCACATATTTTCTCCAACGCAGAAAAAAGCACTTCGTATGTTCCTACGTATACAAAATAAAAAATTTATTTAAACATGACAATAGTCAAGTTGACATGTTATATCACAAAACAATTTTGAACTATGTAACGCTGACGGAGCTGGCAATCTTGCAAACACTAGATGATGTTGTCATTGCATAACCAATAAATAAGAGTAAGAACCAAAAGGCAGGTTCTAATTAAAAAAAAATACAAAACAGGACGATTCGGAAATACAAATTAGGTTTTTAATTGGAGGGTCGAAACAAGTCTTAGAATGACAAATTCTTTTTGTCAACGCATATGACAGGGGAGATTGACGGAGCATAAAACTTGATGCAAATAAAGTTTAACAAAGCATCAAATTTTAAGACATTGGCAGCAATCTTAGTAAAAGTGCAATGTGTGGATAACTTTGATTTTTTTTCAATTGCTGATTAGTGCATTTTTTACCGCAAATCCCAATTCAAACTTTTTGATGTTAAAGAGACTCAACTCAATTTTTGAATTAATAGTTTGTTACATTTCTATACACATTCAAAAGATCAGCCTCCAAGATAAACATCATTATTTTCCGTAGCAAAGTCAAAAACAATAGAAAGATATACTTTAGTGAGCGAGTTAAAAGGGATGTTTATCGCTGCAAAACCACTTGTATCATTACAAAACAATTTATTATTTTCACTCACTGTACTTATGTACATCACCGTGTACAGTGACGTAAAGACGTTATCACAATATGTAAGGGTTTCGTTTACACATTCTCCATTTTACTTCCATTTTACGTAGTTTAGTTTTAGGTCAATGTTCAAAAATGTGAACTGCACAGTTTTCATAAATTTACATTTTTCTATTTTTTATTTATTTGTGTTTTAACAAAGGTACACCTTACAATTCGTGCTGGATTCTTTTAGATGCAATGAACACATCGTAATTTTTGTGAGAAATCAAGACGTATGAGAGGAATTTCGTAGTCAGTTGTATAAATCGTATTTCATTAACCAATGAATGACAATTTTCGAATTGGGACCAGCTTAACAAAATTTTACGATAATTCAAACATTTCACCAAAAAAGACAAAGTGGTCTGCCATTTGATATTTCCCAATATCCTAGAAGGAAGCCACCCTGAATTCTATGTGTGGTGTACAAATATATTTTGTCTCCATTTGAAATCTGGACCTCTAGCGTTTAATTTGTTAACATCTTCAAGAAGTTTTTTCAAGAGTCAAAAGGATTTTCAAAATAAAAAGAATTATAATTTGTTTGTAAATTATTTGTTATCAATTGTTTACTTTTTAAATATGATTGTGATGAAGTAAAGAAGCAGTAAAAGTGAACATGAAAGATTATTGGTGACACAAGTACACCCGATTGCAGAATATTTTACACAAGGAAATAAAATTGTAAAAATTTAACACTTTGTGTGAGAGTATGTATGAAACAGGTTGAACGGAAAGAGGTAAGGTCAGGATGGAGTTGTATGAAGTTCCATCCTGTCTAATGAGTTGAATTATATTTACAAAACATTCGAACGGAGGTAGATACATAAAGAGGAAATTGTCACCAACCTTTGGGCAGAGTTGACATTTGTAGCCACGTCCCAGATGCTTCCAGAGGATATGTTCTTTCAGGTCATTTTTTTCTACAAACATCTTCTGACAGTAGTCACACTCGAAGCTGCAACCAAAGTGATTCAATGAGTCAATATGTAAAGAACCCACCTCCACTGACGAACCTCCTCTTATAAACATTCGCTCACTATTACGCTCATTCCCAACATCGCACCCTTTCAGCTTGTTCTACCTCTGATCTTCCATGCGTTTAAGACTTGAACTAGCTAATTCGCTCTCTTCCCCCTTATCTGACTCGAAGTTGCCATGTATTCTAAAGAAATCTGTTTATTTCCACACAGAGAGAAATATTTCGAAGACAAATGAAAAACAACCAATTTGTACCGAAAGCATCAAATCTTAAGTATAAAATTTCCTTGTTAGAATTTCACAACTGATAAAGTCCAGAACCACTATTAAACTCGTCATCTGTTTGTCTGTATACCTGTCACCGAGCTATATATTTAAACAACTAATGATTATAGCTTCCAAATTTAAGACTTGTTTAAACGCAGAGGAGCTTCAACATTTGGTGGAAGCCAAAAATCACTTCGTACTCTCTTCTGCCTGCGACAGTTAGACCAGATGGTCCACACTGACCAGTACGCTATTACATGCGACTCACTGAACACGGCTGCATAAAATGTTCTTTTTATACTGACGTTGCATAATTTCACCATCCAATTATTTGAAAATTCACAAATTTTTTGATTTGCAAACTTAAATGTACACAAAGAATGGTGTACATATGCGGAATGTGGCTAGACCAGATCGATGCTTTAAAACTTTTCATTTGTCACCTTCAATGTGCTCTCTTCCTTGATCCCCACATTGCTTCACCTGAGATTAAAAAACTAAAGGATTAGATTAGGTGAATACAGTGAGTGTTCTAAACAGAGACCTCGTGCTGAAACAAAAGTGCTTTGATAGACAGTGCATTGTGGGTCGGAGCATTGCCCTAGTGAAGAAACAAGAAATTTTTTCCAAACAAATGCACTTTGCATTTGTCTCACAAAATATATCAGCAAGCCTCTGGCCCATTTACTTTACTGTCTTTCTTCCATATACAAGTGGTACAAGCTAGAGACGTAAACAAATTGTTAATCAAAATGAGATATATACGAAACATGTGTGTATGTAGGTCGAAAAAGAAGACATGATGAACTGCTGCTGAGCTTAAAATCAATATGTGGAAGGATCAAGAAATGAGATCTGGTATGAACAACGTGACACCATTACTGCTGGACACAGGGCAAGTGCTAAACAATTTATGTACATCAGGAGCGTTGTTTCAACACAAGGGTCACAAAGATTACGATCACTTTTGCGCAACTTCACCTTATGTGGCCGTCATGCAAATTGATGAGAAGAGTGAAAATGAAGATATTCCAACCCAACACCGATATCGTACTGGTCTCCAGGTGTGAAATATAGAAAATTAATAAAACACTTCATTCAGAGATTCCAGGTATTTGTCAATGGCTACCTTAACTAACTTTCCGAGTATTCTAAACTAGGAAACTATCTAAAAAAGACTTCACAATTAAATGAAACTACATGATATAGTACTATTTCTACTTTTTTTAAGTTCTTTACAATGACCTAGGTTTCGTTGTATTACGACATCTTCAGGTGGGCTATTAGGAAAGATTGCTTTCTTCTTCTAAATCTTTGCTAATAGCCCACCTGAAGATGTAATACAACGAAACCTAGGTCGTGGTAAAGAACTTAAAGAAAGTAGAAATAATAATACATCACATAGTTTCATTTAATTGTGAATAATGAATTTCTACAAAATTAACACCAAATACATTCAATAAAGAAGATTTGCTAGAACTATGGAATGATGTTAGCATCGAGTGCCAAATAAAATACCATAAGTGAAACTGGGTCTGCCATACAGCAATCTGTCCGTATATTATAGGCTCTAGATTGGATTGGACAATAGCTGCTACCAACCAACAAGTTAGATGAGGATCTCAAAGAAAAAATTTAAAAAATAAAAATTAATATTTCAGTCGCATTCACATTTCTGTCCGTTGCATGTTGTATTTGTGCAACATTTTTGTTTTGAAACACAGATGGTTATATAATTCAATAAAAACATTTTTTTTCAATTAAACGCAGAGGCTTTCCACTTAATCAAACGAGAACCTATCTAATATCTTTCATTACAATTAATAATTAAAAGTGTGTTCCTTGATCAACGGCTCACACTTCAGATCTAAACAACCAAACACATTGACAAAAGCTACATACAAAAGATATTTAAATAAATAAAATTTTCTAGGAGAATTTTTTAAAAGAAAACATTTTTGCTAACGGACAGATTGGCCTGACACTAGTTCCTACTAGTGTCAGTGTCTATTATCCTTTCGAAAATATAATTTTTATGTACAATGTACAGGTACAAAGAGGTCAGTCCTTGTCATTACAAATGTTCACTAACTGAAACATCTACTTCTTTATAATCAACTTCACACAGACGGCAAGATATCGAACGACCTCAATCAAGCAAAGAACCATAGTTTCAACAATCGCCACATTCTTTGGTTATAATGAAACTATAAAATGAATTACTAGCTTACACTGTCTATAAATATTCTCAGAAAAATAACGTCTACAAACTTGATTATGATTTGAGGAACAATAATGTTGTATCATTCGGTAACTCTTTGCTTCTGAGACTTTACTCAGAATTTCAATCGGTCTAATTAACCAAATATTAACATCATCAGTCTTTGTTAAAAAACTGTAAAATGAGTGACATACCCACCATTATTGCCTTCCACCGCTATTATGCACAAATAAACTCAGAAAACCCACGTATTACATCAATGTTACATTAAACACAAAGTAAATATATTTAAAAATAGCTTCGACATTATTATTAAACACTTGTGCCGTTGTACAACATTTGAATTGTTGAACTTGCCAGAAGCATAGCCATGCTTTAAATTTTTCACCAATTTCTTTATCCCCAGAAATAAGTGAACAAGTATTGAGATGACGCGTGATTATTTTGAGGAGCAGGTCACTCGGAGCCCATTTATGAGATAAAATAGAAATTTACCAAAATAATCGCACATCGTGCTGATACATTGCTGCCGTCGATATTACAATGTGTCTATAGACTGTAGCAAAACTTGATAAGTATAGCCATAATGCTTTCCTTTTGAATTATGTAATAAAAAAATCACACTCTGCGTATTCATTTATCTGTCCCCCTCTCGCATTATCTTTTCTTCAAAACATAAAAAACAACATACCAAACATCAGAATGCTTCCTCTTCATGTGTATTTGCAACGTCCGTAACAACTTGTGCTGTTCACCGCAGAGCTGGCAGAAGACGTCCTCCTTCGAGTGTCTGGCCTGGTGGGCGTGGAGTCGGGCTGCAGTTTGATAGGTGCGACAGCAAACCTCACAGCGGTGCGGGCGTAGCGAATTGTGATTATGTCGCCTGTAATTTAGCCAGCCCAAATTCATTAAAATGACTTGGCAAAATGACATAGTACATAATGATATAAAAAAAATAAAAGACTTCATTGTTATGTTCTACGTTAAAATCATTAAGACATTCAGAATTACCAGATTTTCTAAAGAAAATACGACATGTCCGACAAATGAATTATGATTGACTAATGTTCCATATTTTCTAATGTCGGGTAAATAATCTACTTATACATTACTATAAGTCACTACTTTTTAAAAGCAAAACATTTTAATTTTTTTGCTTTCTCTTCATACCCCATGTTCCTTGGTGAGGCAAAGGACATCCACGGAACTTCTTCACCCTGATCGAACCTGTACACAATGACGATCGCTTCACTGCAGGTTTTGCCGATACTCTTCAATTCTGCCAGCAAAATCCGATGCCAGGTCTGCTTCAGATGGCCACCTTTTGTCTTCCTTCAAAGATTCCAATCTAATAACTGTTTGGGGATATGGACTTGTTTCCTTTTGATTGTATGACCAATCCACTTCCATTTAAGATACTTGCAGTGTTGTCACAAATTTTCATTCAATATTTTTTCAGGCCAAGACATTACGAGAATTCACTTAAGGCGGCATTTACTGAAGACTTGAAGCTGCATTGCTGTTTTGTTTTGTCACACCCACAGAACGGTTTTGATATTGTACTGAAATATTTTGAGTTTCACTCTCCGTGTCAGTTTCTGCAACTATCATACGGGACAGAATTGCGCGAAACTTGTCCCAGCTTTGATGATTCATGAAGCGATGTGCTCATCAGTTCCTTCCATCTACGACACGATTCTCTTAAGATACATGAATTGGTATCTAGCAACTGGGTGGTATCTAGCAACGATGGTCTTGTTTTTTTCATATTACATTCCATTTTTTGAGCCTTCCATTTGTTGATGTTGAAGCCCATATTGGCTCACGTATCCCTATGGTTATGGCTCGGTGGGCAAAGGTCATCAACCTAATCCAAAACTTCTAAGATCTCTAACAATTCCTACATTATTTTCTGCCCCTTTCCATTGTTGAGTGTGCATTATGCCATCAAGAAGAGTCAGGAACAAATGCAGAGAGAGAAGGCACTCTCGTGAGAGACAAGGTAATTTTGTGTGACCTTACGAAAATACTTGTTATATGTAGACGGCTTATTGTAGATGAATCTTGCCTTGCAATTCTGATGCTTGTTTGAAGGTAACGTGAAGTGTGTTTGTCTGGTCTATGTATGAACGCTTTGGACAGATCCAGCTTGCTCTCTACAAAAAAAGGGAATCAGTGGCCTCCGAAGACTTGAACTTTCCCCAATGGGGCGAATGTTGTATGGCTACTGAACATTTTTTGGCTAATCAGTCAAAGAGAGGTGGATGTCACTAGCCATAAAATATTAACCGAAAGTCTGGATCATTTCTTATTATTGGTATAAATAACGTTGATACTATGCATTTACTCACTTCACATGACGTTGGTATGATGGCTTTGTGCTAAGAATCTGGCTACAGTGCGGGCAGGGGAAGAGGGGACGCTCTACATCATGTACCGTTTTAATGTGCAGCCTCAGTGTAGGGGCCGTCCTATGGAAAAGATAAACAGGCATTTTATAATTTATATAGCAGTAAATGATTGGAGAGTGGAACAAACATATTTATTTTCAATTCCAAGTAAGCTTTAGTCATTAATATATTGTCCATCTGCCTCTAGCACCGTTCCAAAACGTTCGGGGAGAAAATGGATACCGTTCAAGCTATAAATCAAGAATTTGAGAATTAAAAAAGTAATTAGTTCTGATGGGAGAAATTTATGTAATATTATCCGTCGGTGATCTTTTTGTGAATAGAAAATGTAACAATCAATTAAATCAGATAGGTAAATACAAAAGTTGCGCAAATGCAGTCTTCCAATACAACTTCTCTTGCTCAGTGTGAACCAACTTCGCAGTGTGTGGTTGAGCATTGTTGCAGAGCAATTGAAAATGTATCCGTCTCTGTCTGTTTTTTCAGATGGAGTCAACAAAACGTTTGGCTATTAGCGAGCAGTTTTTAAAAGAGCAAATTTCGCTGATCTCTAATGTTATACAAGAGAACCTTCTAGAAAAGTAGATTAGTTCGGGTATCCTTCATGAGGAATCCTAGGTATGATAAGAAGTGATATCACAGTAGAGTCAGCTTTCGTCACAAGCTATAACATTCAAAATGAGATGTTACGCATTTTTTTCCAAATTATTGATTTTGATAACTTAAATTCTTGTTGCGAGATGTATGCGTGCTCTTTATTTTTAACCTATACATATACAAAATTTGGTAAAAATAGTCAAGTGTGGGCCGAGTTACCAGATAATAAACAAATATATATTCATATTTATGATATTATATATATTGGTAACTTGGTGCAAAATGACTTTCAACAAAATATACGTGTTTTTTCTTCATTTATTCCATCAAATCTTTTGATTTTTTTTCAACAAAGCAGAGACGATGAGGTCCTATATCGCATTCATATGTTAATACATGTACATCATAATCTTGCGAGCTCTAATGTGACATATTATGTCTCTCGCCACATACGATTTACACTGAATGTGTTAAGTTCAATACCTGAAAAGGCAAAAACAGATAGATGTTTGGTAGATGTAGTGATCCTACAGGATATGTCCATCAATCACAACAATATTTGTGTAAAATTCACACAACAATATTTGTGTAAAATTCGAAAAATTTGTTTAAAACTGCAAGATTCGCTTGAAATCTTATGTGAGAATAAAAGTTCTCTCTAGTCACTTTTAAAACCATGCGAAAACAAGAAAATATCCTGGGATGCGGATAATAATTTCATCATATTTACTTGTAAACTCTAGAATCATTAACTAATAAACACATTTTCACTTATTATAATGACAGTGAATGATGAGAGGTGTCCCATCTCAGCATTTTTCTAATAAACTGAAAGTTGTTTTTGAATAAAGACATTTTCAATGCAATTAATAGTTTATGGCACAGCTAGAAAAGTATTTCCATGTTAAGACAAATTTTTTATTTAATCATATTTAAAGATTCGTAAATCACAAAACTGTCTCTTTACTAAGTAAATGTTTATGATCGTACATCTGTTTTATAATTTCAAGTCATAATATTGCCACATATAAAATTTTACTCTACACGATACAATTACAACACAAAGAGTTTGAGTTTTCTTGGACACATCCACACTTCAGAATTCAACCAAAATATTACAACAATCATACGAGATAATGTTTCCACATATTTATTTGAATTTTTTATAAGATAGGTTTTCAGTCAATTTTGACACATGTATGTGACAGACAGAAAAATAACTCCCTAAAGAAGAGGCCATGTATACCTTTTACCTGAATTCATTTGTGCAATGCTGGCACTTGTAGCGTTCATTAGCGTGTTGTGACAGGTAGTGATCCATCACGTCCTGCTTGCGCATGTAATTATGTGCGCACACCGTGCAAGCGTACCGCTTGTAGTGGTCCCTGCGGTGACGCTGGTAAGAGTGCATCTTCTCGAACCTTACACCACATATTGAGCATTTGTGGCTGCCAAAACTCTGTGAGATTTTTCATCCGTTTGTTTATTGACATAAGAGAGTTTGCAAGTAGAAATTTAGAGTATATAAAACTTTAGAGAAAATAAAGTTTGATAATGAATATCACCATGGTACAATTAAAAACAATTTTTCAAAAAACACAAACGACAGATACTACAAGGAATTAAAAGAATTATATACCTTAATTAAAAAAACATTTACAAGTAAAACCCTACAGTCATAAAAACATAGCAGCCGAGGAGCAGTTTACCCACATCCCAAAATCAGCCAAGACAACATGTACTTAAATTTCATTTAAGTCTAATTGTTATATCGATTAGAAAAAAAATTGGAAAATCTATCCATCTGTCACAGCCTTAATTTTAATAGTTTTTGCCTATTTGCAAAAAATTTTGCAAATAAACTTGTGCAAGGAAGTATATATTTTTTAAACTTTTATCGTAAGTGTGAAAGAGATATAAAATCTCATAAAAATTTAAAGCAAGTTAAGACAACTAATATGGAACATATATTTTTCTACAATGAAACTCAATAGCATGTATGTATAATGTACTCTTATTATGATATTAATTGTATTCGTACAAGTTGTACGTTTATTGGTTCACACAATTCATCTCGTTGATATCACGCAGCACTACAAATAGCAAGGGTGCACGCAATACATTTTTACTGATAGAATATTCTTTTGTTAGATCTTATTTTATGATATTTTCATTTATAGTACTTTATAACAAATGTGATGACTCTTACAGGAATGATGTTAATACGAGGGGACGTTGTTTAAGGTAGGCCATTAGTAAAAGTGATTAACGGAATGATACGTAGTTAAGTAACTCATTATTAGTATAAATACCAAGTTTTATCACAATCAAATCATTAGTCTTTGAACTATCGTCGAACGAACAACTCAATCTGGAAGAGAGTCTGAACTATGGAAACAATCGAGTACTGCACCGTTATAAAGTTCCTTAACAAGCAAGGAAAGTCAGTTCAAACCATATTGAAAGAGATGGCATCTGTTTACGGGGACTCTTGTCCTGGTAAAACCATGGTTTACAAGTAGCATTGTCTCTTTAAACAGGGTAGAGACTCACTTGAAGACGACCCACGCCCCGGTCGGCCGATCGAAATGACTAGTCCGGAAATTATTGAAAAAGTGGAAAAATTAGTATTTGAAGATGCCAAACTAAAGAAGAAACAGCTTGCAGAGATGGTTGGAGTATCGGATACAACAATTTTTAAAATTCTCCATGATCATCTTGGCATGACAGAGGTCAGCGCAAGATGGGTGACGAGAATGCTGAAGAAGTTTAAGGTGTCACAGTATGCTGGAAAAATCATGGCGAAAGTCTCTTGGGATTCAGAAGGGATCTTTTTGACGGAATATAAAGATAAAGATGTTTCCATAACCGGAGAATACTATGCGTCAATTCTAGAGAGGTTGAAAGAAGCAATCAAAGAAAAAAGAAGGAGAAAATTTACCAAAGTTGCTTTTGCGCAACAACGCGCCCGTTCTCACGAGTCGCGTTGCGCTGGCCGCCCTGCACAAGGTGGGCTTCTATGTTTTGGAACATCCACCCTACAGACCTGACCTAGCTCCCAATGATTATTATTTGTTCCCAAACCTTAAAAAAGAACTTCGTGAAAAGAAGTTTTCAAGAGATGAAGAAGTGAAGGACGCAGTTACAGCTTATTTTTCGGGCAAAGACGAAACATTTTTTTATAAAGGTATACATAAGCTAATCAAAGGATCTGAAAAATGTATTAGGGTGGCAGGTGAATATATTGAAAAATAAATTATTTTGTATTTTTATTCTCACTCCTTATCCTCCATTCCACGAACTCGAAAATGCCCCCTCGTAACATCTCTCTGTCCCATGAAAGAACATTTATTCTAATATTAATAATTAACATTTCACCCTCACCACTGACATCTGAAAGTTTACAGAAAGCTCACCTCCGAATGCCGTTCCACGTGTGCCTCATATGAATTACGAAATGCAAAGGTGAGAACGCACGGCTCACACACGAATGAAGCATTGCGGTAGCGCTCCTTCTGCCTCCTCCTTTCAAGCTCCTCGAGTCGCTGGGCTTCCGTCAAAGTAATCACATGGATGTGTTTGTGCGCATCCGTCGAACTGTATGTGGTTTCTGAATTTGTATCTGTCAGTATAAATACATATTTATATATACAGAATGCATTAAGGTCTGTTGTTAAAACGAACATAATAGAAATGAAACATACAACTCTAATAAGCTGGAAATATGAAATTACTATGGAATTTACGAATTTGTATCCGATTTCAAATTACAGATATTGCTACAGGTATCGTGTTGGAAATATCTGCCACAAAAATGTTATCCAGACCTACTTGGTTAACATGTTAGACAAGAACATAAATATATTTAAAGTGATAAAATAACTAGCCTTGCTAGAAAAGATAACCTAGCTAGAGGTGCTAAAAACTAGTGACTCGTAAGCGTGGCTGTATTTTTGACACATTAATAAATGTGTTGCAATTATGTGGAACTTTAATTTGATAGTTTATTTTTAAAGCATATTTTAAAAAATATTCATATTCAAAATTTGTAAGGAATTTTTTTAAGCATATTTTATAAAAATATTCATATTCAAAATTTGTAAGGAATTTTTTTTAAAGCATATTTTAAAAAATATTCATATTCAAAATTTGTAAGGAGAAAATAATTTTTTACCAAAAATAATATATTAACCAAAAGTAAAAGAAAGTAATAAAAATACCTGTTACTTCAACTTCATCATGACTTCTGCCACCTTTCGACCTTTTCTTTGAAACCTTCTCTCTGCAATCCCCATGTTTTACTTCAGACACTGAGTTTCCATCAGCATTGATAGGCTCCAGAGATATCTCCGTGTAAGCTGTTTTATTAAATTCCATTTCTTTCATCGTCTTCTTCATCACCGCATTTGACTTGGATTTATTCTTCTTTCTAACCTGCAAAGAATGAAAATGTCACTGGAATATCTCAGATAATCCAGAAGACTGACAGATACAGGACGACATAAAGATATGAGATGAAATAACAAGGTTTTTCACATGGTTCAGACCGGGGATGGGCAAACCATGGCCCACAACCCACATCCGGTGCATGGCCCAAATTCGATACACAGGCTTACTATATCTAACGCGTAATGAAACAACGAGGAAACTATACAAATTTTACCCCCGCACAATTAAGAAGCTCAAATAAATAGGGGAGGCGCGTACAAAATGCCGCACTGTTCCTTATTTGTTTCACAAATGTTTAATTTTCAATTACAAAATGGAAGTCCCCTTTTATAATCATCTCTTGTATATAACAATAATACATAATATTTTTATAATGGAAACAAGTTTATTTAAATAGATTAGTCTTAAAAATAATTTGGTCCATATTGTATAGAAATATTAATGAATAATAGGTTAATAAATAAACCATTCACAGACCTCGCAAACAAATTACTTTTTTGACTTGTTCGCACATGAGAAATGGGTCTACCTGGAATATGCCATATAACTGATGCTCGCCAAGATTGTATTGTGATTAGGAACAGGCCATTGTATTTAACATAACGAAAAATCAAAACCTTGCATTTCTTTTTACCTAACAAACACCTACATGTTATTACTTAAAGCTATAAAGTTACTTAACATGTATTGGGTACGTAAGTAGAATTAGGAAAGTTGCCAAAAGCAGAAAAATTTACAAGTAAATAATAAACTTGTTATGGATGAAAACACACAATATGGCAGCACTGCAGCGCAAATAAGCGGGAGATGTCAGTGGCAAACAAGGCAAAGTTTCATATGTCTACACTAAATAGATTGAAATGAACAATATCAAAACACACATCGACAACTGACAACTAAAATATAATCTCGCTTTAGTAAATGACAGCATGAGAAGAGTAACTGAGAATGTGTTGGCAACAATCTTGATGAAGACATCTTGTCATTGTCAAAACATAATTCAGTAAAGCCTTACCTCATTAACGTATGGAGTATTCTCTGTAATGTCCAGTTCTGACGTTAACTCTTCGTTTACTTCAGATTCCAGTTTTATCTCTGCAATTTTAAAAACGTAATTTGAGAAGTTTGAGTGCAAGTAACAATAAATATTTATTAATGTAAATTTTTTATATTTTCCATGACACATAATTGTATCGTAAAATTGCCTGTGTGCAGTTAATGTCTTTTCAGTGAGATCAATCAAAACCACGTTCTTTATTTATTTTCAATAGAAAAAGAATATGCATTATCATGGAACAAATTCAAAACCATTTTTCTGAAAGAACACAGAAATTATGTTTGTAAAGTCATTGAGGCGGTGGTTTGCTTCCAAGAAAAAATTATTCATTTTCTTTTCGAACAGTGAACCCTTCAGACACATCATTGTGAGAACTTTTTCCTTTCTGCGCTTGAAAACTAGATGGTACATTGTTTTGTATGCAGACATTCTGGGAATATCTTTAGTATTCCCATTAGTGCAGAGTGCATATCTTACGGAGTACTCGAAACAAAATACAAAATTGTGTTTGAAAGTTTAGTTGCATTTTTATCGAAATAACTTTTGCAACCTGGTCGACACAATCATTTGGACACGAATGGCCCAATCGAAAAATTTTGTGCAAAACGAAGACTTTTAGTATCACTGTGGGGTTTATTAAGTAAATTTACATTTTTTCAGCTCCAAGATTTCATGTTGGTTGTGAGGATATACTTTTTTTAAAGGCAATTCTCCTTGCCTACTTTATCTTTCGATGTATTGTTTTTTTAAAAAAATTGATTCGGATCTAGTTCATGGATTAAAAATAACATGTCCAATTTGCATCAACATTCTATTCTATGCTGTTAACCATAAAAATTTGTAACTAAAATTTTTCTTGCTGTTAAAGTGACTTCCGTCCTTAAGTCAAGTAGTTTAGGAAGTACTGGCTGCGACACATAAATGTTTTAATTTCATTAGCATATCGCTTTCCCTTAGTAGGTTTGGAATAGTATGTTAGAGACCAGTCACATAAGTGAACCGAGCATGTATATAGAACAGCAGTTAAAATGGTAAGAAAACTATATCGAAATATAATATAAATTTAATTGCTTCTAAAAACCATGTTTTAGTCATTTTAAAAAAAAATTCTGCTGAATTGCCTTAACTAGATCTGTTTAATGTAAGAAAATAAAATGGAATTTTATTTGTTTTTGCAACATGGTTTTTACATCAAAATGAAAGAATCATTCTTATATTAACTATTCTTTGACGTAATTTGTATTAAATGCCATTCAGGCAATTAATGGCTTTTGACGCTGTAATATTTAGATATATTTCATTATATTATATTCAATAATCAACATTTGTTAGCAGTTCCAGATTTTTTAAAACATGACTTACCTAGAAAATTTTGCCTTTCAAGGGCTACAGAGTCTTTATATTCTGATTCACGTGCATTAATTACACTATCTTGACAAGTAATTCCGTCTTCAGGTTCCAGCTTCATGGATAAAGCCATTGCCGTATCTAACGGTAAATTCCATGAGGCAACTCGGGAAGTAACACAACCTTTGTCAGTAGCTTGAATCTGATCCAATTCACCCTTGATAATTACATTATCGAGACTCTTATTTCCCTCATCACTAGAAATGCCATCTTCACACTCCAATTTCACCACAACGTGGGTTTCTTTGGTAGTTGAGATCTGATTTAATTCAACTTTATCAATTACACTGCCTAGACAGATGTTTCCTTCCTCATCAGGAATGTCATCCTCATATTTCATTTTGACCGACAAACCAAATTCAGTATCCGATGGTAAGCCGCATGGAGTAACTTGGGAAATTCTTGAATTCAGGAAGTGGTTATCTTTGGTAGTTTGGGTCTGATCCAATACAGCTTGTTTAATCACACTGTCCAAAAAAACACTTTGCTTTTTACTGGAAATCCTGTCTTCACATTCCAGCTTCACGGATAAACCAATTTCAGTATCCGTTGGTAAACTGTATGAGGTAACTTGGGATATTCTTGGAATCAGACAATGTGTTCTTTTGGTAGCCTGGACCTGGTCCCAGATTATTCCTTTGAGTGACTGAAAGAATAAATTAATATTTGTTGTGAGACCTCTGCTGACATAATCTTCAAGCTTACAACTATTCAAGAGAAAGTAATATTTGAGCTTAAGAAAATACAGTATTGTGTGTGGTGATATTGTTTACAACAATAATGCCTTTAAAGCATACAAATAGATGAATCACATGGCCCATTGCTGTTAAATTACGTTTGTGAAAATTGTTTAGTGAAAAACACACCAAGTATAATTGAGCGATACAAACCAACATTAATTACCCACACTAGTAGTGCTTTAATCATTATTTTATTAATTAGTGTTGTTTCAATAGTTAATTAGCTTCTGCCGTAACTATGGTCACATGGACTTGAGGACCGATTTCGATAGTGTGATTTAACTTATGTCTAGAGTCATCTGTTAGAGCTAGTCTGAAACGATATTAACTATAACAATATTGTTTAAAATTATTTTAATATTTCTTCAACCGATTCAGCATAAAAAAATTAAAAATATTAGCAGCAATAGAATATAAGTAGAATACAGATGGACAGACTTTATTTCTCAAAGATACACAACAGACAGAATCGATTCAATTTGTCTTTAGACTGACAGTTATTTGACAACGAACGAGACAGAATCTATTCAATTTGTCTTTAGATTGACAGTTATTTTTATGTGCGCCTTAAAATTATCTTTCCCATAATAACTTCTTTCTCGAAAAGCTTTTGATACTTTTTTTAAATTTTTGTCCACATCTTCAAAAGAGCCAGTCTACAGTTTGTCCAATCATTTTTTAATACTTTCTTTGGTTAAACTTAAAAATAAACTTCAAAATGTTCATACAAAGATTTTGACTTGAATTTAAAATATCATAATTTGTTCATTATATTAAGACACCTTACTCGACAGACTATCATTAATCATCATATATATTAATACGCTAAGGTTAAGATGTTACTCTCCCTTTTTAGAAAAAACCTCACAACTAATCCACATAAATTATATATCATTTTATAGATAATTGCTTGCTCTACCGGCATCCACAACTAAAAAATTTATTATTGCTATTGTTTTTGCAAATTAATTAATTATTAAAATTATATACACAAAACAGCAATGCTGCCATCTAACGGCTCAACGTCAATATGATTGACGGTCGGTAAAATTTATGTTTAATTTCAAATCCACTCACGTATAAATAAAGTGGCGCTTTAGCTCTATGCTTTTGATACTTGCGCCTCTATATGTCAATTTTAGTAAAATATTTGTTTGATCTGTCATCTGAGCTTCATAATGGAATAAAAACGTAATAAGCAGTGTGCAAAATTAGAAATGAATTGAATACCTGCAATCAATTTTGATTTATTAAATTGAGTTGAATAATTTATAATGCGAAGACTTCGCACTGGTCACGCTAGTAATGATCATAATAGGAGAAACTTTTTATGTTACTGAAGATCCATAAACATTCCAATAACAAATTATAGAGACGTAGAATGTTATTTTTTAACAGTGATTTCAAAAGTAATAATTATTCTATTTCAAATAGTTCTAAATTTTTTTAATTTGCTTTAAAAACAACAATAATAACATTTCAATTCTATAAATTTTTTTTGACATCACTTCATTTAAAAATATCTAAACAGTTATGCATTTTACACCTGCCAGGAATAACTCCTCAATGGAAGGTTTTGTAACACCACTTTTTTATATATAGATATTTAGCTACATTTACATATAACTTTAGGGTTCTTTAAAGTATCTATAATTAAGGATCTTAAGAGAAATAGGAAAGTATACTTGGCAATGTGGCCTGTCAATTTGTCTGAAGTTCGCCAATATTCTATCAGTTTTCTGTGCTGTTTGCACAAGTTTTAAAGTGTTGACGATACGCCGACGACACCACACACATATGTTTGTGCTGACCGTTGCTTCCTGGAATAGAAGGGATTTCTTGAATGTAATTCCTATAGTAATTTTTATTATTTAAATTTTATTTAAGGTAAATACAAAATTGGAAAGAAGAATGGTTATTTGAAAATTAGAGTGATGAAAAGGATAAATATTTAATAGTATCAGTCTAATCCTCCACCAATCAACCCACAATTGCTTTATCTTATAGATAGTTGGAGTAAGTAGTGCTTATAAATGCAACATGCTACAATTCTTGTTCCAACCTTGCATTTAAAGTATCAGGTCAGAACTGTTGAGATTATATGTTCCAGCCAAAGACTAATTCTTCATGGTCTAATTGGATATGGTGCAACGAGACTGACAATTTCGAGTAAAAAGGAATGCAACAAATAGATATTCAGATGAGAAATAATAATGCAGCATTGAAATACATAAATATAATACAGTAATGATCAACCTATTGCTGGTAGCTATAGATTATCACTACTACCCTGTAAACATATTTATTATTACGGCTACATTCCAAATAATGAACCCTTACTTACGTAAAAAAGTGCCACGAATGTGCTGGAAGAGTAAAATGTGAAGAATGTATTGCTAGTGTTTCATTCGTGGTTTTTTATTATGCATGGATCAAGACATATTTTGAAAGGTTTGACGAATAATATGGTGAAATATGATATTTCATTCAGCAGAGACTGCATAGATCTTCTATAACTAGTGAAAAAAATAACAACCAACCGTGTGTATTCAAATATAATACGTAAGATGATAGTCAGTCATTGTGCGCAAGTGTTTAGTTTCGTTGCATGCTATTGTTGCAAGCGCATGTAGTATTATTTCTACTTTCTTTAATTTCTTTCTTTTAATTTCACAACCTAGGTTTCGATGTATTACAACATCTTCAGGTAGGATATTAGCAAAGAATGCTAATTTCTTTGCTAATAGCCCACCTGAAGATGTTGTAATACAACGAAACCTAGATGGTAGCAAAAAAATTAAAGAAAGTAGAAATAATACTACATCACGTAGTTTCATTTAATTGTGAATAATGAATTTCTACAAAATTAACGCCAAATATATTAAATTATATAAATATATATTTTATATTGTAATTGACAAGTTAAAAACATTGGTATTATCATCCACAACTGTGTAATGTTGATAAAACCGCTGGAGAGCAGTACTGCAAGTATAGTGATACTTCAATTATTGATGAAACCACATAAGGTACCGCAAGCAGGCTTTTCAAACGTTTTGTCAGTTTTAATAACACTTAGAAATATTTCCGAAGAAAAACGAATAGGGTAACGTGTAAGACAAATCATAAACTATTTTGATAAGATTCCATAAAAAATAAAACTATTTGAAATTTGTTGGTTGTAGCGGTAATAATAAGTTTTGCCCGAGTTTAAAATATTTTATTATTAAGCTTAAATACTTCATTCTATTCTGTGGTAATTTTTAAAATCAAGAAACAAAATTTGTTTTCAAGGAATTTAAATCGAGATCACGTCAAAAATTAATTCGGCAAGATCGGATCACTTGGCTAAAGAAGTATCAACCCACCTTGTGCATTGTTTCAATATTATTTGAAAGTGTTAACTTCTAATTTAATTATTCATTCAAGACTTTCCAGTTCTGAAATAGATTTCACAACTCAGCATGATAAAAACTGATGAAAATGCATTATTCGCCAAGTTTATTCTTCAGCATCCACTAGTTCACATGATTTATCAAAAAGAACTCAGTTTTCCGAACACAGATTTCACACAAATCAGAATTGCACAAGTGTACCTTTAATATTAACAAATGTCATTGGACATTGCATATACGGATGGGTATGTAGTAGAGTGGTTTTGCACGAAACTCTGTGTAGATTCTATATATTCAATTTCCATTGACAACACTAGTTAGCGGACAGAATAAATATATTTGTTTAAAAGTGAAATGTATATCATCAGCAAATATCAATAGTTTCTTCGTGTGAGTATTTACTGGACGTAGCAAATTATTAAAAGAGTATTTGGAAAACAATTTTCAAAAAGATAATTCAATTAATTGTTTACTCATCGGCTTATTTGATAATTTACATATTAAGTAGTCCTTTAAAATGTTCACCTGAGAACCACTATGATATTCTTGATCGTTTTGTTCACATAATTGTTACACTTAAAGTAAATTATGGCTTCACATGTTTTTTTTTGTTTTGCGAATACACAAAATAGCCTATCTAAAGGTTAAAAAACAATAGAATAATTATGTAGAAATGTGGACGATTTTAATTGTTTTCAGCAGATATTTATTTGAAATATGAATAAGAATGTTCACGCATCTAGATTTGACAGAAATTATGCTTTAGTTTCAATAATACAACACTAAAATATAATTTCCATAATGTCAGTAAATGTTCAAGATTTGAAATGATTTCAAGTGGAACTGTAGCTCTACCGATTTCGTAAATTCACGTACATTAATTAATAAAATATTTAAATTGTTTTGAGCAAAAACATTAAAAACAAGTAGAAATTGTTTATTTTATTTACGTGGAAAATGCACATTTTTGAAAATTCAAACACATCTGTAAACTACTTCTTTATAGAAATTTATTATCATCAGTCAAAACCCAATTAATATATTTAGACGAACTAAGTTTAGTTTTCCTATTTATTTGTTTCTCTCTTTCTTGAGAAATCAAAATGTTGTAACAAGCAGCCATTTTATCTCACATGATTATTTTTTTACTAAGTATCCCAATTATTTTATAATCTTAATAATTAAAAATGAAAATAAACATGTTGTTAAAAAAATTTAAATGAAATTGGAGTAGTTTAGGTGCAAAACAAAGTTTTTGCTGCAGGTTTTTCGGTTTCATTTTTATCACTAAATACTAAATATGCAAATAAAAACACAAGTTCGAAAATGTAAAACTTACAGAAACTTATAGGAAGTTTGTCAGTAACAAAGCACTTCTTAAATCATTTCTTTTTTTTGTTAAAATAATCGTAAGCGGCAATTATGTATGTTCCACATCTTGTTGTTTATTTACATTCTTTTATTTCGAATGGAAAAAAGGTAAATTTCTACTGTCGACAAACTGTGCTTTTAAAAAAGATTTAAGTAAAAACGTGTTTTGCATCTAAAAGGTTCAAGTGAACTGTCAATATATTTGACGTTTTCGTACTACATATATTTTCTTCTTTTTTAGTTAAAATTAAAAACCGACTTAAACACAACTATTTTCCTTCTTAATATGCAGACACAGATCTGTACGAAACAAACGCCACTCACCTTACACTTGACAAGTTCGACAAAAAACATTTTATACACTTTATTTGAGATCGTATCGAGTTTCACTTCAGATTTAGTTCGAAGGCAAACACTACAGAAATCATTTTCTGTTCTCATTATCTCTATTAGAGTTTCAGCCGACATTTTATCACTTTGTTTTTATTTACTTAACACAGATTACGCACTGAGAGTGCGAACGAGCATGGAAATTCGACGACACTCACAGACCATATACCACAATCGCCCGTCGCACTCACTGACAACTGACACTGACAAATGACATATGTCAAGAAGCTACGCTCTTGCGGCAACTTCAGTCGATTGAAAAGTAAGGAAATAAATATGTTCAATGGGGACATCACTATCTCGCTCAAATAGTGTGAAGTTCACTTTTTATTTATTATCATATAGACATATACACGTGATCCGTAAGTGTAACTCCATTCAAATCACTGTGGTATGACTGGCAGCAGAATTCGATTAATTTATTATTGAAATACAATAAGTATTCGAGAAAATATTTGTAGTATTGAGTATCCGATACATTTTTTATCCATTGTGTTTTATACATACACAAGAATATTCGAGTAGCTTTCCGAATCGGCTTGTCGTTATATCGCTATCTATAATTGTAAGTATCGATAAAGTACAGAAATTACAAGTTATACTGACAGTTCACAGTTGTCATTTCCTATCATGGACCACATAATTTTAAAAATGTCACTCTGCTTATATTGTGCAAGCGAGTTGCTTTTATTGTCAATGGTTATATTCCCAGTGTGTACTACTTGATTAATAAATGGAAACGAAATATAAAAACGTCTATAGTAATTTTAATGGACATTATGAAAAAAAATATTTCTGTGGTATTTGCATTCGGATTAAAGTAGAAATGAAATTAGATCCGATTTCAGCCAGAATGTATGAAATGTTTTTGTCGGACTAGGGTTGCCATCCATTTTCTTTTTCTCGGACACTATAATAAAAAAACATTAGGGCCATCCCCGGTGATTTAAAATTTGTCCGGAATTTTAAAGAAAGCCATTTTCTATTATTTATTCATATTATTCTTTTATTTACATTATTTCTGTTTTTTCTTTTACATTGTTATTTTCAAGTGGACAGTGAGTGGTAAGTTTTTTGACAATACGAAAATCTCAAAATCAATTGACAGTTTGCTTAATCTTATCGGTTGCATCGATTAAATAACAGAATGTAAATAAAAAGAAAAAAATCTTTAAAAAATTATTTTGCATTCCACGTGTTTCGTGCAAATAATATTTTTAACAATTTGGTCCTTTATATCAACATTCTGTAATTGAACCGATGTAATTGCCTTCTACAAAAGTCATTTTTTCTCATTTTAAGGACGAGCATCACGCGGTTCTGCTCATCGAAGTTAGGTTTTTTTACGTAATATGGGTGTGTTCGGTTCCTTCACACGCACACGCTAACTAACGCAGTCACCTCGCGTGAAATAAGTCGAAAAAAT
Source organism: Druceiella hillmani (assembly GCA_039881145.1). Classification (NCBI taxonomy): domain Eukaryota; kingdom Metazoa; phylum Arthropoda; class Insecta; order Lepidoptera; family Hepialidae; genus Druceiella; species Druceiella hillmani. The sequence continues at coordinate 6,436,108 of JAYKKI010000019.1, forward strand.
TTGAAAGCAAAATGCGACATTTTTACAACTATAAAAGGATAGACGTGAGTTTTTATATTAATTTCCCGAAGTTACGGAATCTCAAAATATCTTATAAGTGAGTTAAAACACCCTCTTTACAAAGTAAAAAATTGTGCTACAGAACACTTATAATATCCTCCTTGGTCCTGACATCCCTTTATGGAGTTGTTGCGAGAAATACGGATTCCGTCACCTTGGATCTCAAAAACATTGTGATATTTGACTTCCGCACCCTAAAATTATTCGAAACCTAATATAGTGATGATTTACTTCAAGAAAGTTAGATGCCGCTATCTTGGAGCTTTAAGACATTATAAACGAATATAGTGGTGGCTTATACCAACCGACGAATGTTGTCATCTCGAATCTCAAATACGTTGTAAGATTGGAATTCAGCGCCCTATAATTATAGGAAAATAAAAATGGTAACGATTTATTGCAAATGATACACGCTGCAATTTTAATCTCAAAAACGTAGTGACATTTGAATGCAACACCCTACAATTAGTAGAAAACGAAGAGTGTTGATATTTATTTCGGGAGATATAGATGCTGCCACCTTGAATCTCAAAAACTTGGTGAAATTCGAATTCAACACTTCTCTAATATACCTTTGCTCGCATCTAATAACGTGAACCACAACTGATGTTTTCGCCGTGTAGGGTATTGCTACCTATCCTGCAAATATGGTGTTATTTGTTGTGAGAAAGATATCCCATTGTCTTTCATTCAAAGACGTCATAAAATTTGCCTAAATCCAGCTTCGGTTGAGGAAAGCCTTAAAACCAAAACACCCATCTAATATGCACTGTGTTGACACACAAAGATTTAAAAAGACCAAAGAACACATAGTCTACCTAATAACGTCACCAATCTGGACCCTACAGAAAATTGTACAGACTCCATTAGAAGTTTTTGTATAAACTGAAAAGGAAATCTTACTACCAAATTACACACTGGAACACTGTATTTCAATGCAGGTGGCAGATGAGACCATGAAGTGAGGAAAAGTGAAAGAGGTTCAAAAGAGATGCTGGAAAGATAACTTGCGTTGAGTCTCGATGTTGAGTTGTCCATATAGACAGCGACTGTATAAAATTGTTCTGTACTAAATAAAGCTCAAGACTGGGATGTATACTATCAGTTCTTTTATTCAATAGTATAAGGAAGTTTCACTATTGGGGGAAATGCATCTCCAATTTGCAGTATCCCAACAACACTGTTCTTCATACCATATGTACTGATGATATGAAAGAGGTTTAAATTAAATTGACAGGCGATAGAAAGTAATGAACTAGAGCTAGTAATAAATGAAAAAAAAACAATTAATGGTGATGATTGCGCTGGCAAATTAACAGGTGACCAGACACAATTTTACTTATCTGGGATCTAGTATAAGCAATGACACCAGCTGTAAGATCAAATGAAAAGTGGCTAAAACACAGTGATATGCCTCTAGAAAGTATGGAAAAACAAGATATAAGCTCTATAACCAAAGCCTAACACGTAAGAGGCCTAATCTTTCCCATCAAGAGAGAAAGGATAGATGCATTCAAAATGTGTGCTAGACATGAATACTAAGGTCACATAATGCAAAGAGAAGATGAATATTGAAAAACTGGTCATTTTTGACGACACCGAAGGCAAGAGAAGATGAAGCCGATTGTCGAGTAGGATTATTGAAAGAGATCCATTTTTCGTTTTCAGTTCCTGTTTGAAGTAAAAAACCCTTTTTTTACCTTTACCAAATGGTATTTCAATATACAATTTTTTTTTCAACTCATGTGGCACCCAATTTCTTAATTTTTGAACTGTTTCCATTAAAATTAGATCTCTGGAAAAAGTTGATTTGTCAACATATAAATCTTCTGCCAATTCTGTATGCATCTTCATTTCATAATGTTTTGTTTTCTATATTCCTTTGTCTTTTGTATCAAAATCGTTGTTTGAAAATCGTCAGAATCACACAGCAAGTTGTATTCAGTGGAGTATGTGTAATTTATATACAAAAAAATAGTGATGTAAATCTTTCCTCAAATGTTATTGATTTTGGAAGAAAATTCAACCATAAAAAGAATTGTTTACACTCCATATTTTACGCTCTAGTTGAGTACAAAAAAATTCCATATGCAACTCAGCACACATGACAGAAGTGAAACGTCTTTGATGATCTAAACCTCAATTTGTGAGTATAGAGTAAGGGGTAAACATTTTATTGAATGTATTGTATTAAAATCTTCTTACATCCATTGATTACAAGCTATGAACTTACAAGCAATATGTTTTTATTATTTAACTCAATGTATTCATCCTATCCTTTAACATGTCCGCAACTACGTTTCGAGTGAATTTTGGAGAAGCATAGTTTCCATACAGTCCATAAAAAACTGGTTATTATTTGATTATCCTGAAATACTCTATACAAATGTACACATAATGTGTGACTTTAAATACAATTAATGCAGATGTGGGCGCTATAAAATGTGTGAAATTATCAATTTTGGGAGAATTCACCCTTGACTAAAAATAGTTTTGTAATTCTTAACTCTATGCCAGCATTCATTTTCGTTTCCACAAAACTAGTTATATATCTTCACTAAGGGCATGTACAGATGAAGAGCCCTTAACAGACCTTGAGCGTCCGCTAATTTTTTGTGTAGTGTACATATGGATTGTGTTTGTCGAGCATTGAGCGCACGCTGCCTTAGATTCAATGATATCCATTTTGGGCATTCTGTAAAATTAGCAGCAAGCATGCATGTATCACCGCGTCAAAAGCACATGCCTGACTGAACAGTGAATGGCAATCCCATGTACCTCAAAATGTGCATTGGTACACATTGACAAGTAACTGGCGTTATTGCAGCATCGAACACACTTTGTAATGTGACAAAATGCACGCTTAACGCTTGGCATCTGAGCATAGCCTAAATGGCAGTATTTATTGAATTTTCATGAGATGTAGTTTGTTATTTCTCCGTTAGATGGTGGTATTTATTTAATTTTTTACAAGGATGGTTTAGTTTCCGTTAGATGGCAATGGGGAATTTGAAGTAAAAATATAGGTATGTTACTAAAGAAGAGTTCACAGCGTTACATCACTTTCAGTTTCCATCTGTGTCAATATTAGTTTATTTTTGTTCTCACAACATGGATGAGATTATAAAACAAAGATTCCAGCCAAAAAATATTTGCAAAATAACAAAGGTGCGACTACCCAAGGGAAGAAATTATTTAAGGCAGGTAACGTTAGAAATATGTCAGAATTCAGATCACACAAAAGAGAATCTCTAAAAATATGACGTAATTCTGTCGGTAAGTAATGTTCAGTTCTAAATATTGTGTGATTACTTATGCAATAAGCATAACAAGCAAGTTTTCTTTTATTTAATTGAAATATATACGCTATTGCCAAACATGACAATACGTCAACTTAATAAATGACGATTGTCTAACCAAATATTTATCAATAATGTTTTCATAGTCTTAAATTTCGTCACGAGATGGCAGGTATTCATTTTATTTATAAATACAAACTATTATTATTATTTATTTATTTATTGAAAAAAGAAACATTGGCTTAACACAAATAAATATACAAACATTTTCCTGAACGAAACATTTATTTTTGCATATGAGTGTACATATAATGTTTATTTGTTAATCACATGCATTTGTTGTTTGTGTCTCTTGAGTGTGGAAAGATCCTGGAATGCGTTGGAGCAGATGGAGCAGTGATACAGGAGGCGCTCCTTGGAGTGAATGCGACAGTAAGTCTTCAAGTTGCTGTTGTGCTGCAATATTAAATTATTTATTCTAAATGAATTGTGTCCATGAATGTTCATAGTCACCCGCCCACAAAAGGTAGTAACTTAATACAACTGCAAATGGAAAGGTACACTCAGAACAACATCAGTATTGAATCAACTTTGTTAATCAAATTCAGCAAACTGTACACTCCACTTAATTCAAGGGTGTTTGTGAGACAAACAAACGCCAAACTGGTGAATACAAAATGACTTATTTATAAATATTTCCGACGTATCAAAATGAATGTCTTGTAGAAAGGCAGTCATCATTGTTTACTTGTAACAGCAATATTCTACCTTCTTCCTAGTTAATTACTTGTAACTTCATTACGAAACATATTGCACTTAAAATAAACAAGTACCCATAAAAATATTGAAAAGGTGACAGCTGCAATCAATACGAGTGTAGGTAGACAATGTGGAATAAAAATTTAGTATGATATTTTTGGCCCAATCTTGGAGGCCATAACAGAATGAAGACTAAGGATATGTCGGTTTTGAGTGGAATTAATCAATGAATGAAACATCACCCTCCAAGCGAGAAGTAAAAATTAAATTTCTTTTCCCCCATGGAAATGCACAGGAAAATATTTTATTCCCATCATTTTTCCATTTACCAAATGGATGAAAAACAAAAGAACTAAGTGCTAGCACGACAGTGTCACTATGTTTATTACAGAAGTGGATACAAATTAAATTAAAATATAAATAATTATTTCGCACGATCAGCGCGTCTCATAAAACAGACTGCAACGCTGCGTTCCACCATCCTCTCATCACGTATATTGTGACCTTTTACACCTATGTGAGCTATTTTATACCTATTTCCAGATCGATTTTCTCACACTTGAGATACACACGTTGAGGTAGCTTTAAAGACGATCCAATACATAACTAGAAAAGTTAATACAAAGAAGTTCCTTTTTTGTAGCCATCTGACAGTTTATAATTTTGTTTATGATTCACACAATGACTGGTGAGTCATTGTTTATTTTCCATCTATGATGTCAAAGGAACCACTTTAAAAGGTATTACAATTATATGTTGGACAGTTTGTACAAACTCACGGAGAACCCCTTGCCACACACCTCGCACTCCTTGTTCTTGGGAACCTTTCAGTCCTCGTGCTTCTGCTTGATGTGTTGTTTCAGCAGGCATTTTAAACGCAACACCTGCAAGCGATGAGAAATTTTCCACATATAAATGTATATTCATCAAGTACCTCCACTACTGCTAGGTCACAGCATATAAGCTGGCATTAAACTAACTAGAGACTACACTAATGCACATAGACGCGACATGGAATTGTCTATATGACAACAACAAAAATGCATAATAGAAGAGTGCCTGTATTTATTGTTTTCTTTGTGCTTAAACCAAAAACAAAAAGATACCATCCCGAAATAAAGACTAAAGATTAATTTTATTACATGAAAGACACAAATGTACTTATGCAAAATATTTTTATTTATATTTAGATGGAGTCAATTATCAGTAACTTGTTATTTGGTGTTTCTGACTAACGATTGAAAATGTTTTGATAAAAAAAGGATTGCAAACTATGACAGTTTATTTTTATTTTATTTGTAGACTGTGTGTAAGTTATTTTACGCATAATTGCCAACCTGTTTTGAAAAATATTTTTTGCCTGGCCTTCCATCAATTTCCCTAACTTTGCCTGTTATTCCAGAAGGTTCTGTCCCTGTGTATTCTATTAATTATGTTGCACGATGTACGAAAACATTTTCATCTGCAGTAGAATTTCTGTTTCTATAAATTTTTTACAAATAGTCAAAAAGAATTACAATTCAATTGATGGTATAGAAATAAGGTCAGGATGGGGTTGTATGATGGGCTGTTCTTTCTAAGGTGAATTGATTTATATTTATACCACGGACTTAATATACTACGAATAGACAAATAAAACATGTGAGCGAGAAAATATTTCTTTTGACATTACTACGAATGAAAAAGAGAGGACAATATGTGTACCATTAAAACTCTTTTGAGAGATAATAATGTCCCATAGTCTCCCACTTCATTAGTGTCCCATCGTGATTTGATATTTTTAAGTAGTTTAAACTTCAATTATCAGAAAGTTGTTTAGAATAAGCAATGGTAGACACCATGTTCAGTATTGAATGGTGAAGCAACATAAAGAATTAGTCCAAATAAAGGAATGTTACATATATAAACACAATCTACACACTTGTTTCTTCTTTTCCGCTAAACGATTATTCAACTACACTTTTTTCAAATAAACATATCATACTATATTCACTCTATTTTATGTTTTACTGCTTATTTTTAAGTTTTGTCAATAAAATTATAAGATATTGTATCTGAAAAATATCATTTTGTACATGGCAATTGACAGTATTTTATCAACAACTCATACCGATATGTTAACACAATATTCAATATCTAAAGTTGGGGAACAAAATTCAAACACATCAAATATTTCAAACAAAACATGAAAGTAATACTAGCAGCGCAATCACTTTCTTGATATGTCGCAAGAGATATTCAATACTGCCAAGGTTTTTTAAACTCATCTCATTCTCAAACTCATCTTATTCGGAAGTCACTATGCTGTTTATTATCTTTGTCAATAAGATATTCATTATTTTTAATTTCAGAGACTTTCTTTTCTTCTGCATTTAAAATAATTTTGCATCTAATTAATAGACAAAAAGTTTTAGAGAAAATGGATCCAGTATACAAATAGTTTAGAAATTTACAACTTGAATATGTGTCCGTTATCATAAATTCCACGAGACACTTAGATTTCGCTGGGTTTTAATAAATATAACCAGTGTAATATTTTTATAGACTGCATTCAAAGGTCATTGGCAATTTATGCCTTCTTATAAATTGAAAAAGGTAAAAAATGCAAGTGCCTAATATTTTTTAGCTCCATACGTTCTAGTCGTGGTTTCAATAATAACACGATGACCAGACAGTTTATATCTGCATAGAAATTCATAAAATTAATTCCACTGAAAAACACATCGACACTGCTTACTTAGTATATGATAAAATTTAAAAAAAAATTAGATTGAGCGGTGATATTCTAAATGACCGTCATGGTGGCGTTAAAGAAGTGTCTTTCGTTTTATTAGATGGATTACCTGACACTTCTGAGGATTTATCACAATTTATTAAATGGGTTATTGAATATATAGGATGGTTCGTGATTAAAGAACTTTAATTATATATATTACGGAGACAAATAGATTGGAACTGATACAATAACAAACTAATGAAAAATTTATAAGCCACAAAAATTGCGCCAAACACAGCAATAATTTTCCTAATTATCCAAGTTGTATTCAGTATATGTTTAAAATGTAAACATTATTTTAGTGAACGTTAAGAACTTTAACTGTGGCAAGACAATTTTAATAAAATGGTTTTAGAAATATATAATTTATTTACACTAATTTTTTTTCACAGTTTCATAGTACATGAGCGAGATTCTCTTAAGTGCCGCATATGTCTATTAATAAAATGTATATTTGAAAATAATTGGATAATAAGGTTAATATAAGAAATAATTTAAAAAAAAGGTCAAACTTTAAGATGACATTTAAATAAAATTATTTTATTTTTATAGTGACTAACAAAAGGATAATACAGAATTGTAGAATTAGTCAATTTTGTTCTGACAATATCATTGTACGAGGATCTGCTTGTAAATATTATATTGTTTTAAAAACAAATATAATTCATTAGTACTGTTTGTAGTTTGTTTAGATGTCATTCCGTTTAATATTGAAGTATTTATGGAGGTCAAAATATTAGTTTCAATAATGACACTCAGCGGTAGAATAATTAAATTTTGCTTTAAAATCAACTAAAGTACACATTTTGTATGTTACAAATTTTGTCTCATTGTTCATCCTGAGTTTTATCTTTTATATAAAAATGCTCAGATCTATATTTTTTAACAGAGCTCTCAAATAATTCACCCAAAATATTTAAGGTTAAACAAAGAAAAATATAACGAGTGGGAATGCCACCTACAAGGTATTGCATAAAACTTCAATCAATAAGTAATTTTTTTAACACAAATTATTTGTATGGAATTTAATCACACTCGAAAACACGAGTAAATTAAATCGTAGTCGAGTTCCGAATTACGGGCTCTAGTAAATAAATCCCAAATGAACTTTGGCTAAATGAACTTTTCTAAGAATTGATATAATTATCCATATAATATACAGTCATCACTTGTCACTCACACACATGTAGATTTAAGCACACGAGGGCAATTCAAGTTTGATAATTCGGGAAAAGTAAAACATGTTCGTCTATTCGTAGTATAATATTAAGCCTATGATTTACGAAGCATTGAAATGGAGGTAGATATATAAAAAGTTTATTGTCACCGACCTTGGAGCAGAATTGACATCTGTAGCCATGGCCCAGGTGCTTCCAGAGGATATGTTGTCTCAGGTCATCTTTAATTCTGAACGTCCTGTGGCAGTAGTCACACTGGAAGCTGCAAGTAAGGGAGTTCAATAAGTTAATATGTAAAGCACACACCTCCACTAAGGAATCTGCCCTCGTAAACATTCAACGTCAACAGTCAAAGTTTTGTCATACGTATCCCCTGAACAGCATCATACTTGTTGTCGATGTTAAGATACTGTGATCTTGAACACACAGGTTCACAGTGAAGCTGTGTTCTTTATGTATCAATGAGTAGATACGTAAAGAACACAGCTTGACAGTAAATCTGCCCTTATAAACATTCACTGGCTATTATGCTCGTTTCTAACATTCCACTCTTTCAGTTTGTTCTATGTCTGAGCGTTTCTGCACTTATGACTCGAACTAGTTAATTCATTCTTTTCTCCTTATCTAACTCGAAACTTGCTAAATATTTCCAAAAAAGTTTATCTGCTTCCACACAGAGAGGAATATTTTTGTCAAGAGTAAATTTTTTTTTAGAATTCCTAAACTGATTAAGGCTAGAACAAATATTAAGGGGTAATCACTATGAAAGCAAAAAAGCTTTGTTTTTGGTTGCCAACATAAAATAGAAGGGGACTGTAACTCGGATAGATTATTATCAATACTATATATACTATGAACTAGCTATGAACCGAGTTTTATAAAAATAAAGAAACAATATGTCTAAAGCTATTAGTAAACTAGTGAACTTTCCTCAAAGAAGTTATAGCAAAAGGGCTATCACTTAAGCTACATGTACAGTTTTTGTCCCATAATCACTGCATTACTATAGCTACAGTAATTACAAAAATTGTTGTAAGTCCATGTTGTGTCTATCTAATCTAGACATTTTGAGAAAAACATGTTCAATGTGTCAACTACACATGTGGTCTCACAAAATTTATCACGCTTAGATCCCCAAGAGAGTTCTTCTCCAACATCATCATTGGCCTCTGTGAATGCCTTGGTATTTTTACCCCCGCAATTGCTCTTTTGTAGTGAACAATATGACGTACATTGATAATGTGTTCGTGTAGATTAGAACCAATTTCTATTTGTATTTATTGTAATATTTGGATAGGGCCTCCTAGGCCTTGTGAATCTTTATTGAAAAAAATTGTACATAAATAAAGCAGTATTTCAACGATCACAGCACTCAATAATTTAGGCACTATTAGATAAACTAAAGAATTGAAGCTTCACAGGTCTGCAATTGTTTTCCCCTTTTAGATTTGATGACTGAATTTGACAGATTTTGGCACACCGATTACGGGAAAAATGCTAAAAAAATTCAATCACGTCAGGATTTTTAGTTATTTAGCATAGTTCTTTTTTGCCAAAGTACCTAGTCCTACCTAGTCAAGAACGTAAAATGATAATGACGGAGTAAAATGATAATGACAGACTATTGTCACTTGGTAAGCGTGATGAAACCAAAATCTCACAATCGGAGAACAAAAAAACAAGACCCACAAAAGTATTTAATATTTCTAATTTCTTTATTTAGGTCATTTAAATGTATTTATAATATTTTAAAGTCACGTAATTGTTTTTTTATTGTAATATAATTTTTTTACATAGTAAAGTTGACATTTTTTTGCGATTTCATATATAGGGCTTTTCCAAAAAACTGAGAACGATGGGGAAAATCTAAGTATATATTCATAATCAGTGCACCAAAATACCCTAAGATCAGCTATCAAATCCAGAAAGGGAAAATATAAGTTAAAATTTGCAGACCAATTTGCATTATTATTTTGGTATAGCCGCCTGCACACCTCTCCATTAATTCAGGTTTTGTATCTTTGGGTATTAGTGATTTATCTATAAATGATTCCATATTGCCTATAGTCAAAGCACGATGCAATCTGCGTCAGGATTTTGCCCTTCTAGGCCCAAAAAATACTGACAATTTTCTAGTGTCGAAATTTTTTAATACAATATCTTCTTAACAGCATTGTATATGTTGTCAATGTTGTCAGGGTTTTTAAAAAAATTATCACTAACAACTTTTTAGGGCACACAAACAAATTCACTCTATGATTGTTTTCTTATGATTAAAAAGGCGGGTTACTTATTTCTATGAACTAAATGGTAAAAACTTTTAACAAAATAAATACAATAAATTTGATATAAAAAGGGAGTTTGGAATTCCCTAAATACAACAGACGCTTGGTGCAATTGCTACGGTCACGTACCACATCTCGGTCGCTCTACCTGCTCTTAATTAGAACGCTTCAATTTTCTCATTTCTAAAAACATTATTTGAAGTGCTTATTTGAATTATATGCAAAAACTGTTCAAGTGACTATCCCCTTTACCCTAGTCACTTGTTCATCTGTCAGCATGTGACCGAGCTGTATATTCAACCAAGTAACGCTTAAAAGTATGAGACCCACTTAAACAAAAAGCCTCACACCTTTGCTTTCATATTGGTGGATGCAAAAAATGGCTTTATATCTTTTCCTGCGGCAGTTACACTAGATGATACGGTCGCACTAACAAATTCAATATTACGTGCAACTCAGTGAATACAGCTGCACAATATATTGTCGCATTAAAGTCTTATAATTTTACGACTGTTTCATTTAAAATGTGCACAAAAAATGGTGTACACATACGAAGTGACGCTAAACATGATCAATTCGTCAAAATATTTGATTTGTCACCTTTTACAGCTATGATTTTGTCACCTTCAAGATGCTCTCTTCCTCGACTCCCACATTGCTCTAGATGAGAATAGAAAGAATAGGAAGAACATACATGTGTGGACGCAATCAGATGAACAAGGTGAGTGTTTCAAATCAAAGTTCTCATGCTGAACGAAAATTTTTCTCTGTTCTCGCTCACGTAGCATGATCAGGGCACTTTAGTAGAATTTTTGATGACTGTTTGTCCTTCGGGTAGCCAATCATCGAAAAAGACCCTCAAATGTCTTTGTTGACGGTTCTGACTTCAGAACTAAGCAACTGAACATAAAAATGATAGATACATACAAAAGACGTTAACAAAAATAAATAAAACTTTGTTAGAACTTTTTTAGATGAAAAAAACAAAAAACAAAAAGTCTGAAAAATAAAATCTTTAATGAATTTCCAAAAGAATTGTTATAAATTATATAAATTCAAATTACACAGAAGTATTTATCACTCAGATTGTATACTTTATTTACACGTATATAATCTCCAAAATATGCATAAACAATAACAAATATTATATTTATCTGATGAGTGCAAGTATTTTAAAAATAATTATAAACTGTTGTTTGTCCACGGCGGATTTTGTGCGAGTTGTGTTGAAAGAAAAATTGTTTCTGTATTAGGCAGTACATTAGTATGTTTCGATTAGATTGCATGTGTAGCAGTAATCATTAGATAACTGTTATACATGCTATCTAATTGAACAAATAATCTCGCTAGTTAATTGATTGCGATTTGTTAATGAATTCTTTGAAAAATACGCTGAATGATAAATTTTATCTGGTGACAAATAAAAATTTATATATTCTAAAGCTTTATATGTATATTTTTCACAATTTTTCATCTAATAATCTCTCACATTTTCAATGCATACAATGATTTAACATAGCAAAATGAATTGACATAGACACATAGGACAAATCTACGCAAGATGGTATTAACGACAACTGTTATAGGCCCAATCTAATTGAGCAAATCATTGCACTTTTTAATCGATCGCAATGTGTTTAATGAATTCTTTGAAAAATACACAGAACGTTAACTGTTATGAGATGACAAACGAATATTTACGTATTCTAAAGCTTTGTATATATCTTGTCTACGATTTTTCATCTAATAATCTCTCATATTTCCAACGTATAGTAGAGATTTAACATAGCACAACAAGTTAAAATAGACATATAGAAGAGATCTAGGCAAGATAGTACTAACGATAAATATTATATGTGCAATCTAGTTGAATAAATAATCACGATGGTTGAACGTTTGCAATGTGTTACTGAATTCTTTGAAAAATACACAGAACGTTAAATTTTATGAGATGACAAGCAAAGAAATATGTATTCTAAAGTTTTATACGTATATTGTTCACGATTTTTCGTAAATATAATAGAGGGACTATTAGATGAAAAATCGTTTTTCATCATTTTTCCAATTTATAGTACAGGTCTAACATAGCATAACAAATCAAATATAGGACAGATCAAGTTATAGTTTATTGACTTTTAATCCACTGGCTGTCCGACCAAACTTTGACCGGGCAAAATGTGACCGTGACTTCATTTGTTTTATTCACTTTTTAGTGTTCCGTAGCTAAATAGCATTTGTAATTTTTTGTTTCTTTGAAAAAAAAGATTTGTCTGCTCACGGCCTCGGATTACGATCTGAAAGTTCACTCACCCTACTTATTCCTAAACATACCTCTACCACTTACGAAAAATCCTTCACTGTCCAAGCAGCAAAAATTTGGAATCACCGGGATCCTGACATCAGGAAAATCACATCTCTAAATATTTTCAAAGATCGAGTGAGGAAGTCCTGCATCTCCTGAAACCTTTTCCTTTGCTAATGTGCTATGAAGAATTTTCATTGTAAAATCTCTTACAGTCTACCAACTAAATTTCAATACAAATAGTTATGGTTGACTGGAAGAGATCGCTCATGTAGCAATAAGTCTCCTATATGTACTATACATAAAGTTAATAAATAATTTCGTCCGTTTGTCCATCTGTCTCTCTGTATATCACAGTAATTTTATTTGAACACGATTGGCACTATATAGATGAAATTTAGATGTTAGGTGTTTTCTGTGAACCGCTATACAATGAAATAGTGCAATTATGAAAAAAAAATTATATTAGGGGTGACACTCCACACACGTAGCTGAAATGCTTAACTTCATTTACACAGAAATAAAGTGAACGGATGTTCAGATGTTGCTTGATCTATTTTATTTGAGAGCAGATTGTTCAGAGTCTATTTGATAAGAAAGTGGAAATTCACAAAATTTACACTTGCGAGTTTGTATGATGTTGCCGTCGATAACAAAAGACACGACTACAGCAAAATTTTATAAGCCTGCAACTAATAGCCACAAGACTTTCCTTTTAAATTGTGGTAATCAAAAAATGAAGTTTCTACATGTTCATTTATTTCGCTGCCTCTTGCAATGAGATAATTGTATATTATACCTACGCTGTCTTCGTTGAAAACATAAAAAACAACATACCAAAGATCAGAATGCTGTTTCTTCAAATGTTCTTTCAGCGATTGATACATCCTGAGCTTATCACCACAGATTTGGCAGGAGAACTCCTTCTTTGAGTGTTGAGTGGCCTTGTGCCAACGGAGAATATTGGCAGTGTGAAATGTACTCGAGCACACCTCACAGCGGTACCGGCGCGACGAGCTGTGTCATTGCAGCGAGCTGTTGTTATGTCGTCTGTAATGTAGCCAGTAAAAAAATCGGTTATAAATTCAATTACGAATTATAGCTATTCACCGTGACAATTTGCAAGTGAAAATGGCTTGGCAAAAATAAATATGTGAGCATGTTACTTGACATAGCACTTAACCATTGGCTTGCATTCACATGCAATACTTGAGGTTATTGCAACGTCACTCGCAGCTTAGTTTTAGAGTTTCAACAAAATTAAAATTATACTAGCAAAGTATTTATGTTTTTTTGTCTGTCCAATCATAACTACAAAGTTACTGAGCCCGTCAGGTTGAAATATATATATATATATATATATATAAATATATATATATATAAATAAATAAAATTGTAATGTCTGTAATTTTAAAATTCAATCCTACTGCTATACTCCACGTAAGCTGATACCAATTAATTTTTTTCATATTAGTACCTCACAAGGTTCAAACGATATCTGGTGACCGATTGTAGTCATGATTGCAGCGTGGTGAGAGTGAAGTTTACTTGCCAAGTACAACGGTCTCTCGGGCTCACAATGCGCTAGCGGATGAACGCAGATCTACATGAGCCTAATGATGTTAATATTCTGCATGTGTAAATAAAAAGCTTATTGTTTGTCTCTTTTTATCTCGCTTTGGACATACACTGAATTTATTTAGTTAATAAATTATCTACTAACCTCAACCATTGGTTTCCGAGGTTGATTGAACTTCGGAAAGCTAATGTATTCAATTAAATTATTTAAATTAAAAAAGTTACGAAAAGTTCTTCTCCACATTAGGCCCCAGATTTATTACTGGAGGTGACTACAATGCCAAGCACCAACACTGGGGCTCACGTATTATAAATACAAAAGGTAGGCAGCTACTAATGGCCATAAACAAATTAAAACTTGATGTGGTTTCGACTGGTGAGCCCACCTACTGGCCTACAGACAGGAGTAAAATGCCTGACTTGCTTGATTTCTGTATTACAAAAGGCATTGCAAATAGTTTCCTTACAAGTAAAACGAGCGTTGAACTTTCCTCTGATCACTCTCCAGTGGAAATAACATTGAAAAGGACAATAACAGCAACACCTAGCCAACAGCAACACCAACACAAGTTGCACTCAAGTAAAACCAATTGGGAGCTCTTCAGACAGATAGTGGTAGAAAGTTTGGATTTAAAAATCCCTTTAAAGACTGATACTGACATAATGGAAGCTGTTGAACACCTTAATAATTGTATTCAACAATCTGCTTGGGAGGCTACTCCAGCCGCCGCAAATGCGCTCCATAAACAAGATTGCCCAAAATCTGTTCGTGAGCTATTAGCTGAAAAAAGAAAAGCACGAAAAAAGTGGCAGAAGTCGGGTTATCCAAATGACAAAAAATATCTGAACTTTTACAAAAGAAACTCAAAACACTTCTCAGTAATAATGAAAACCGGAACATCCAAACATCCTTAGAAAATTTGGACGCTACAGCAGAAACAAATGATTCACTCTGTAAAGTAACAAAAAAACTGAAACGGCCAATCTCAAACCAACCTCCTATCCGTAAAACAAACACAGAATGGGCTTCTAGTGAAGCGGATAAAGCTGCTACTTTCGCTGAACATCTTGAACGGGTCTTCATACCAAATCCAGATACGGGCTCGTCAAAAATCCATGAAGTCGCCCAGTTACTAGATCAAACCCACCAACTAGACCCACCCATCACAAAGTTCACAAAGAAAGAAGTACAAAGAGCGATAAAGTCCTTGGACCCTAATAAAGCTCCGGGGTATGATCTCATAACAGGCAAAATCTTAAGAGAAATGCCAAAGCAAGGCATTCTATTTCTAACTTGCTTGTATAACGCGATTATACAAATAGGTACGGTCCCCCTCCAGTGAAAAGTAGCTCAGGTTATCATGGTTGCCAAGCCTGGTAAAAATCCTGTTGAGGCACAATAATATAGACCTATTAGCCTGCTTCCAATACCATCAAAAATCATGGAAATACTTATTCTGCGTAGATTGTCCCCGATTATATCCGAGAAGAAGCTGTTACCGGATCATCAGTTTGGGTTTCGCCAAAAACACGGTACCATAGAACAGGTACATCGATTAGTGGCACATATTAACAAAACTTTTGAGTCAAAACAATACAGTGCTGCAGCATTCTTGGATATATCTCAAGCCTTTGATCGTGTGTGGCATGACGGACAACTGTTCAAGATAAAAAGGGACATGCCTATTAACTTCTATAATCTCATCAAATCGTACTTGAGTGACAGGCACTTTTTTGTTAAACAGGGAGAAGAGTCAACATCCTTAAAATCTGGATTTCCGCAAGGTAGTGTAATGGGCCCAACACTGTACCTACTATTTACAGCTGACCTCTCGACGACCAAGGGCATAGTCACTGCCACATTTTCTGATGATACGGCAATTCTTTCAGTGGACAGTTCACTAGAAGTTGCTCCACAAAGGCTTCAAACCAGTCTTGACCATATAACCAAATGGTTAAGAGACTGGCGCATCAAAGCAAACGAAACCAAATCCGTTCAAGTAACTATCACTAACAGGAAAAGAACATGTCCCCCTGTCTCCCTAAATGGCATACCCCTTCCGCAAAAGAATCATACCAAGTATCTTGGCATATATTTGGATAGATGCCTGACCTGGAGGAAGCACATTTTCACAAAACAGCTGGCCATAGGCCAACAGCTAAGCACGATGTACTGGCTACTGAACAAAAAGTCTAAACTCTCTCTCAATAACAAATTGTTGGTCTATAAAACTATTATACTGCCTATATGGACGTATGGTCTGCAGCTGTGGGGAACAGCGGCAAAATTGAACGTTGAGAAAATCCAGAGATTCCAGTCTAAAATACTGGGAATGATAACAAACGCACCTTGTTATATCTCAAATGATAGACTCCATCATGACCTCTGCATCAAAACAGTTTCAGAAGAAATCTCGACAATTACAAAAGCGTACAAGAAGCGCATTACAAACCATCCAAATGTGCTAGCAGCAGACCTTATGAACACCCAAACAGTTGCAAGGAGGTTAAAAAGAAAGATTCCTCAAGACCTGATCTAAGAGGAGTACAATAATAAACAGAGCCATCACTGGATGACTTCCGTGCAAGTCTTACTAATCATATAACATATCGCTGAATATTAGTAAATGACAGATTGCGATAAGAATGATACAAAAAAAAAGAAAAAGTCAAATAATTTTGGAAAAAATTGCCTGACAGATGGACCGATTGACAGGCACCGATGTGATCCCATTAGTTTTAGCAATTTTGCCGCGGAAGAGTAAAAATATTTTCCCGTACTTTTTTATTTACGCAACTTTACTGCTAACCCGAAAAGCTTAGTACACAGGCAGCAGATTATTGCTATGAGAACAAATCCTTATCATATTACAGACAGTGGTGGGGCTAATGATGATGCCAAAAAATCGGGCTTTTCTACACAAACATATTTAAAAAAATAATATAAGTATAATGTATTGTATCAGATTATTCAATTCAATAAAAAATCCCCCATGTCTTGTAATTCACACTCAATCACACTGAATCTTGCACGGCCAGTGAGTCTCTCCTGCATTCTTTTGACAAAACGGTCTTCCTTGCCAGTAGCGTGTATGATATTGGAACTGAGCATTCACTCACCTCATATGTAGGTAGCATGCTGACTTGCTAGTGAAGACTCGCCTACAGTGAGGACAGGAGAAGAGAGACAGTTCTACACCGTGTACCTTCTCCATGTGTATTTTCAGTATATGGGCCGTTCTACGGAAAAGACGGACATGTTACATTATGTCTTTTATTACATTGTTGAAGGACGGAATATATAGTTTATTCTAAGTAAACTTCACTCAAGGCTACATTGTTCATCTGACTCTAGTGCATGTTCCCAAAAGGTTTGCTGAGAGAGTGGACACCTTTCATTAAAATATTAAGAAAGTAACCAGGTCTGAGTCTGGATGGGAAAAATTTTGAATCGGTTTCCTTGCGCACTTCCACCATCTGTCTGCGACGCAGCCAATGAAAATCTTTTGTGGATTAAGAATTTAAGCTATTTCTTTGCATCTAAACAAAATACAAGCATCGAGTTGGTCACACGTTGAATCCAAATTAAGTTTATTTTTCAAATTGCACAATTAGTTGGAAAAATGCTGCAAGAACCAAGTTCCCTCTACTTATATTTAAAACCATGTGACTAAAGATATAGAAAATATTCTAAGGTGTGGATAAAATTGCAAAGATAATTAAAACAAACTTTTTATAATTTTCAGTTGTAAACTCTAGAATAATAACTAATGAACATGTTCTCAGTTATTATAACGATAGTAGAAGGCGAGATGTGCCTCGTCCGTTTTGACATTTTTATAATAAATTGAAAATTATCTTTGACTAAAGACACTTTAAATGTAACCTATTGTTTAAGGCACAACTAGAGAAGTGTTTCTTCAATGAGAAAAATTGTTTTTTAGTTTAGAAACAAATGTGAATGAGAAAACTGCCTCTTTTTTAAAGAAATGTCAACCATTATACACCTGTTACATAACTTTATGTCATAATATTGTCACTTACATATTATATTCTACATACTATATTATTACAGTAAAGAGTTCAAAATTTCATTTTTGTAAACATGTATTTTTGCTTCAATCAAAGTTGTATGTGACAGACAGATAAATAGGTCCCTAAGGGAATAGCCATGTAAATCTTTTACCTGAATTCAGTTATGCAATGCTCGCACTTGTATTGTTCATTATAGTGCGCCAACAGGTAGTGTCGCAACGTGGCTGACCTGTGCATGTAATTGCATCCACACACCGTGCACGCGTACCGGTTGTAGTGGCAACTGTAGTGCTTCTGGTACAGTTTTATGTTCTTGAAGTGCAGGCCGCATATTGAGCACTTGTGGCTGCCAAAACTCTGTGGTATATTTTACCTGTTTATTTATTGATAGAAATGCATTTACAACTAAAAAGCAGTTTGTTCAAATTTAGCCCCACCGTCGACAAGAACAAGTGAGATGTCAAAAAGTAATATACTCCTTAAGAAGTTTTTCAAATCATTAATTATCGTGTTGAACTTCTTTGACATTAAAATAAAATCAGGCCTTAATCGATTTTTCATTTCGTTATCTATACCTTTTTAAGCGTTGCTATATTTTTGTGCCTAAAAAAATATTGAGTACTAATTACTTAACCGTTCAATAATCAGCTAAACAATTATTTTTGCATAGTTCAATATTGTTTTTCAAATAACTGACTATATTCGTTATGTGAATATACAGCTTAAAAAATAATATTTTTTATTTAAAAATTTACAAAATGCTTTCATCATTTGAGAAGAAAATGCAATACCCACTACAGAATTAATTCAAATGTGAATAACCGACTATCCAATGAGTTTTTCTATTGCACGATGAAAATACCTATCCCTAATGCAATTTAAGAAGTCTGTGCTGTTGCCAAATCGATAGGAGGTCTAAGCAACGTTGCATCTTTCTGTAAGTGTACGACAAATAGTAATCTTTTCTCTACAAATTAATTTGTCTGCACATTTCACCCTAATATCAGTTTCCAAACATATTTTCAACAAAATAAATCACAAATAATTATGAGTAAAACAATTTAATAACTAAACGAGCAAGTAT
The DNA here is from genome assembly GCA_039881145.1 of Druceiella hillmani. Classification (NCBI taxonomy): domain Eukaryota; kingdom Metazoa; phylum Arthropoda; class Insecta; order Lepidoptera; family Hepialidae; genus Druceiella; species Druceiella hillmani. The sequence continues at coordinate 6,455,464 of JAYKKI010000019.1, forward strand.
TGAATTTATTTGGCGTTCATTTTGTAGAAATTCATTATTCACAATTAAATGAAACTACGCGATGTAGTATTATTTGGGCTGTTAGCAAAGATTCTTTGCTAACAGCCCATCTGAAGATGTTGTAATGCAACGAAACCTAGGTCGTGGTAAAGAACTAAAGAAAATAGAAATAACACTACATCACATAGTTTCATTTAATTGTAAATGAGCAAGCTTGAAATGCTACGTTTAAATTATTAAAACTTTCATTAATATTTATGCTCGTTGACAAGCAACTGACAACTTGACATTTGTCGCAACCTCAAGTTAAGGCCAGGCTTTTGTTTGGAGTTTTTATTTCAAAACATTGTAGTAATTATCAATAAATAAAGGTGCATGAAAGTAAACATTCTGTAAAATTTTATCCTAAGTGTGAAAGAGCCAGAAATACAAAACCTAATATAGGCTTAAACCAAGTTGAGACAACTAACATGGAAAATACATATTTGTTTATAATAAAATCCAATAGTGTCATATGTACGATGTATTCTCGTTACTATAAAAATTATACTTGTGCAAGGAAGCAATGACATTTTATTATTTTAATAATCTTATATAAGATATCACATACAAGCATTTTTACAATATTTTAATAGTAGAAATACGTTTAATACAATGAATTGTTATAAGGAGACCAGCTGAAAGGACAGAAATTTAAAATGATTTTTAAAAAGGAGGTATTTTTAGGACACAAAAGAACAAACAATTCAGTGAATAACAATCAGGAAAGACAGAAAAACACAAATTGTAAACATACTGCAAAATAAAAAAGCTGTCTCAATAAAGGTGCATATATTATATGTTTAATATATCAAGAGTTGTTAATAAGAAGTAAAAATAACAATAAAATTCTTACAAAGAGTGGAACAAGTTTTGTAGAAACAAATACAAAAAATAAATAAGGTTGATTGCTTTTTTTTAATTTGGAGAGTCAAGTTGTTGACGATGTTGACATTCACTCTGTTATCATCAAAATTAACGCCTTTTGATGTGAAACATCTATTTGTTTGTTAAGTACAGTGACAGCCGATTAAACTTTCTTGTGTTACAAAATACCATCAGGTTTGAATCGCTAATAACTTAGAGACTTAATAATGCGTTAACGATGGTAAACGGTGAACCCTCAATGTATAGAGCACGTATGACATATATGCAAGTCGTGCAATTTTTGTTTTGCCTGTGACATCATCAGAATAGTATAGGTATACAAGTGATTGTTGCGAATTGGGATGGCGGAAAATTACAAATTAGTGTAGCGCGAAAACGCATTTAGCTAGAATGGTGATTTGGTTGTCATTGTGAAGAACTTGTGGAGCACCAGTAAATCCAAAGTGAGACAATAAAATATTTGCCGAAATATATGTAAATATAGGTATTAAATAGAAAATTAAAGTTGTCATCGCATATGAATCATAAATAGCTTGCGTCAAAAGGAATCCAAGAAACCAGGGTCAAGCAAGTGCGAGAGCTACAACAGTGTCGAAGAGAAAATGAAAAAACAACACAAAGCGGTTAAATAGCTGGTCTATTTGGCATACAGTGTCTAGCGACAGTTTAAACATCCACGTTCATGTGCAACCGTCGTTGCAAGTCAATACAGAAAACAGTGACAATATAGAGATCGATGGCAACATGACGGCGCCCGACGAGTATGTATTGCCATCACCAAATATCGTCATGTTGTCAATGTCGGGAATCAATGCATTTCAATGGAGGGTGCTACCATCGCTACCGCAGACTCTTGCCACACATAATGAACTTGTAATTTATCTATTCTGTAAGCGTTACACTACTCCGTGTAACCATTGTAATAAAGAGATTAGTAATTAAATTACACATTAATAGGAAATACTTATTATGAATTTATTCCGATCGTTTTCACGAAAAATCTACGGCGCCAACCCAAACTGCACCTTTTAATCTTTCCAGTTTTTACGTGGCTTTCCGATGATCTTGTCAGGCCTGTGAGTTTAATGGATTGGCATGTTAAATCTGCGTACGGAGGACACAACGAGACATAATCTATGTTTTGTTTCATTTTGCTGAATCAAAAATTTCCATCTAAAGTTTATTTACAAACTATTATGGAAAATAATCTGACTTTTTATGAAAAAAATACAAAAATTTTCTCATTTTTCTGATAGACATCATATTTTTTAATTTTTTGATGAGGAGCCTATTTTTTCATTTTTACTATTTAAAAATCGCTTTATACCAGGTACTCCTGGGCTCAACGCTACCTGGACTGCTGCCGGTCTCCTTTGATGACTCTCGGTGGATTTAATGCTTATTTCATATTTACCAACTTATTATGTTTATTTGCCTAATATTATTTATGCCAGAAAAATGAAATGAGTTAATATTATAAATATTTGTTTGTCCTGTAAAAAAAATGTTTCCTCTTTTTTTTATAATTCCCTCTCACAGTTGACAGCTGAAAGTTTACAGAAGACTCACCTCCGAATGCTGTTTCATATGCGCCTTATATAAATAACGAAACACAAAGACGAGAGCGCACATCTCACATTTGAAGGTGGCATTGCGGTAGCGCGGCTCCTTCCTTTTCCACTCGAACTCCTGAAGTAGCTGGGTCTGTGTCAGCTTCAGTCGGCGAATGTGCTTGTTTGCATCCGCTAAACTGTATGTGGTTTGTGAATTTGTGCCTGTCGGTATGCATACGTTTATATATAGAATACAGTGAAGTTCGTTACTAAAGTGAGAACATTAAAAATGAAGAAACTCGCCACTCTAATAAACTTAAAATATGGAATTTTAATTAACTACTGAATTTATAAATTTGTATCTGATTTCATATTCCCGACACTGTCACAGTAAACATGTTGGATATATCTGCCCAAAAAATGTTGTTCTAAATATCCAACCCAATTGTATAATAAATGAGCGTAGAACACATGAATATTTAAAGAGAATGCGAGTTGCCCTGCATCACAAATGTGTTTCCATCATATGAAATTCTCAATTGACATCTTTACTTAAAAAAATATTTATATTCAAAATTTGTACAAAATGTTTTTGATTCAATTTGTTTTTATCAAGTTTGTTTACCTAACTGTACATTAAAATAACATAGGCACGATAAAATTTGAAACCTACTTGACTTTCACCGAGTCGCGACTTACTCTTTGAATTAAGTCGCGACTCGGTGAAAGTCAAGTTGAAGATTCGAGTATTTCCTTGAAAATACGCCATGGGATTAATGCAAAGACCATCGCTCTGCATTAATGCCATGGCGTATTTTTAAGTTAATTAATTTTGCAACCAACTTCAGCTTCCACTAGTTCATGCTGGTGAATATTTTTTTAAGGAAGTGGATGCAAGTAGTAGTATTATTTTCAAAAAATGTTTTCTGGACGAGAACAATTGCTTGACTTTCCCTGGTTTCCCAGAAAATAGCAGCAAATGAAGCGAGATCAATGTTTAATATATTATATCTAAATGATTGCTAAATTTACATTTTGTTCAGTATAGACATATTTTAAGATTATTTTAGGTGAATTTTCCACTAATTTCTTTAAATATAACTATTTAAGGCTTTGGCACACAATGAACAAATAAGCAAGTCAAGTACAGGGAAACTTTAACTGTTTTGCAATATTGTTCATATTTCAAAATTAACAGACCGCCAGCCATTTCCTGTATTTAATTAGTCTTTGAGGATACTTCAATTAAACGGCAAACAAAATAGTTTTAAATTAACAGCTTTCAAAATGAAGGCTATCTTTCTGAATTTGTTACATTATTTATATATATTACATGATTCCATATTCAATAATCGTGTTCATTTAACAACAGTTGTCAGAATTTCTACTTCAAAATATAACCTACCTGGAGAATCAGGTTCTTCAAGAGCTATCGCATCTTTACGATCCAATTCACTCCGATTAATTACACTGTCCAGATGAACATTTCCCTCTTCGATGGTGATTTCACCATCATATTCTAGGTTCACCAAAGAATCAATTCCCACATCTGGAAATAAGTTACATGAGACATCTTGGACGGTTCTCGCAGTCAGAACAGGTGTTTCTTTTGTATTCTGGATCTGATGCAATTGGTCCTCATTAATTACATGGTCGAAGCAAACATTTCCCTCCTCACCAGAAATGCCATCTTCACGTTCTAGTTTCATTGACAAATCATTTACCGTATCTGGCGGTAAGCTGTATGAAATAACTCGGGAGGTTCTTGGAATCAGGCCGTGCGTTCCTTTGATAGCCTGGATCTGAGCCCAGACTATTTCTTTGAAAGACTGAAAAAGTAAATTAACATTGTTGCTAACCTGTTGAAGGTAATTATTAAACAGCCCTGCGATGTTCAATTTTCGAACATCAAATTACAAAAACTGTATAAATTGCGTGATCTACATATCATAAATCACATAATATTTTTAATGTCGACACAAAAGAGAGTTGCTCATAGTTGGGTTGTTCACTAAGCAAAAATTCATTACTTTTTTTTTTAAGCAAAAATTCATTACATTTATCTGCTGAACACATAGTGACGTTTATGTAGTATTTTTGATGACAAAAGATTATAAAAAAATTTATTAAGCCATGTAATTATTGCATTAATATTTTACTGAATTATGACTCAACAAAACGAAAGCAAAAGATAAGAGAGTAAAGGAAGGTTGTAACCATATCTGGTAACATTGTTTAGTATAAAATTGTCTTTATGGTTTATTTCTGGTGTGATCCGTACGGCCAGTCATTGTTCTTATTTTAAAGAGATTTTCTCAATTTCCCCAGATATTGAGAAAACATATCATCGTAACTGATATCAATCTTAGGTAAAGCAAGAAAGGTTATTTCATTACAAACTTTTCTTTTTGCATTATCCAAAACTCACACTGTACACAACAACACATCACTGTGTACAGCCACACTCACTGCCTCCATCTTCACAGTTTCCACAGGAGCGCTATTCACTCTGTTAGCCGTATGTACACATCATTTCACATCACTTTGTGCTTCTATTCCTCGACAGTAAACTCCCTAAATAAACAAACTAATCCACTCGCTCCGCAATCACACAGCTTGTCTTTATTCAATACATTGTTTATGATTCTATCAACAAACATTAGTCTATACTTATCAGCGTTCATACGTAGATCTTTCTCTAAACACACTCAAAATATTTGCATTGCTAAATGTAAAAAAATGGTCTGTCCTATCAACTACTGGTGATCAGCATGCTTCAGACATAAGACTAAAGCAACTGCCGTCAGCAGCATCATTACAGCCTACTACATTTTATTTCAATTTGTTTGTCCAACACTTTCTAAATAGAGAGGAATACAAATGAAATGGCATTTTGGGCCCGGCACAACAAAGCATACTTTCCCATTACAGAACAGATTGTGACATCACTATAAGACATAGAATACAGAACAGATTGTGACATCACTATAAGACATAGAATACAGAACAGATTGTGACATCACCATAAGACATAGAATACAGAACAGATTTTGACATCGCTATAAGAAGTTTCTCTTTTGATTCCCGCAGTGTTAAATTAAGGCTTTCGTAAACTGACTATTCACAAGTATACCTAGATGTTATACATCTCTACTCTTTATCTGTACTCTGGATGAATTCAATACATGAATAAAATAATGAATGAATGTATGTAAAAAAATTGAATTTAATTCACAGCTTACTTTTAATTTTTAAGGATGAATGTCATGAAAAATCATTTAACTGGCCAAATTTCCTGTTACTTATTTCTAGTGACTTTCAATGCGCGTAATTGTTTCATTTGCTGAACGAATACTGTGATGCAAGTTTGAATATCATTTGAAATCTACACAAAATAAATCATGACACTATGGTACATATTATGATCATCATATTCTTAACCAATTTTCTATTTACAATTTTAAGCTTTTGGTCTCTACAATTAAGGAGAACTTTTCCTCTTACCACTTTCTCGTTATTCATTCGAAGGTAATGAAAAGATGACCAAAAGTAACGGATGAAAATTAGCAGTGCATTGTTAAATAAAGTTGTTGCTTAATAACAAAAAGTTTTATTTAGTTTTCCAGGAACAAGCACAAAGGCTTACAGGCCAACCTAATGAATACTTGTAGAAGCTATTACAGCATCCATCACTACGACTTACAAGAGACGTAGAAAACTGTACCTGGCTATGTAGCTTGTCCAGTAGTGAGATGTTTGCCAGTATTCTATTAGTTGTCTGTGCTGTTTCCACTAATTTCAATGCGTTCATGACACGTCGACGGCACCACGTGCACAAGCTGCTTGCCTTCGTTGACTCCTAAAATACAAGATAATTATCGATCACGGTGGTCAATTTACTCTCTACTACACTGATTACTTGTCATTTTTTTGTTACTCCTTGCTGGATCTCGTGGCACGATAAAACTTTCCACTTGTGCCGAGGCTTGTCAATTATTCCAGTTTCGACAAGGCACTGCAAATAACATTCATTTCTATATGTCAATCGAGAGGCTGCTGTTTAAATTGAGTTCTTATAAAGATATGGCATATTTTGTCACCTATCAACTTTTAACCTTGTTCCTGCCTATCAAACTTTAATTTCACAAGGGCCAATGCATGTGCCACAGAAGTATGAATATTGCTTTTGAACTAATATATTCGTTAACACAACAATAAGCATTTCAATAGATACATAGCACAGTTCCTTCAAAATGAAAAGTAAATGACAGCCACACATATCGTATTTTTTTTATGTATATGTTCCATTTTTTCCTCATTACATAGGAAACACTAAAAATTACGAAACAAATAGAAAGCTGAAACATGGAGGACCACAAAAACAATGAGTGTACGATGCAAACCAATATAAAGAATGGTAACACAATGAATCACATATCCGGGTGAGAGAGATATTTTAGAATACGAAGCATCGCCACTTGTATTACTTTATTACAGAGACTGCTTAGAATTTGTGAATGGACATTGTTAGTTGTATATTTTTAATGGTCGCTGATCTGTACTAAACAATATTGATCTCATTAACTCCTTAGTCGTAAGACAATATGAATTTGTGAATATTTTTCTAAAATCATTACTTGCAGAATTAGAAAGCATCATGCATTTTTGTGTATTTTTAAATTTAAAAAACAAGTAACGATGACATTTTCACTCACTAAAATGCATTTGTTTATAGTAATTTTATGCAATCAATAAACAATGAATTCTCAATATAAAAACAAATTAAAATAAAAATGTTACTTGCAAGTTTATAATAAGTAAAACAAATAAGTTATTGATTTATAAAAAAAAGGTACAATAAATAAAATATTTAAAAATATTGAAACATTTTTTTTGGTTGATTTAACTTATGTTTTTTTTGACTGAATTAGAATGACTATAATTTGATTATTTTTCAATACCTCGTAAATTTTTAACTTTACCTTAATTAATTGAATTGATTCACGTCAATACTTTTGTGCATATTAATTGTAATATCTAATAATAAAGTCATTGTGAAATTAGTGAAAAAAAAATTAGGAACAAACAAATCTAAAGACATTTATAGTAATTATTTTCAAATCGAATTTTTTATAATAATCGCGAGTGGTAATCTTTTTTGAATACGTCATTTTTAGTATATATTCTGTTACGTCATATAACTCAAATTTTCATAGGTACCAAAATTGCAATATCCTATAAAAATATTTTATTTTCTTCTTAGCTGTGTACAAAACAAACATTACTTACGACACATTTGACCATTCCGAGAAAAAACATTTGATACATTTTGTTCGAGATCGGATCGAGTTTCACTTCAGCTTTAGTCCGAAGGCAAATACTACAAAAATCACTTTCTACTTTCATTGTGTCCATTAAAGTTTGCACAGACATTTTTATATTTTGCATATAAAATCCACATACAGCAGAAACACACTGAACAACAACTCTTATTCGATTCGTCGCCCAGCTGACAATTGACACCTGTCAAGAAGCTGCGCTCTCGCGACAACTTCACTGGGTTGAACATTTTATGCATTATTTGAATGGAGACAGTACTATCTCGCTCACATAGTAGTCTGAAGTCAGTCATTTATTATTATTGTATATACATAAATAATATATAAAAAAAGTTAGTATTTTAGATTGTGACGAAATTATTGTGTTCTAAATAGTTTTCATGAGGACAAAAGCGATATTTTACTTGTTTACAAGCGTAGGACAATGTTCGGAGCGGTACTCGAATACATTTGTAATCCAGGTATATAATGAGAATCCGAATATTTTGTTGCAGTACTCGAGTACTTAAAAGTATTCGAGTACCATTTCGAATTGGCTTATCGTGTATCCGACATAATTGCGAGCACAGATAATATCAAAATAAAAGTTGAACTGACTGACAGTTCACAGTTGTAAGTGGTCTTATAGGTGTCGAAGACCGTGTTATAATAAAATTGTTTTGTGTACATCTCGCGAGTGAGTAGTTTTTTTAAATATCTGCGTTTACATTCTCGTTGTGCGAAAATGTAACAATTAAAGAAAATAAAATATGAAAAATGTCAACTGAAACTTTAGCGAGCACAATGATAACAAAAAGTGACTTCTGTAATATTTGCCTTCGGACTAAAGCAACTTAATCCGATCTCAACAAAAATGTATCAAATGTTTTTTGACGCACTGGTCAAATGTGGCGTAAGCATTGTTTGTTTTGAACACATCTATGTAGATATATTAAAAAGTAAACAGGTTATGTCCACATAAAATATTTCTGCTATTCTCACATTTTCTTTCAAGCGTACACATTCGATTGACAGTTTAATTAACCCTATTAGATCCCAACATTTTTACGTACTTCTAATTTAAAGAAGAGTAACGTGTGAAATAATAATTTTAGCAATTTATTTCTTTTAATGTTTGATTTCTCATTTTCTCGTTTAATAAATTCAGCCAAATATGTTTCTTAAATTTCTATGTTTATATATTTCAAAATGTCACTCATGAACAATATACACGTTTTTGTGCTCTCCGGCCATTTTGTTCCTTTAGATATTTTTTTTATTAATACTCTGTGATGTAACCGGCGTAAGTGCATTTGACAAAAAGTTATTTTGACGTAAATACGTCTTTAAATTTGCTACCATACGGAGGCAATACAAAAAATCGAATGATAACAAAATCGGGGGATACTAAATAGCTAAAGGATCAAAGAATTCATTACAGGAACAGTGACGTATCACGCGCGGTGGAGGGGGAAGCGCCGCCATTTTGAGGTTATTTTATTGCGTATCGAGATTTGCAATTAGTATAACTTTTGATTCGGAAAAACTACGATGTTCATTTCAGTTTTAATCGTCAGCTGTCGTCAAAATCTATCGATTGTATATAAAACTTTAGTTTAAAGTAGTGACAGTGAATATAATAAGGTGTTGGATAAAAAAATATTATCAAAAATATATGATGTCAGCCTATACGCGTCGAAAAGCCAAAACCAAATACAAAAATCGTATACGACTGGAAAGGGCTTCTCAAGAATAATTGAATGGTAATAATAAAACACCATATGACCGAGTCAAGCAGTGCCGGGAACGTAAAAGAATGAATGCGACCGAGCGGATCAACGACGGTGCCAGTTCATCTGCAACTGGGGCGGTTGAAATTATGCGTTACATAGACGTATTCACGTACAACACACGGCCGTGTCCATGACACAGCTACACCCCATTTTTTTCTCGATTTTAGGGTTCTGCACCTCGAAAGGATAAAACGGAACCGTTATAAAATCGCTCACATGTTCATCTGTCGGTCTGTTTCTCCCAGCCGTTTTTGGAGAAAGAGCTCATCATGAGTTTAGAATATTCGTAGGGAATTCGAGGGGATGCGGGGCGGGAGCAAATAAAGTTTTTTCATTTCATTTCCGTGCGGGAAACAGGTTAAAAGAGCACATTATGAGAACTATTTTTTCACCATTTTATGTAATGTAGTTCTAGACATATTGTTGTTAATGACAACAAATATATTCCTAAAAATTTACCTAAAGTTTACTGGGAAACTACAGGGATAATTCTATATGAAATCTATGAAAAATACACTAGGCATATATTCATATGGTGAAAGTAATATTAATATTTGTAAATAGTTTAATAGAAATACCATTTTCCTTCAATGTTTATATAACCTGAGAATAAGTTCTACTCGGGCGTATAATAAATAACATTCTGGCTGTTTATAAGGACCGCTCATAATTTTGTTTACTAGACAAATTATATTTGTAATTATTTTACTGCTGACATATTGACGTCAAATTTTAAACATCTCAACGGAATCACAGATCATATACTCAATACCACATTAAGAATTAATTTTCTCTATTACGTAACACTTCTGGGTGTAAATGTTAACATCTATAAATTATCATTGATCTCATAGATTATATGAAAAACTTCGAGTAGATATTTTTTTCCGGTTTTACTTAAATATATTGTGATTAGGTCTTGTTAAAAATATAATTTGTATAACATTGTTACAGAACCTAAAAGTTCATTTCTTCATAGAACATCAACATGCATCAGCTTTATGGAATAGGTAACAACCTTTATGAAGTATTTCTAAATGTTTATAAGCATAAACAAAGCTAAAGTTAAAAAGAGCAGAATGAATAAATTGTTATCTAGTGATACTTTTTACAGTGCATATTTATTCAAATATGTTTCTTTAATTTCTATGTTTATATGTGTTAACATTTCATTCATGAATAATGCACGCGACTTTGTGCTCTGCGGCCATATTGATTCTTTAGATATTCTCTTTTATCATTCGTGATGTAACCAGTGTAAGTGCATTATATAAAAAGTGATTTTTTTCTCCTTTTTAGGGTTCTGCGTTTAAAAAGTATAAAATAGAACCCTTATAAAATCATTCATTTGTCAAATTGGACCTAGTCTAAGGTATCAAAAATGCCCATATACTGAATTCTAGGACTTCCAAAGCTATCTCATGCAACTTTCCGCCGGATACAGAAGTCGGTTTGTGCGTGAAACTGGAATGTGAATATCTGTTTCGACAGTGTTAATAACAGAAACAGAAATTTCCTTCCTCACCAGAATGCCATTTACTGCAAAGGAATTGAATCAAATTCATGCTACCGACAAAACTGACGTTGTGACTACAATGACCACCCAAGTTGCCTCATGCAATTTACCACCAGATATGACATTGGGTTTATCGGTAAAGCTGGAACATGAAGAGATGATGTAATTAAGGAAGGCAAATTGGAATGTAAAGATCTGACAACTCTTGAAAAATTAGATTTTCTAAGTAAGTCTTTGAAGTAGTCAATAGGGAACTGCTAACAAATATCAATTATTGAAAATAAAATCATAAAACATATCTAAGTGTTATAACATATGCATAAATATAGCCTCCATTTCACCATTAATATTAGGTTTAATAGAAATTGTCTCAAAGCGTAATTTTAAAATAAAAACAATGTTGAAAAAACAAATCAAATATTATCAAGCGTTGTTAGACTGTTTCTTGTATTATGTATTATTATATAGATCTAGTTAATTAAATTCAGCAAAAATTTTTCCTAACATAACCTTAAAACTCTCTAGTCTCTAAACTAGTTCTCAAAAAATTAAATTAAACCTGTATTTAAATATAATTTTTTTACCATTCAACACTTTATCTGATGTCCGTTATTTGGGTCCAGTTATGTGACAATTTGTTTCCTGATAAAGTGTTTCGATCCTATAGAGAAAGAACATTAAATGTCTTAAATTAACATGTTTGTCGGTTGCAGCAAGGTACTCCCAAACTACTTGACTTAAAATGTCAAATTTTTAGGAGACAGGAAATTTTAAAGAATATTGGGAGAAGACAGGAAATTTTACTTCTCCGAAAATGATTGAGTTTGGGGATGTAAACCAATCAATATTGGTTCTTGTAGCAAAATTGTCACTGCCACTTGCATATTGGTATTCTAAAAGTATTCACCACTATGCACTCGTCTTAGCTGACAACGGTCACAGTTTCCTCCAAATCTAATTAACTAATAGATTTAAAAAAACCACTGCAGAATTGTGTGCCTACAGTCTGCAAAAACAAAGCAGGCGCATGCTATCAACTGTGTGTGAGCGAACAGAATGATCTCTGCCATTGCACACAAAAGGTGTTAACTTGGTCCTTCTTACTGCTGTCGTGGATGGCATAGCCCTATTTTTTGCAGATTTGAATGCACTTTCAGTCTCCTAAGCAGATGAAGTAAAAAGTACTTGTATAGAAAAAAGTAAATGATGTATAAGGGAAAAGGCATTGTGTGAACAATAAAATATACAGTTTTTCTTTGAAAGAGAACTCTGTAAATACAAAATGGAATTAAATTATTTAAGTGACATTATTGAAAATAGCAATTAAAATCTGTCTGTGTCACCAAACGAAATCGGCCAGACATTCGTAGCCTGCGACTGTATTTTATATAAATTTAACAAAACGTAATAAACAGCCACTGTGAAATGCAAGCCTGTTTACATGTCATTTGTGATATAACAAGGAAATTTAATTACGCTGCATTGCTCGGCTTATAAGGAACTGAGTAGCTATTTTTGGGTGACCAATTTTCCTTATTTTTTTTGTGAGAAAACTGGCACCCATAAACTCTGTTAGGGTTTTTGAATTTATTTCAATCAGAATTTTATTTTCCCGGTACTATCAGCATTTTAATTTTTCAGACATTGTTGCTCGAAGGTAAAAATTCCACTGAGAGTGAGTTAAATTCGTACCATGAAATATTTAGATGAATATTCGCCAACGATGCTCGGTTAATAAAATATCAGGCAACTGAAATGTCGTAGTCGATCACAAGAAATCAAACTGAAATTGATTTCAAACTTTTCTGCAGAGCTACTGATATTAAATGATTAGCAATCGGTTGAGTGTGTCAATTTTGGTTACTAACCAGTCGTGCCACATGCATGTAAAAAAACCTTAATAAAGTTACTTTTATTACAACTTGGGAGAGAAAAAGCGGGAGCGTTTGCAACACTAAAACGTTTGAGAAACTTCCTCACCTTTCGTTTTATAGCCATGTTGAAATATAGAAAATAAACATTTTCAGTATTCCTGTTTTTGACCCTTGAAATTCAGTTTCTGATCATATTTCAAAATTTATTTACATAGATAGTTGTGAACATGCTGCATGTAAAATTATCCTAAATTTCATGTAAATTGGTACAGCTTTTTTGAAAATAACCTGGATTGTCACTGACGGACAAACAGATATGGACTTGGAATCTTCAACACAAAATGTATAAAAATGTAGTTTTGCATTCATCTCATTTGGTTTTAGAGCTGTAAAATCTATTATGTGGAAACTAATTATCAGCCAAGTCATAGTTGCACATCATATGATGAGTCAATTTCTGCAATCTGCTTTAAACCATGTCAACTCCTTTCTTACATTGTATTTCTTGCTGTATCAATTAATGTCTTCTGGATAACATATTCGCCGGTAATATTTTTGTGTTTTGCAGGTTAAAAAGAGGAATAAATCAAAGTTAAATGTAGTATAAAGAAGACAATGAAAGAAATGGAACTGAATAAAACTATGCACATTGAGCTTTCAAATCTGGACGCTGTCAATGTTCATGGAACCCAGAATTCAATGTCTGAAGTAGTAAATGAGAATCGTAAAAACGAGTTGAATTCCTTCCAATTGTAATAACCTATGAAGAAACTACTACAGTATTATGTATTGGGAGCATCTACCAACAAAAGGAAAAGGCAGAAAATGATCACTTTTTGGTCTTTATACAAATGTAAATTTTGAAAATACGTTAGTTGCAGATTGTAGACCTAAACAAATATGCAAACAACACACGAATATGTCAACCTGCCACCGGTGATCACGAATTACCTCTTGTACAACAATTATATAACAATTAAGGAAAACAATAATGACAAGCTCAGTGAAGCCACCCTGAGATGAACCCCTGCAAGGAGGAGCTACTAATTCCATTTACCTTTATCATTTAAGAAATCATTTATCGAATAGTAACCCCTTTTCATTAAATAATTTTTAACTGTAAGCTTAAATTTGTGAAGGGGTAGTTCCATAAAGGTAGCAGGTATTTTATTGAATAATTGAACCCCGAGACCTGCGAATGAGTTGTGTACTTTGTGTAGGCGGTGGTGTGTACCTACTAATTTGTGCTTATTTCTTGTGTTTATTGAGAGCATGTCACTATTCTTATGATAAAGATGTAGATTTTGTTTAACAAACAAAACGTTAGCATATATGTATTGCGATGCTACTGTTAAAATATTTATTTCCTTAAATAGTTCTCTAAGAGAAATAGCACAATATCGCAAATGTTCCGTACATAAAATGGTAAATCGTTAATATAGATCAAGAAAAGAAAGGGACCGAGAATAGATCCCTGTGGCACTCCCATGGAGACGGATGACCCGGAAGACCTAACACCATTTATATCAACGTATTGTACTCTATTACTATTATTATTGTAGGAGGTGACTAAATCAAGTGTTGTACCTCTGATTCCATAGTGGCTAAATTTCCGCAAAAGTGTATTGTGTTGAACGCAATAGAAAACTTTTGAAAGATCACAGAATACACCAATAGCATTTTGCGATTTTTCCCATGCACTATAGATATGTTTTAAAAGAGTAACACCTGCATCTATGGTGGAGCGACCCCTAGTGAAACCAAATTGTTCACTATGTAGAAGCTTATTTAAACAAAAATGTGATTCTAATTGTTGTAACATTATTTTTTCAAAAATTTTTTTTATCGCCGGTAATATAGAAATAGGTCTATAGTTACTGGGATCGCTTTTTGTTCCAGATTTATATAACGGTATAACCTTACTATATTTCATTATCTCTGGAAATACAACTTTATCAATACTATGAATTAAAACTTTGAATTAAAAAGTGAACTTGCCGAGTTAAGTACTTTATATGTAGATGTTATAGGTGAACGAGATAGGTTAGCAGAAGAGGTGTCCACTTTGAAACAGTGCCATGGTACTTACGAGGAGGCTTTGAGTCACATTTCTGATTTAGAAGGTACCCTTTATGAGACCCGTAAATCTGTGTTATCTACGGAGCAAAGCCTAGCTCTATCCGACAGAAGTGCCACACATAGTCTATTTAATGACCTAGTAGGTAGTAATTTAGATTCCTCCACTTTTAGTAACAGATTTAATAGTCATAGGCAATCAAAGAAATATTTAAAACTTAAAAGGCTAATAAATAAGAAACAAATTAAAAGACAACATCCATCTATTAGCTGCAATAAATTAAGAAGGGAACGCCTACAATTATTTAGTGTCATAAACAAATACGAAGAAGATTTAGCAGAGAGTAAAGTCTTATATGATAAAGACACTCATCAATTGCAGTGCAATTTGATAAGCCTGCAAGATGAATTAAAAAGGGTCACTACTTTGTTCAATAAATTTAAATGTTCACCCAACAATGAGGCAATAGGAATACAAATTGAAGCCCGTCCCATCTCAGTTCACACAGTTACAGAATGATATACCTGTATCTGAGAACATAAAGCTAACTGTTAACAATACAACTATAATGTCTGACCAATTAGGACAAGATTTTGGGCCATTACTGAATAAGTGCCTTGGTCCTAATTATAAAATTTATAATAATTGTAAACCGGGAGCCACCTATTTACAATTAATTAAAAGTATAGATTCTGCTAATTTATGCCCCTACTCAACCATATCAATTCTGTATGGTGATAGCTTATCGGCAAAAAAGAGGGACATTTTGGACACTATAGATAGACTGCTAGAATTACATAGGAATACAGGTACTAAGTTCATTGTATCTGCTTTTCCTTATATATATATATATATATATATATATATATATATATATATATATATATATAATATATATATATGTCCTATTTTTTGTTAACATACCTGTAAATACAACAAGTTCCTTAGATTCTTGCCCGGTCAAAGCAGGATCGTTAATTAGAAGCAATGTGAAGGTGAATATATAAGCCCCAGTGACATTATGAAATGTTACAAGTCGCTGAATTCCAAAAAAAGC
This sequence comes from Druceiella hillmani, assembly GCA_039881145.1. Taxonomy (NCBI): domain Eukaryota; kingdom Metazoa; phylum Arthropoda; class Insecta; order Lepidoptera; family Hepialidae; genus Druceiella; species Druceiella hillmani. The sequence goes on from JAYKKI010000019.1 coordinate 6,471,579, forward strand.
AGATTTTTGGGGTATATCTGTTAAATTATTAGAAAACATTATTACTGATATAGCACCACATTTGGCTGTAACATTTAATAATAGTATTGATAAAGGTGTGACCATTTTTTATTTGACGTGTTTTGTTTAAATCCAAAGAAGTACATTCTGAATCTACAAAACTTTTTCACCTGTCACTTTCTAATTTCATACAAATACTGTCTCACGTCTAACAAAACCCATCTTTATGTGAAATTCCATAAGTATTCATGTGAGACTTTAAACGTTGTGGCTGACAGAGTGATTCTACGGGAGTTCACATTTTGTATTTTGAAGTATTGAATTAAACAAATAATAACTCTACATAATGTAAAAATAGTGTTGGTAATACCTTGAAAAATTTTAAATAGTTTTTGAATGATTTTTGAGTTTTTATTAATGTTATTAACGCATTACGCATAGATATAATTTTATAACAAGATTTTTGTTTTGTTATTTATGATATTGAACTCGAGCATACATGGGATGAAACAGTGACTTGTTTTTGTTCCAGAGCAGCACTAACACTGAAGTTTAAATTTCGTAGTGAAATATGGATGTGAAAGTTTACAAAGTCTTAGAAAAATGTGCATATTTGAGTGGTGTATTTCACTTTGAGCAAGGTTCAAAATGTGTAATCGGATATTAATTAGGTACGTAAGTTTTCAGTTATTATAAAAAAGTAAGAATTCCAATTTTTCAAATATAAATAACGAGAATAACATTCATTGTTACTGTATTGAAGTAAAGATAGCAATCATAGATTTGAGGTCAATACGCCGGACATATGACCTTGAAACAGGCTAACAATGTCTGAGCATATAGAAAATACGCTTCGATAGTGTGAGCATCCATTCCAGGTTTTTTAAAAATCAAACGAATGTTTAAAACTTTTTATTTTTCATCAGCATAGAAAGAATACAAATGTCTTTGCTTAAATTAGAGCTGTAATATGTCCTTTTCAATTTAGGTCATTGATTGAGAAGTATTTCGGTATATTCGTGACTGAAGTTTACTTGCATAAACAATTAGTATAAATTTGTTTCAGCCTCCAACAATTTATTAGCCATCACTATATAATGTACCTGCTTGTCTTTTCCAAATGGCAGTCTCTACGCTGAAGCTGCACATGGAGACGGTACAAGATGTGGCGCGTCCCCTTTTCTCCTGCCCGTATTATGGCCGGGGTGCTCAGCACAGAACCGTCTTATATGCGGCATACAAAGTAACTAAATGCATCGTATCAATATTATACAGGCCACTGGCAAGGAAAGACATTCAGGTCGCCCACAAGTGGAGGCCAATAAGTAAAATGTTATCTCAAAACACTGAAGCATGCAAAAGAATTCAAGGTTGCAAGAAAATTCACATTTGAAATTTCCATAGCAAACTCTATACAAGTTTTTTGCCATTTTTGCAATAAATACGGCAGCCGAATGATAAGCGTAGTTACTTATTAACACTAGAGTGAAGGCATCAAAATCCAGTGTATGTTGGTCTTATTTCTTTTCAATTTCATATATACGATTCATTCAATGTTACTTTTTTCTTAAAATTTTACTAATTTGATAATTATTTTGGAATTATTCCACAAAAATTTTTTTTAATAGACTTGTTTTTCATGAATTTTAATCACAACAGTCATACTTTAAGACAAAACTTAAATTGTATGATAAAAATCCAAACATATTTCACAACCCAAATGGTTAGAGGTTCATAGATGGTGGAATCTGCATTTTTCTTCTTTTTTTTATGATATCTTTAATAATCCTTTCAGTCCTTCACACCCCCGATCTACTTTCCAATACCTTAAATTTTACGATAATCGGTTGAAGATAACCTCGTCATGAAACATGTACACAAGTCATGTCACACCACTAGTGAGTTGCGTGTCTTTATTCATTGTAGACGATGCGTTGGAAATAATCAAGTAAGTGTGATATAATACAATAAAGATATGCTCTTGTAACAATAATAATCTGTCACCTGTACACTTAGTTTTCTGGGGTGACAGTTAAGTTTCGTGAATAAATGGAAGATATACGGTGAATTCTTAATTTCTCAAGCGCGCATGTCACTAGTGGAGTGACATGACAACTAGCGCCACTCAAATGTAAATAATCAGTTTAAAATGATAAACAATATATAACCAATTACATATCATAGGAAAGACAACGAATTGAAATAATGAACTGAATGGTAATACAGTCATTTGTAGCGTAAAGTAATTTTTTACATTTATGTTTAAGTATTGTATATATTTTTTATAATGGTTCCAAAAGTTACATTTTATAAAAAAAATTTTTTAATAAACTTTTGTGTCTTACAGAAAGAGGGAAACTTTGTTTTTCTTATTTTCATTATTTTTGATACTCATCACTATGTGGTAATATGTTACTAACGCCAGTGATACAATTGACAGTGTTGTGACTACATTTCTTCCATGTTTATAAAAAATTTCATTACAATAAAATCAATGGTTTCAGAGTTGCATATTATTTTATCGACATAGTGCGAGTGCCAATGTTACGTGAGAATCATCTGTACGCTTGATGGATTAATTTCTCTATTTTCAAAACAAATAAGTCGTAATAAAGACGGTTTTGTTTTTATTTTTAATCAAAACAGTTTAATAAAACACTTTAGTTTTGCTATAAAATCCTAAGCGCATAATTCGAGCTGAAGTGACAAGTCGGATAATTTAAAATCACAGAATTACAATTTACATTTAAATTGCAATGTGAATGCAAGTGATCGAGTTGTTACGTAATATATCAAATGCTCACACATTTATTTTTACCCAGCTATTTTGTCTTGGAAATTGTCATAGTAAAAAGCAATTCGAACCAAATTTTATATTCAAACAGTTTACATTTTGAATTTTGTCCATTGTGTCTGTTGATAAATGAAAATATGAAGTATTGCTGGTGCATAATGATTTCCCCTCTCACAGACAATTGCATGTTGCATCTGCGGGTATTTGTATAGTCTCTAGTTAGTTCATATTAATAATGCTGGCTTATGTGAGACGGCGGTAGGGGAGATGCTCGAATAATATGTGTATATGAGTACAAAATATTTCAATACTTGCAGGTATTACATTTTAATTGCTTGCTTAAACGACACATCAAACAAAAGCATGAAAGCTGGAGGGCATCCAAAGGCAAGGTGTGCGGCAAGGGTTTCTCTGTGAGTTTATATGAAATATGCGACAATATAAATATAAATTTATAAGGATTAAGACATTTTAGTCTGACTACGTATTGACCAATTTATCCCTCGTTTGTCACTTGTCTCACAAACACCCCTGCATTAAGCAAAGCATTTTACTGAATATTTTTAGCGAAATATCTAGACGCATTTCAATTTTTATGTTGTTTAAGTGTATGAATTTAATACACTGTAAAGGACATAACAATTTATTTAGTTAAGTAAATAAATATTGCAGTGCAATGCCAACATAAAGATTCACCGTGGCGTTCCCTCCACAGAGCGACTTGACTGCTGCACTGCTTGTCGTGGCACATTCAAGCACCGTTTCATGCTTAAGGACCACATGCGACGAGAACATAAAATTAACTAGATGCGAGATATAAGAATAAATATGTTTTGCACACTGAGATATAAGAATAAATATGTTTTGTTCATAAAAATTGTTGTGTATTTATTTGTTTATATACCGGTGACTCTTTTAATAAAGGTACCTTATGATCAAAGTAAACTGATAAATGATTGCTGACTGGTTCAAAATTTAACAAAGAACAATTTCATTCACCTAATATAGGATATATTCAACTAACAGCTTCTATCTATTAATTAAAGAACTCTATTATAATCTTTATCTGACAAAAAGGTCTTGTCAGATAAAGACTAAATAGTTGTTCAATCAATCTTCAGATTATTCAGTGATTGAATCAGCCTGTCTGTGAACGACATTTATCTTAAAGTGGCAAAAAAGCTTTTCTTTAAAAAGTGTTTTGGTTGGCAACATACAGCAAAAACGTTGTCACAAGTTAGATGTGTTGATGTTGATAGTATGAAGTGGTTTGGGGCCAATTTTCATTTAAAAAGAATGCAATGCATTAACAGATTTTAGTAGGTAAGACAAGCTACCCTGAACAAGTTTATCCTCATTGTGGACATGAATTTCTTAGCTGGTTCATTTGAAGCCAAAAAATTTTGTGTTTTTTTATAGTACAGAATTTTTTCTGTCGTTAAGCTTCGTCATTTTTTAAATATTTCTGGCAAAATGGAAACTTCTTAAAAGTACAAGTATGTTTTTTTCTAAGATTATTACATTAAGGCACTTGACAAAAACAGAAATTTTAAAATTAAAAGAATATCAACACTGGCCAATAAGATGCGAGTAAAGAAGTAGTAAAAGTAAACATATAAGAGTAAGAGAGACACAAGTACACCTGATTGCAGAATATCTTATAGAAAAACAATAGGCTCATGAACATGTAAGAACTTGTGTGAGAACATGAGAATGGCTGAAAGGAAAGAGCATTCTGTCATTGCTGGTTGTGCTGTCTAAACAGGAGACAGAATAGAGGGAGATATGTAAAACAGAAAAGTGTCACCAACCTGGGGGTAGAATTGATTTTTGTAGCCGTGTCCAAGGTGCATCTAAATAATGTGTTCCTTTGGGCCATCATTTAATCCAAATATCTTCTGGCGGTAGTCGCACTTGAAGCCACAACTAAAGTGACTCAATGAGATAACATATAAACAAAAACCTCCGAGTTGCCAAGATTCAAAATTGCTTATTACAAGTACTTGTAGTTTTGAACTTTGGCTCTTACTGAAGTAGAAAATTATGGCGAGATTACATCACAGTCTCAGGGGGGAGTGCGAGAGAAGCTGTAAACAGTCTCCTAATCAATCATTCGAGTTTTTGCACAGCCAAAAACAATAGTAATGAATGTTTGCTAAAAAAGACTAAAATGAGATTAAAAATCTGGTGTGCTCAAAGATGGGACATGCCACGACCGAGAGCTAGAAGTTCAAAGAATATGATTCTGATACAAGGTGGGACATGGTGAAGACATGTCACGTATGCTTCAGATGTCTATAGAAAACACAGCTGCCGCACGAAGATATGCTTCAGTTGACGGAGGCAAATATCTCCACCACAAGTTATTATGTATCATACAAGAAGGCAGAAGAAAAAGACAGAAAATTTGAATATAGAAGCCGTCAGCCCAACATGGACAAATAAGAAAACCCGCTCCAACCTGAAAATTGTTCCAGTGAGGGTTTCCGGACCGGTAGGAGAGTTGATTGTTTCAAATGATTCATTGTGCGTAACATACAATTGCACGTTTAAGAATGTTGTGACGTTTTTGCATCTATTTGTCAACAGCTCATTCTTTAAAAACCATAAATGATTCTACCACTATTTACCTGCTTTCGAGATCAACATTGAAGGTTGATTTTTACCTTGATGCAGTACTACAAGGTTAATTTTCTAGACATGCTTCCCCATGGATCTATTAAAATGGTTGCATTGCTCGCTTGGGTTAATGCTGGGGCGCGCAATTATTTATTGTTATTTATTGAAAAATAAATAAATTTAATTAAAATTAACTAGTTTCCTTTTTTCTGGAAAATTGTACATTTCATTTTTGTATCGTCACTGCTCGCAGTGTCTTTATAATCACTGTACTTACTACCTTCTCTTCTCTCAGCCATTCTAAACCTAATTTATTAAAATGTATACACAATAACACAGTTCAATAAATGTAAACTGTTATAATAAACTAAGCTAAAACAAAGTTGAATATTTCATAGTATTTTGAATTTTGTATGAACCACACCAGGAATTTCTGATATGAAAATTTTAAGAGACGTTATACTTATGTTATCTCCTGAATTCATTGAGTAAAAATGAAACATTTTCTGTTTATTTGTCTTTCTTTTATACCTAAACGGCCCAACTTTGCTAATAGGTAATATCCATAAAGGCTAAAAAATGATTCCCGGATATTATAAATTGAATGCGCAGCCATTCATTTAATTTTTGAAAATAGGTAAACATATTCCATTTAACGTGCTAAATTAATTATTGCACAGCATTTTAGTATAAACCACCATTGCGTAACTCGTGCAACATGCCACATGACACCACGACACATGTTAAAAGTCAAGTCTGGCAAATCAAAATAATACTCACCTCGTAAATACATAATGGGCCCATAGAAATCTGCACGTGTTTCTTTAAAAAAAAAGTTTTTTACATTTTCCTAATACAACACGGGCAAAAGCTGGTTCTGGTATTAACAAGCTGGTTGTATACAAATGTTAAATTATTAGAATATTAATTTTACAAAAACCAAATGGTAAACAAATTAATATAACTTTTAATAATTTATATAATTGAAATATGCAAAAAAATATAATTTGAAATGAAGAAATTTTGATTTCTTTTGAAATTGTGAAAACATATTCTCTTACTAAAATTGATGACAATATTTTAATTATGCAATATTACAAACCCTATATAACGTAGGGCACATTGATTCGTGAGATATTTTGAAATTCACTCTTTATATTTATAGTTAATATGTATATGTGATTACTCAGATCTTGAAGTGCGCCCAAAAAATATCAATTATACATTAAAACACAAATAAATGTTGCATTCTCATTTATAACTTTGTGTTATCACATGTGAGTTAAACCCTAGATCAATAACCATTTCTGCATCGTTCATCTGAATGCTTTGTACGTTAGGTAAAATACCTAACATCTCCAAGGGGCTAGAATCCTGCCAGTCTCAAAAATGATTGATAATTAACATTCACACAAAAGAAAACAGTAGCAAGCTACTGCGCACCACCGACACTTCAACCAGAACCCTCCCCACTGTTTTAGGCATTCCTCTTGTAAAAGACCATCACAATCTCAATACATTAAAATGGAGTTTTATCTTTTTTCACTAGATGGCACTATTCATTTTTTTAACAAATGGTAGTTTTATAATTCTCTGCTAGATGGTGGTAGTTATTTTATTGTTTACAAAACCTAATTTTTTAATTTCTACTAGATGGCAACATTTATTTTATATTTGTAGAAAAACTAGTCTTATAATCCTATACTGGTAGAATATATAAAATAAAATTTAATTATTTTCTTATAACCTTGTCCTGTTAAGCACAAAAATATAGAAAAACAGCTTGATATATCTTGACTAGATAGCAACATTTTAGTAGACACAAAACAATTTTGGCCTTTCTTCTTTTTACAAAATGAAATTTGTTTACTATGAAAAGAATACACCGATTTATTCAAAATATGCTTCAATTGAAGCTTTTTTGAGTAACAAACAAATGGATTCCACAAAAGAAGAAGTCCATTTCCTTTGAAGCAATCCATTTGTCACAAAAAAATAAATTGTTTACACTGCACATGAATAACATAAACTAACTTTTCAAGATTATTTATATGTTACCTTCAAAGGCATGTGCAGCTTAAATCAAGATTAATTTATAAATAGTATGAGCACCATATATCCGGAAAGCAGGGAATCATATGCTACCACCAAATATTTTATTTCCAATGAAAAGATATTGGCTGTGTCTTCGACTTAGCTGCAGGCTTTAAGTGTGGCAATGTCTATTATGAAAGGAGTAGAAATCATTTTAATATCTACTATATTTATTTTTATTAGAATTTTGATTTTTTATTTACATTAACCTGTAATGGGCTCGAGGATACGATGTCGGCTACAAGAACAAACTTACGCAATGGATTTGAGATTCCTATATTGGTCTCGAAACATATTCGCCAACTTCTCAAATGACAAGATAAAACTATACTATACTATGTATACTATGCATAGACGCCTTGTGCTATTCTTTACGAAGTGTTGAATATATCTAGTACAATATTAATCATTTTGCTATGTTGTCACCACGGATAAATGGTAAAAATGCATTTTTGAAATAATTTGTCGCCCATTTTTAAACTGCATGCTTGTTTTTGCAGACTGTCGTAAATGGAACAATAATTGAGGTAAATATTTGCAATACATATTGTATTATATAGGAAAACAATTATGTTTATTACAGATTACACTTATTACATTTGTATACAAATCCTCAAACGATTTACATACATTTAATTTAATTAATACAAAATAATTTTTTCTAGATTCAGTTTATTGCACATTTTGTGTAAAAGTAAGAAAAAAAAATATTTTCAACCAAAAATTGGAAGATATCTTATGCTTTCCCCACTCAGTAAATTGTGGATTTGCAGGCGCTTATCATGATTGCAATAATTAGTTTGTTTGATTTGTTTTGTAATAAATGTGATGTTGTATATAGTTGGAAATGGACAGTTGGAACAACCAATGGAGACAATGCTATACTTGGAAAAAAGAAGCACTCACAAGCTTCTCTTCCTTTGTATAGCAACATCTGTCCCGTTGGTCCAAACGTCGGATCAAGTGTTAAATACTTACGTAATACATATTTTGTGTTAACAAAGGCGTTAGACGTTATACTTACAATTCAATTTGATTACTTCATCAAATACTTAATAATATTTATTTATAAGAATCATTGTGTGTATCTTATATGTCCATGATTATGAATAATCTAATAAATATTATATTTATTGATATACTGTGAATAAACTTGTTTTGAAATTTATTTGAATTTTACTGCTTGTTTTTTGTTATAACCATTACTTTATATACAAATAAAGCTTTTCTTTATGGGAAAAACAAATTTGAATATCTTTCAGAAAAATTTATTTCTTTCCAACACAACTAGCATAAAATGTGCCATGGAAAGGTCACAAGTTATAATTATTTTTAGAATGCTTTCATTTATCAGAATATTTTCATTTATGGTTTAGAAAGAGCTATGATAATATGTAAGAAAATAAAAATTTTTTATAGTTTTTTTAATAATTGATCATTTTATTATCATGAAAATTCCACTACTTTTTTCAGAATTTTGTACCAAATTCAACAAAATAATTTACAAAATTAAAACATATTTAATTTCACTGTAATGATTTTTTTCCGTGCACGGCCAACAACATATTGATTCCTTTTCCACAATGTTTATGAATTTTTTTCAGTATTTGTATGTAACTTGGATTTATATAATTTATGACATACCTTTTGGAAATTTACTTGAGATTATTTTAAATGAAATATTTTGTATTTTACCTATCTGAGTGCACAAAATATTGTCAAATAATTGAAAAATCATATGAGAAATTGATGTTTTAAAAATTTGATAATATTTTTTGATATCTCTTTATACATTTGTAATTAAAAATATTTATTTCAACATTTAGGAGATTTCATAATCTTTCTGAAAATGTATGGTTTTAGGTACTTTTCACTGAAGTAATTTTTGCAATTTGTTGATAATTAAATTTTGACTGTGCATCTATCACGTATTTTACTTGTTCGGAGCATTCTGCGTAAATTAACGCCCAGGCCTTAGAGAGGTTAAAATTAATTCGAACATAATTTTAGTTGATTTGTGGCAACGCAACACATGACTTAGAGCGGGATGGAGATATGAAAGATAAATAAATGAATAAAAAAGAAAATTTTCTTCTAATTTTTCAAAGTTCACTTACAGGTTCGATTAGGCTGGATTGCGTTTTACTTGGGTGGGTTTGAGTTGGGTTGATTTTGTTTGGGTTGTGTTTTGTTGGATTTTCTTGGGTTGGGTTGTGTCTCTTGGGTTTTCTTTGGGTTGCTTAAATTTTTAGTGGCTTATCAACAAATAAATACACAACAATTGCCATGAGGAAAACATATTTATTCTTGCATGTGAGTGTACACGTTGTATCTAATCATTAATTTTATGCACTCGTTGCATGTGCTTCTTCCGTGTGAAGGGATGCTTGAACGCATCAGGGCAGATGGTGCAATGGTACGGACGCTCCATAGAGTGAATGCGACGGTGGTTTTTTAAGGTGCTGTTGTACTGAAATATTTAAGTATGTCTTCTAAATATATCAATAACTTTATGCTTACATTTGATATTATTGAAAGAGTAAAACATTAATGATCAAACAGTTATCGGTATTCAACCCTTCGCCAATTTGAAGATTTGCATCTTTACAACATAAATTATACGTTAGTGTAACACATAATTTATGTTTTAAAGATGCAAATCTTCTTAAAATGTTATGCTGTATTACATTTGATATTGTCGAAAGACTAAAACACTTTATTACTTTTAGTTCAAATATACCGGCTAGGCCTATCTTAGCCACATAGTGGTCTTTATCAATGAATATTATTTTCATATATTTACAACTAAAAAATACTGCATTTATGTTTTTACGACTTGCTTTTCTTAAATGCACGTAAACAATTGTACTTTTATAATAATGTTGCACATTAAACAAATGTTACTCTGCAATTGTTTGTTGCAATATCACTTAGAGCCAGTCCACTTCATATCAGTAAAATTGCAGTTTATTTTCATTAAAAAATTCTCACAGCAAAATTTGCGACAAAAGGCGTTGTAGAAATATCTGATTTTGATTTGATTCTGATCAGGAAAATAACAAAAGAAGTGCCAGTTATTTAGTAATGACAGAAGATGGATGCTGATTAAGGAAAAATGAAATAATGAGACTCGCAATTAAAATAATGTAAAGTTGTTTTTAGTGTCTCTAGTGTTTGAAGGACCATCAGCACTGATCAGCAGGTCCTACTTTGAAACCAGTATGAAGGTGTAGTAAAAAGGACACTGTGGAAGAAGACCAAGGGCTGTCTTACTTTGCTTTGACGAATTTCGAGGATCAAATATCTTGCTTCATACTATTTGCAATTGGACAAATAAAGAAAGGAGAACCAATCATCCGGCTTGGAAAGATGTGGACGCAGAGGAACTCAAAAAGTTTATAGGGTTTTCATTCTTACTGGAATATATAACTCAAATAACAAAAATCAGCTGTGGAATTAACATTACACTCGGTGATCTTTCAATAACATCATGGCATGTGAGTGATTCCTCGCTACGCTGCATGCATTACCTTTTTGCTATGCAGCTGCCTGTTGGAGACATCAGTCAAATAATAAGTTGGCACTTAAAGATGGAGTATTTGAGAAGAAGGATATGTCATAGAAGTATGATGGTCATTATTTCCTTCTGCGGGAGCCACTTTTAACTTTCTACCTACTTAATTACTCATAATTTTGTTAATTAAACATATTGCACACAAAAATAAACAAGCTGACAGCCAAAATCGAACTATGCATAGGTAAACCGACTTCTGAATTCGAAGCTGGTAACAGAGTGATGCTCAATAGGGAGCCGCATTGGATGATGCCGAACAAATAATCCGGCACCACTTCCGAAACAAGAAGTAGATTCAATTTAGTCACAAACTTTCTCGCTTCCAGAAATGTGCAAATACTGAATTTTTAAAATTTTTCCATTTTCATTGCAGATGAGTAAACAAGGGAATAAAATGCGAGTGTGAGATTATCTGTGCATTTTTGTAGAAATACAAATAAACAAAATGAAAATCAATTAAATAACAAAGAAAAAAAAAGCAAACGTCTATATAATTCCCAACAGAAGTGGTCAACAAAACACATAACAGTTTATCTATTATTAATGACAAGGATTTCCAATATGAGGATCCTGAAAGGTTCGAAGACAATATAAAATGCAATTCAGGAATGTTGATGAGGTGAATATAAAAGACGTAATCTTATCGGCACCCGTCTGTTCATTTCTGATTCACTCAACAGTGTCTCTAGTGAGTGACTAAACCTTTCATTTATGGCATCAAAAGTACAGCTTCAGAAAACATTACAAGTAATTATATATTGGGCAGTTCATATATACTCACAGAGAATCCCCTGCCGCATACATCACACATCTTGTCTTTGGGCTTTGACCAGCCTTCGTGTTTTTGCTTTATATGTTGTCCAAGATGGAATTTAGAACGTAACACCTGTAAACGATGAAACATTTTTAATATATGTAAACTGATAAATTAATCAAAGGGACTTATAATTCCAGTGCATAAATATATTATTTGTATACACACGACTGCTTCTATTGTTATCTTATCTCGTATAGTTATGCCAGTGCAAAACAATTTCCATTGTTTTTAGTGATTATTTGTTTGCATTTATGTATTAACTGTTAAGAAGAAAATTAGAAGAATGTGAACACTGATGAATAAGATGTAAATAAAGAATATATAGGTACACTCGATCGCAGAATATTTTAGAGAAGGAAAATAGACACATGAACATTTTAGAAAATGTATGGCAGCATGTTTGAGAATGGTTGAAGGGAAAATGATAAGTTAAGATGGAGATTTATGACATTCCATCACTGTCATCCATTTCATCATTGACATTCCATCATTACCATCACTGCTCCATTCTAGACAGTGCGTCTAGACTGGAGCAGTAGACCAGTAATGACAGAATGGACGAGATACATAAAAAAGATTTGCCAACCTTGGAGCAGAATTTACAGCTATAGCCACGCTGCAGATGTGTCCAGGTGATATGCTTTCTCAGGTCTCCCTTCTCTTTGAATGTTTTTTGACAATGATCGCACTCAAAACTGCAACCAAAGTGGATCGATGAGATATGTAAAGAACATAGTCACAATGGTATACCTGCCACCATAAGTACTCGCTCATTTATATTTCACTCACTTCTGACTTTGCCTCGTGTCTGATGCAACTCGTATCTGAATAAACTTATTAGACATTCAAGTTGTGTCGGTTCCAGCTCACTAAGGCCAATAATTTTTGAGAAATCAACACACAAACAGTGCACAGCTTTTGAAACAATTGCAGTGTTGTCACACCGCAAATGTTACGAAATGGTGCACAACATCGCTGCATGGGAAAAAGGAAGTTTAGTACGGGGATGCAAACTTACATCTTAGTTTATACACTTAGGGGGGAAAATACATTGATCTGAATGCCTGATAACTTTTAATTTAAAATATGTCATCTATTCCTTAACTTAACAAATTTATATATTTTTGGCAACAACTGATACAATACCTTCCAAACGTAAAAATGAATATATTTTAATAACAATTTCTCCCAACTCACTGAATGCTGGTGATACTTTTGAAAATTCAGTTTGTACGCACATTATCATAAATTAACATATTACTCATTCATTCAGTTTATTTGATGTTTATACTTTTCCACTCCTGCAGAATTTGCTAAGTTTGAGATAAATGATTTTGGTAGCACATTGTCTATATTTAATTGAACCAAATTTATCAACTACTTGTTATGAGAACACCAAATATACATTTAAAAATTTTGTATTTAAAATCCCAAACCAAACGGTCTGAAGTCGCTGCAGGAGATAAACTGGGAGTTTACTACGTGTGACAAATTATCAACATACCGAGTCCTCAAAAATTATTTTGGATTAAAAATTGTTAAAAAATAAGAAATGGTAATCAAAGAAAACCACAATTTAGTGATGCAGCACATACAGTTTAGTGATGTAGCACATACAGTTTAGTGATGTAGCACATACAGTTTAGTTATGTAGCACATACAGTTTAGTGATGCAGCACATACTGAATCATATATCACACTGAACGTGTTAAACTCATCTGTTTGTCTGTCTGCCTGTTGTTGAGTTGTATTTTCGAAATTAAATTTAGATTAAGTATGGAATAGTACACATTGACACAAGTTAAAATTAAGAAGAGAAAGAGAAGGATAAAACGGCTGGAGAACAGTAACGGTAGAACTTATACTTTTTCAGATAGCTTTTGGAAACATTTATCGAGGACGAGTTCCTGGTGACAGAATCAAATGTAATTTCAAAGATTCTGAAATTAGAAAGTAAAAAATTTTTGTAAACAACAGTTGCGTGAGATTGTTTTCAGAACATAACGCGACAACAATTGGCAAACCTTCAAATCTACTAATCTATTTAGAGTGTTGAAAAGCAGGTAGAGTATGTGAAGATGCATTGATCACAAATCTCCACCTGTTTGTACAGTATTCGTTAAGGTCAATGGAACGGATGCACACATCTCCGCAATAAATTAAAGGTAATAGAGGAGTTCGGAAAAAATGGAATTTTGTATCAATAGATGGAAAATTTTGAAGATGCTCGAACGAATGTGTACTGAGAATACTAATAATATTCTCCAATATAATTTACTTACATAAACTTTGATGTTTAAAAGAAACTTTTGAATAACGGCGGTTATAACTTGCAACTTATTGCAATATATTCCAGGAACGCACTGACTGATTAAAATAACATCTCCATCAAAGATATAGTTTGTGACTGCCACAGTATAAAGGTCAAAATAAGTAGAACCTTACAAGGCATAAGTAAGCACAATGATGATAATTCCGAAAGCACGAACTTTCAAGTGGGACTGGGTACAGACACTTGACCCATTGATTTGCTGTTATTTTTCCAGTGAGGTTAAAGTAATGAGAAAATTCACATCCTTTTCCATCAAGGTGGACTATGGAATATAGTGGGTATGTTGGAGGACTTTGAGAAATTGGACTGTGAAGTACAGAACAAAATGAAATACTTACAGAAAAGACAGCACATATTCAGTTTCTGAGTCCATACTTGAAGTCTAAAGAGTTGAAATTAGGTGATATAACACTGAAGAATTGAGATCAGATAATATAACAATGAAGAATATAACACCATTACTGTTATGCACCAAGTAATCACACATTTCCCATGCATATCAGAGACGAGAGTAATTGAATAGGATACCGTTTCACAGATCACCAAGTCTTATAAAATCTTCACGCGACTCTGTCGCATGCAGCAGTTATAAGAACTAACAAGCTTAACATTAAATTAAATAATCTGACGGAATGTCCAAACCTTCTGCTCTGCTTGTGGGGCATGTTTAAAAGACCTCACAAGCTGATTCCACTCTTTGTTTCTTCTTAATTCGCTACCTCGACTGTATTGCCTAAATATTTTGACCTGAAACAATATCTAACAAAGACTTCCAGAAATATGCAGGGAATTTTCTTTTGAGCATCAAATAAAAAGCCACAATGGAATTAAACTTGTCATAAGGCCCATCGCCTACGCATCCATATATCATAGATTCTAGATTGGGACCCCAAAGAAAAAGAAAGTCTCCAAAAAGACAAATTGCAGATTGTGCTGGCCGAAGTGGACAAAACTTGACACCTGAAATTAATTGACATGGCCTAACACTACAGACGCCCTCTGTCACCACCAAAGGAGCATAGGAAATAAAGAGCTACTATCGGAGGCGGAAATCTTGTTCAAAAAAATGAATAAATAAAATAAATTCTGTGGTCGCATTAAAATTTCCTAGCACTGTCTGTTGTATGAACAAAATATTTAGCTTTCTAAATCAAGTCTATGTCTTTCTTGGCTGTTATTTCTTGGATATCACAACTAAGAGACTAAACATATTAAAACTTGCAAGCTAACAAAAACATATCCAGAGCAAAGTCTGCAGCTGATGGCCATAACAATTTCAGGTTTAACACATGATAACAGAGATCAAAAAAATTATGTTCAATAATTTGAATTTGCCTCGTACCTTCGTATTTTGTATCTTTCATTAAAAAAATAAGAAACATTATACCAAACATCAGAATGCATCCTCTTCGTATGCAATTGCAGTCCCCAAGGCGACGTGAACCCGTTGCCACAATGCTGGCAGGCAAACGTCTTCACCTTGGAGTGCATCTCCTGGTGAAGACGGAGGTAGTATGCAGTGCAAAACGTGCGAGAGCACACACTACAATGGCGCTTGCGTGTCCTATCTCCGTCCTCGCTGCTGCTATGTTGTCTGTAATTAAGATCACTTATGAATTTTTAGTTGACTTACTGACACTCTAAGAAAAAGAGCTTGGCAAAAATAAATGTGGGATGAGCCTGTCTTAAATTATAATGCTTAACCAGTGGACCGTTTAAACCGTATTCAATATTTGAGATTAATTTAACATTGCCCCAGCTTATTCCTAGACTTTCGTTAAGTCAAAACCTTATTAATCTGTTTGTCTGTCCACATTTTATTATAAAGTTACTGAACCGACTAAGCTGAAACCTAGATAGTAATTCCCAGAGTGACGGCTATAGTTTTTCTTATCACTGAAGTAATTCTGAGACCTTTAAAACGATGGTTTAAATATTAAAAATCACCAACAAAACACAAATTTCAATTAAAAGATCTGCATAAAATCAAATTTTAAAAAAATCAACTAGACATCTCTTCCGATATATGGAAGAAAATAGTCTTAGGTATAAATGGTAGACGGCAGGACCAGAAGATGGATGGCCGTAGTTTTTTCTTATCACATTGAAAATGATTCCAAAACAATTGAAAAATCAGTATTAATTTTAATGAAAATTTTATTTTTCAATCCTTGAAAATCAACTAAGAAACCCACAAAAAGTTTACATTAAAAAACAAAATTAAAATACTTAAATTCTATCCCTTACTTCCCTTTGGTACAGGTATGTACTTATCTTCTTTTGGCCATCCATCCTGGTGGTTGCCTGCATATTTTTTTTATGCCAAATTAAAAAAAAACATTGTGCAATTTTTTGTTAAAAAAACCAGGAATTTAACCCATTGGTAATATTTACTCTTCATTACAGTTGGTACAGCATTACAGGTCCTAACGGAAATCACATCATTATGTTTGAATTTCTCCTCTTAATGTCTTCTTATTTGAACTCCTGGAGTGCAAGCGTCGCTTATAACCAATGGCTCGGTGAGTAGTGACACTCAAACATAAATATTTTGGTTAAAATGAGATAAACATATACACAATTATATATCGTAGGAAAGAGAACAAAATAACCAATCAAATGGCTTTAGACTCATCTACAGGAAATGGATAATTCCTCAACTACCAATTAGTAAAAATTTGTCCGCATAGCGAGCTGTTTGCGAGTTTTGCCTGTATGATTATGGAAAGACTTAATATGTTTGTTTTATTTACTGCATAGTTTTAATTTTTGTCTTTTTTTTTAAATTGACCAAATATACAGAGTAGATGTAAAAATATCAGTGTGCGTTGAAAAGAGTGTCATTTTTCGGTACAAAATATAGTAGTAATGTATATATTGAAGTGGGCAAATTTGAATAAACAGACTAATAATGAATACAGGCCAGTAATTTATTAGTCATTTTGAGTTAATAATCAATATTTTTTTTTATATATAAATTCAGCGTCCCCAAAAACTTTTGAGCTATTTTGCCTGTCACCAATTTATACCCGTTTCTAATATGTTATTTTGTTCATTATTTGTATCCAAAATTGTGCAACGGTTTTACAGCTGTTAAGTTTGATTTATATTCTTTACACTGGTATATAATTTTTTGGTGAAAGATATTCGTAAATAAACAAAATGTGAATTGCAAAACGATTTTTTTTTAAATAGCTGCCATTTTGTTTTTCACCATTGCTGAATTTTGAATTTTATGTATGAAATATAGCAACACTATTATTGAATTTTGTATATTTGAATACACAATTTTATATACAGAACAGTAATACATTAGTGACTTAAATCAATAATACTCAACATATTTGATTTCTCGTCTTGACCTGTGTAAAATTTTGGCAAAATTGCATATGGAAATATACCTGTTTTAGATATATTATAATAAGATTATGTTTCAGATATGATGTTTTATGGTTACATCATTCCTAAATGAAAAAAAATGCATAATTCAAAAGTTTCTTTTTTGGCAATCTTTTTCTGCAACTTTCCTAAAGATTTATACATTTTAAGAGTGTTGCAGTACGATCTGGCATTATTTTTTATCCCTAATTGCATAAAGGACCCTAAATTATTATGAAACTAATTCCGTTACGTTTTAACACTGTATTTAGTTACCTCCTTCGTTTCCGGTTATAACTCACCAAAAACTTAACGATAAAATTAATTTTTAATAAGAAAAATGGTTTTTTTAAACTTTATGGTTAACTATTGTTTATACTTTTTATGATAATAACAAAAATTGCATTTTATATAAAGGTATTTCATTTATAAGCATTTTTTCTTACGAAAATGGAGAACATTTTACATTATATTCTAAACTCATATACACATAGGTACGATACAAATGCTTCGACTATTTTAAATCTGCACTTCTCTAAATATGTAAAAAATTTCATTAAAATTTAATACCAAATTTCATTGTATTACTGGAAGTGCCGAAATTGTCTTTGCTGCGTTTTGAGCCTGCATGCTCCAAGGGTTAAGACCAAAAAATAAGAAAACTGACCAAAACCCCAAATATTTATTGCAACAACATTATAAGTTTCATTACATAACATAATTTTTTTACTACTATACATCAACATTGTTAAACAAATATTTTAATTTTTAATAGGATTACTTTGTGCCAATACCAATTAGAATCATCAGGATACCATATAAGACAAATTTGGATTTTTGTAGCTCCTTTATGTGGGTACGGAACCAGAGTGCAATGGATCAATATCAATAAAGTTTGGCATTTGGCCATTTCTCATAAGATTCCAACAGTTTGTGTTCAGTTTAGGGCACTGACTTTCTCAAAAACAGTTTAAATGATTGTCGTCAAATTTTCCACATTGTTAATACTTTTTAAGCCAAACAATACGCCTCACTCTATTTTTCGGCAAATACTGGTTACCTTTAAAAAAAATTGAAGCAAAGTATTCACGTTCAAACAGCAAAGGAAAGATTGTACTGTTTATTAGATTTCCCACTTATCAAATTAGTTCTAAGAAAAGACGTAAGCAATATTGTTTATTGTAATTTATAAATTTATATTGTTGTAGAAAATAATTTCTCAAACACTCTTACTGAGACTGTATTTTATTTATTACTTCACTATAAATTATGTACCGATTAATGCTTCATCACAAAATTCAACTAAAATGTTAATCCTGATGCATAAAGGGTTAATAATATGCAATTATACCTAAAATATAAATCATAACACCGTCTACTCAGTGCAAATATTGATATGGTGCATATACTCACTCCATATGCCGTTTGTATGATGACTCGGTGCTGAAAACCTGACTGCATTGCGTGCAGGGGAAGAAGGGGAACTCCACATTGTGCACAGTCTTCATGTGAACCTTCAGTACAGAAACTGTTCTGTAGAAAAGACAGACATATACTATTTACACAAAATGTATTTATGACTCCCATCGTGATTTATCAGAGTAAAAACCATCACGGTGCATCTCAGCATGAAAAAAATAAAAAAAAATAAACTAGCTTGCCTGTGCATGTTCAGACGTATCTACCTCTTTCTTGGTATATATGCATCTCGACCATTCTCAACAATACGCAAAATACATATTACTCGTGCACTTGTGATTCGACTTTGTAATTTTATTGTGTATCTTATGATACTACCTTTCGAAGCATATTTACTTTATACAATGCGGGAAAAACATAAACCTATCACTTATATTGTGCGTGCTCTCCAAATTAAATAAGGTAAAAGCCAGGAAAAGGTCTAAGGCGTATAAGAAACATACTACATTTCAACCTGTTATGGTTTTCCTGTTAATATTGTTATTATTTTCATATCATGCAGAATTACAATTTTTTCCTATATGCATTCGGACAAATATAATTAAAACATTATGGATTCATACCATTATATTCTTTCCTACCACAACATAATGTTTGTAAAGCAACTGTTACCTGCGACTTCACTTGAAATAAACCAAATTCGTGGATGTCTCATGAGTATATGAAGAAAAAGTATTTACTTTGGAAAAACACTTCCCTCGGGATGAAAACAGACCAGACTTTAACTGTCTAGATGTTTATAGTTACATATAAATATGATGTTCAAAATTAGGTATCACGTATCCTGTTTGAAATTATTTATTTGATTTCAGAAAAGTTCTGTAGCTTTCCAATTTTTATCACAAAGAGTTTGTTTAATTGAAATTTTGGAAAACATTGATTGTGGGGAGATTTCGTAATTATTGGCCTTGGTGATAGTGGTATTTCGTAAAAAGTCTGATTGTGTGCATAATTTGGCAACAATTGGTCAAATAGTGCCAAGTTATTAAGTAACAAACAAACAAACTTTAGAATTTATAATATTATAAATCCCAAATTAAAGTTGGTCACACGCTGAATCCAAATAACACAAATTTGTATGTTCACTTTGCTAAATTGTATGGTTGGCTTGAAAAATCATGTCAGAATAAACATTCTACCCCTTTATTTTAAAAACTGTGTGAATAAACAATCTGAAAATGTCCCGGAATATTGATGGACATGCGAAGATTACCGAAAAACTAAAACAAACTCTTAGTCATTTTTGTTCTATATTAGGATTATGTGTAAGATTATCTATTTGTCTGTCTGCCTGTCTGTCTCAGCCTCACAATTTCTAGAGTTTAACATCTATTTACATGAAATGAGAAAAGCAAAAATGTGTGTTACAGCAAGAGAACATAATTTTTAAAAAGCTGATGTTTTTAAGAATGTAAAAATCAAATAATTAAGCGATTGACAAACTGGAAGGAACAAAAAATAAAACACAATTTATAACCATAATAAAAAACAAAATGAAGCTAACTCCACAAAAGCAAATATATTTTTAATACATCAAGAATTTTTGTTAATAAATAAAAATGTAATGAAATATGTAACTTTTTTAGAAACAAATACAAAATAAAATCAATATATATATATATCACTTTCTTAAAATATGTTGCCATAGCCTAAATTAATTAAAAATAAACTTATCAACTGTGTGACAAATAAGTGTCTTTTTCTTTCTTTGAACTGCGAATTTCATGGATTATTATGTTACATCCTTGTGTGAAGGATAGAACGGGCCACGATCTGCATTTTGTTTCATCCTACTGTTTCCTGACTTTTTAAAAATAATCTGATTTTTCAATAAAATAGGATTTCTAATTTGTATGATTGAGGACTTAAATAAAACTTTTAAAAGGTTTATACTTTTCGTTATTTCTATATAAAACTATTATTTTTCAATCTTATAACACTTGAGTTCGATTCCATATATGCTTTATGCATATAAACTTATCATTTGGTTCATAGCAAATTATTGAAGTAATTCTTGTATTTGATTGTACTCCTAATAAACTTTTTTCCCAAAAGTTTGTTCCGCCAGTCCAGTTGCGTAGTTGATTATCAATGGATAGGTCTTTGAAACTGAAATTAAAGTTCCATTTACTATCTTCCCTAGTTATGTCGTGTTTGCAAAATTTTTACCTATAAAGTATCGTGCTATATCCTCGTTTCTAATATTGCAATTGAGTGTCTGAAAAATTTGAAAAAATATTTACAATTATACATTTGTTATATAACTTTAAGTCGTAACATTGCTACTTACTAAATTATATTCGACACAATATAATTACAATCAAGGGCAGATCCAAGAGGCCCCAGTTTTTTCAGTGATGAAAAGTGCATTTGCATGAGTGAAAGTATAGAATAAATAATATTTGTATTAGTACCCATAGCTACTATGTGAGTATATAGTTTTCAGCATCACGCGAGGGTGCGAGCACGGGAAAAAACTCGTGCCAATCGCAACAGATTGCACCATAACTTAGCAATTCTGTTGCGATTGGCACGAGTTTTTTCCCATCAATTTACTGCAATTGCTCATGTTGGGGGCGCGAGCAAGCGGGGCGAGGTGCGTTGTTGTTATCCCCGTTGCGTTACGCATGCACGCATTTAAATTATTAGTGTAATTAAATTGTATTTTGCTTTACGTATCATCATTGTGATTGTATGTAGTCAAGTAAGAAGAAAGACAAGGAAATTTTCTCTACAAAGAAACGAAAAATTGACGATTTAGAGAATGAGACTCTTCAGCCCACATAACCTGGACTGATATTGGTGATATCCATCCTTGCTGACGGCAACTACATCAGCTTCCACTAGTCGTTTCCAAAAACAAGATATAGATAGGCCGATCGATTACCCACAACTCCGAATTGATTACACATTTAGGCAGGCATTTAGAGACAAATTAGAATTTGATTTCAATATCCATATTCCTGAATTACTATTTATCAATTTATTTATTTTATTCTATTCTCCACGGAAAGAAATATCAGGCAAAAATTACCTTGGTTTCCGCTACGGTGATGCAAACAGTCTCCATAAAAAAATTTATAGATGAAAAATTAAAAAATATATCGATTGCTCAGAAATGGAAAATTTGATAAAAAAACATGAAGCTGTTCTAACATTTTTAAATGTTTTACCGTGTCTTTCTGTAATTTTGCAAAAAATGGCCGATAAAGGGGATAAATATGTACATGTGTTTTTGTTGCTGCAAGCCATAATCTCGAGGAAACCCCTTGTAAGCTCGATCATGCTGGCGATATTTTAGGAATCACTCTCTCTTTATCTCAGTCATTACAAGCCATCGAAATTGATATATTTTCGACTTTGAAGCTTGACGACATGATTACAGCCAGCATCAAAAAGTAACGTGTCACTTGATCGTCACAGATGCGTTTAAAAAGCATTTTGATAAAGTTGAAGGCCTGGCAAATGAAATTGAAACTGCTGCAGAGTAACCAACTGTCAAATCAAACAAATCTAACCTTCAGGCTTATTTTGTTGAAGAGTGTTACCAACTGTCGGTGCACACTTCTTTTCTGGATTATTTGTTGAACAATATGTTCTTCAGATTTCTCAGAACTCGGCTGAAAATAATTGGGCAGTTACAAAAGTTAGTCTCGCGTGACGAAAATATAGAGGATGTTATACAAGGAGCTGAATTATACTATATAAAGATGACCTTCGTTGTTTTTATCTTTGAAAGTGAATTAATAATTTTGGCAACAGATGAGAGAAAATCTGCCATGATCTCCAGCAGAGGTCTATAAAAGAGCAATGGCGCTGCCAAATATAAGAACCCTTGTCAATTGTTATGTCTATGTCCTGTAACAACTGGTACTGCAGCGATCTTTCTCCACTTTACGACGACTCAAAACATACCTTTATAGCAGGATGACAGAAGGTCCTTTGAATGGACTGTATTAATAATATGGATAAATAATAAATATTATATTATTTCTAATATGTCTTTATTTACAATTAATATCAAATTAATACCAAACCTACGAGGACACTTGTTGCAAACTTGATTGCGCCCCCCCCCCAGAAAAAAATTCTGTATCCGCTCTTGATTACAATTGAAAAGCATTATGTTACTTGCTCTCGCTAAATCAAACAAAATGTTGTAACATCTATACGCAGGTGACTTTCACATATTTATGTAAATGTTTTATAAGAAACTGTTCACTAAATATTGATATTTGTGTGTGACAGAAAGGCATTAGTGTTATAAAACAAACAGGACCCTGAAGAAAGACCATGTGTAGCTCTTACCGGAATTCATTCGTGCAATGCTCGCACTTGAAACATTGATTGGTGTGTTGCGACACGTAGTGGTTGAGCGCTTCTTGCCTATGCAAGAAACTTAATGTGCATACCGTGCACTCGTACCGCTCATTGTGTATCTTGCAGTGCTGCTCATATGACATCCTATCCTTCAAGTATATGCTGCACACCGAGCACTTGTGGCTGCCATAGCTCTGCGGAATTTCATCATCAATTTATTTATTCCTTTAAATTTATACACTGTATTTATAATACTATCAGCAACGTGTAACGAGTGAAGATCATTATGTATCCTCACAGTGTCAAAAGTTCATCATCGTGGCATCAAATGCCAAATTTTTACCGAAATTTGATACAATGAGGACAAAAAAATCCCCATTTCAACACCACTATGATGAGGCCAAAAAAGAACCAACCTCACAATTTAAAGAATTACTGAAGGGTTGGAGAAAAGATGCGTATTCAAATAATGTTTTGAAAATATTTATTAATTACAATAATAACAACGTAGTTATGTACACTTAAGTACCACTCCATAAAAAAATATTAAGAATACTAAACTCGTGTGTAGTACCCTGTCACTAACTCTACACATAGCCTGATAACTCCGCAGCATTAGACGCCATTTCCCCCCGGATTGTCTCAGGGCCCCTCCGGAGACCCCTAACATCCCTCCTCATACAAAAAAGGGGACCATCGAAGGTCCCCTAATAGTGTCCCATATCTACAATCAGCGCTTCTACCCAAAATGGTCTAGTACTATCCCTACTCAATGAGTAATTTAATAACTCCATTTTTCGAGAATGCACTTGGCGAACGCTCTAAATGACTCAAAGATCGGTCCATTCTCAACCAAATCTCAGTGACTAAAGATACCACATTTTAAGGCTCCACGTGTTTCTACTCTAATGTTAAGGCGCATGCTCTCTATCAAAACTCTATGCGCATCGTCGTGCTCACTGCAGTGGAATAATATATGATTCAAGTCCTGCAGCACTGTGTAATGCTTGTCCAAAATCTCCCGTCGTGTACGGACCCATGTCTTACTCTCTGGAATTATATCAAATTGTTCGACCAGGGCACTCGAGTTGAATAATTGAAGTGTCCGCTTACAATGGTGCAACGTCGACTTCCAGCTGTTCAAGTCTAGTGAGCAATCATCGAGCATGTCTCGAAAATTTCCACTTCTTTATTCAAGGTGTTGTGGGGCCAAAATGATGAAGCCATAACTACTTCAAAATTTTCCTCCGGTATGCCAAGTTGAAGAAAGGCATAGTCTCCTTTTGACGTTAATTTCTCAAACTAGTCATTTCTTTTACAAAAATAATCAGTGATTTGTGCATCCAATCACATGTGAGATGAAATACATGAATGTATTTCATGTGCTGAACTGCTGTCAAGTATCACTCAGTATTGTGGGTTTATGGCGACGCAGATCTCGTATGAAGTATGGGTTGCTTTACTTACTCCATAAATGTTCCATAGCAGAGGATGGAAACAATTCGGTAGCATTCTGGCGGCATCCACATTGTTTGGAATGGGGTGGGGAAGTATTAATGGTAGTTACCTGTGCAAGTCGATATTGGATTTTGTTCGGCGGCGGCTTGCACTAATAGGTCCCCGCGTTGCAGGAGTAGGAGGCTATCTCGCTCATCTTAGCAAGATTATCTCCCGGGTAAACAAGTTTCGATTTCAGTTACAAAATCAAACAATTTTATTTTTAAATAATAATTTGATAATTGATCCAAATTCTGAACACTTTTGAAAATATCCTTCAAAACAATTTTAAAAAAACTTTCCGTATTTTTACGATCAATAATCTCTAAAATATTATTTCTAAATTATTTATTACAATATAACTCCCGCTCAAAACACATGTCCATCCACTTAGGCGGTTTAATGCAAATATTTTGTAATCTTTACAACTGGTGAATTTAGATTTTTAAGGAAAGCAAACCCGCAACCCATACATAAACAGTATTCCAAATGTTTCCATCATGCAAGAAGGAAGTACAATACAAAGATAAGATTTCATTCTAATGAAAACAACCGGCCATCCAATGCGTTTTAGCTGTTGTACCATGAAAGTATTTACCTTTTATGCAATTTAGAAGTTCGTGTCATTGTGCAAAACAAAAGCAGGTCTCAGCGAAGCTTTATGTGACTAAAAAATAGAGCATTTATCATTCTTTCAATAATGTCTTCCGAACACATTTTTGACGACAATAAAATGTGTAATAAACAAATTCAGTAATTATACATACAAGAAACATTTATAAAATAATGCAAATCATTTACTTATTAAAATGTGAGTTGTATATCTGTAGGCTCGCTTATAGTCCTTCCACATAACCATATATATTTCTTACATATCGTTCTTCCACGGTTTCAGAGGCTTTGTCCAATAAGATCCCCACTTATGTTGGGCATCTGGTTTTCCTGGGTAACTTCTGTAGAAAACTATTCAAGAATGGAAAAATATTATCCACATATAGATTCCTTTAACTTTGGGAACAGTTCACAATCCGATAGATTTATGTCTGAACTTACGATGTGCGAGACGAGACATGTCCACTTGCATCGATGCACCAAAACAAACAGAATATTCTCTATGTGAGAATGTTCATTGGCATAGCTTTTCTGCATAGTTCTCTTCAATTTTTGCAAAAAGCCACAGCGACAAGCTGCTGTCACATTTATGCTACATGAAGCTCTGCTTATTATGATAATTACAATGATTGGATCACCAATTGCAAGATCTTTGATTGCGCTTGTTGTATTTTTTTTAGGTCGCAGGGAGAATCACCTTCTCCACTTGGTAGACTGAGATTTCATGTTCGGTTCAAAATGTCTAACCCACATTTTATCATTATTGATAATTCAAAAAAGCAGAACCTCACCTTAAACAATAAACATTTTTTTGGTACTGTTGCAATGTCAAATCTTTTTTATTGTTCTCATCTTTCAACATGGGCAACACAGATATCATTTTTCAAAATAGATAATATGGATATTGCAGTACCAAACAATGTCTCCTCATGTTAGTTGATGATTTAACCAAGAAACTTGGACACAAATTTGACGCTTCACTCATAAAACAGTTTTCTCGGCCACCCTGGTCTCTAGCCATGAATTGGTGCTCTTTTCTCCTCCAACATTGGTGCTCTTTTCTCCTTCAAGTAAATGAGTACCTTCAAGAAAAATTAAAATAAATGGTTCAGGATGGTGTTCACCATTTTTGTATGTCACCAAGTATTTTCATTATAAATGTTTATTGTCATTGTTTCACCCATCACCCCTGATCCTAAAAGTATACAGAAGGCTTACTTCCGAATGCCGTTCCATATGCGTCTCATAGGTTTTACGAAAAGAGAAGTCGAAAGCACATAGGTCACACTTGAAGGAGGCATTGCGGTAGCGTGGCTCCTGCCTCCTCTCCTCCAGCTCCTGTAACCGTTGGGCCTCTGTTAACTGCAACGGACGGATATGTTTGAGTGCGTCCGCTGAACTGTATGTTGTTTGTGATTTCCTACCTGTTGGTATGCATACAAATATAGTTATATACAGAATGCAGTGATCTCCGTTGCAAAAATGAAAACAAAGCCATAATATGAAATTTTAATTAACTGCTGAATTAAGAAATTTGTATCCGATTTCATATTACTGACACAGCCACAACTCGTAAGTAGAAGATATCCACCCAAAAAATTACCTAAGCTATTCTTTTCATCAACTCGGATGGCAAACGAAATAATGAGGAGAACATGCATATGTTTAGTTTGGTATACTAATACTAGCCAGGTGTGAGTTGTGATGCATTTTTGCAACTAACAGATCAACAAACTGTTGCAACTGTAGAAAATTTGGGATCAGCTTTGTATGAAACATGTTAATAAAAATATTTATATTCATCATTTGTACACAGATTTTGTTTAGTGTTTGATTTATAAAGGAATTGCAATAAAACTATTATTTCACAAAGCTATGTCTGTTTACCTAAATGTCTGTTAAAATAACACAACCATTATAAAATAAATATTAAAAGCATAAAACACCTGAATCTTCAATTGCAACATGACTTCTATGATCTTGTGGTCTATTCTTTAAAACCCCCTGTCCAAATTCTGAACCTGGATCCACATTTACTGCTTCAGACAACAAATTCTGGTTTCCATCATCATCAAAAGGGTCTACTTTCGAAACCTCAGTGTGCAGTATTTTGCTTAATTCAATTTCGTTCATTTTCTCCTTCGTCACCACGTTTGACTTAAGTTTATTCCGGTGTCCAACCTGTAAAGAGCCGAAATGTTGCTGACAAATACATCCGATAAAATTAGAGTAGCTAAAAATAAGGATAGAAGATAGCAGTGTGTGACAAAAAGAAAACACGATCCAAAAAATTAAGGTTTGATGAAATGGTTTAGACCACAATAACAAATATTGTCTAGTATAATAATATAAACAACTATGAATTGACTGATAAGGACGTGGAAGACTCAATAACACACAATTGTATCATGTGCATCACGAAAAGTATAAATCTTAGCTTGGAAAATGATGGCTAACGAGTAATTGTGGAAACAGCCTTCATGAAATGGCATTTTGTCATGTCCTAAATATAATTTAATAGAACCTTACCTCATTGATGTATGGAGTCTTTCTTGTGATGTCTAATTTTGAAGACATGATATCATCTATTTTGGGTTCCGATTTTTAGTCTGTAATTGTAAATATATAATTTCAGTCTTGTTTTTTTTGTCCTGTTTCACTTCTTGCACATATTTGATCACATAAGGAATTACTTCAAGAGTGTGTTTGGCGACATTGAGATTTTCAAGCCAATGTAAGGCCAAAACAGCTAAGGAGTTATATTAATATTATTATTTGGGTACTTTGTATAATCGGTGTAGCGAGTCGGATTATGAGAAAAAATGTAACATAACAGATTTCAGGATGTTAATTATATTCCAATTGGGTCTTTCCATTACTTCCTAATAAACAGTAAACGTTGTGCGTAAACTGTAGCCTTTCAAGTCCAGAGAGATTCATCCATCTGCATCACAATTTTCTTCTTTCATTTTTGTCTTCACACCTCGAAGTAATATTTTGTTGATGTTTATTCTGTCAATGGACATTTGGAGCAGCTCTGAAAGAAGCCTTGTAATTACAGCTACGAAAGACTATAATAAATTCAGCTAGTAGTGTTACAGCACAGTGATAGAGAACAAGCCTCCCGCATGTAAAATGAGAGTTTGTTTTGATTTGCCTGCACATACTTCTAGATAATATACGTGTGTGTGTGCTTCCGTTTTGTTGCAAAATGGCCCATCACTCTGTGTAGATGAGAAGATTTTTAAGTTAATTACAATTAGAGAAAAAGGCTACCGATTTTATCTGTCACTAGTATATGCCAATGAGTTTTTTAAGAAATGAGATTTAGGTAGTACCGAAAATTTTGCTACATTAAGCAGACTTATTACCAAATTTCTCTGCAAAATGTCAGACCTCTGCCAAATTTCTATAAAACTTCAATGTCTTCCAAAATAGGCAAAATTCTCTAACTTTCCTAGGTATTTTCAACTTTACAGAAAATGGTCATCCTGGAGTTATCAACTTATGAAGTCAAGCAATATGGAAGTTACTGTGACAAATATATATAGATTTCACAAGCGTTTTGTTTTATTTAATACGTTCAGAACTCTACAAGCTACCATCTAAGAAATTATGAGACAAATCTTCACATGACTGGACCTAGAAATAGAACAGTAAATTAAACGAAGAACGGTAAACAGGATCACCACTAAATAGAGAAAAAATTTTAATTTTTTCAAAATAGACATGACTTAAGGTTGTTTCAAAAGAATTTTCTGCTAAATTATATTTTAATTTATCAGCAAAAAAAGAGTCTAGCAATGCACAGTGGCACCTTATTTGTTTTTAATCCAAAATAAACAGACCGTGAGCCCTTTCTTGTGTTTAATTATTTATGAAGTCTATTTCCTATTAAGACTTGTAGCGAATGACTTTGAATTAATGGCTTCCAAAATGAAGATTTTTTTCTTAATCTGTCATTTACTTAGATATATTTTATAAGACACTCTATTGACACCAACTTCAAAATTACTTCTTCAAAATGTGACATACCTAGAAAATTGTGTCTTTCAAGATCTAATGAGCTTTTATCATCCAATTTGCCATCGTTAAATACTCTGTTGAGACGAACATTCTGCTCTTCACCGGAAAACCCATCTTCATGTTCCAGCTTCACCGACAAACCAATTCTAGCATCTGGAGATAATTTGCCTGACGTAACTTGGGTGCTGCTTAAAATCTTGATGTTAATTTTTTTGGCTTTATGGCTCTGGTTCACTTTGTCCTCATTAATGACACTGCCCAGACAGGTATTTCCCTCCTCACGGGAGAAGCCATCTTCATGTTCCAACTTCACTGGCAAACTGAGGCTAGTATTAGGTGGTAAACTGTATGAGATAACTCGGGAAGTTCTTGGTGCCAAACTGTAACTTCTTTTGATAGCCTGGATATGGTCCCAGAATATTTGTTTAGATGACTGAAAGAGTAAATTAAAATCAGCGATGAAGCTTCTACTAACATTACCTTCAACTTACAACCATACAAACATAAATAATACCATATTATAAATATATATGCTTTTGTTGGTTGTCACTTTGTTCACTGGAATAATGTCTTTAAAGTTTATGCCTGGTGTGAAATGCATTGTCCTTTGCGGTATTATCTTTTTACAATATTTGTGTCAGGATGCCGGGTGCGCTGATCAAGCGATACAAACAGACAATATTCACCCATCCTAGTAGCAATATGTAATTTTTATTTAATATTTACATTATTCATTAATTTTTATTCTAATGACCAACCAGGTTTTGCCTGACACTATACTTATGTTGACTACTAGTATATAAAACAATTTTGATAGCGTGAGTTAACTTACAACTAGCACCATCTATTGGACCCAATTGGAAGCAATATTAGAACAATTTTACAGCGATATGTTTTAAGATTATTTCAAAATTTCAACCTGCACATCAGTGAAAAAATATTAAAATAACTTTCTCATAGCATTTTAAAGCATTAAATTCTGTAAGTACCGGACCAACATTTTCTTCTTTATTTTACTAAATTCCTCACATTTAGATGGCACATATCTAATTTCACTTGTGAGAATCTGGACCATTTATTATTGAAGGTGTCTGTAAAATCTGTCCAGTACTTCTTGTGTAATAGTCGACTTCATCTCTATAGTTCAAGTAGAGACTCTTGAACTCATGTTTTTGAAAATAAATGTTTTATGCAGAACATTCAATACCACTACAGTACTCGTGAGAATATCCATAACTGTTGCTCGCAAGAGAAATAGAAGACTATACCTGGCAATGTGAGTTGTCTATTTTTGTGATGGTGTCCAGTATTCTGTCAGTCGCCTCTGCTGTTTCCACGAGTTTCAATGCATTAATGACACGTCGACGACACCACACGCATAGGTTTCTACTGACCTTGTTCGAATCCTGAAACAAAAGGTAATTCTTGAGTAATGCAGTTAATCTTGTTTTTTTTAATTTTTGTCTATTTTTCTTTCTTTAATGCTTTTGTCAGTCTTGAGACATGTAAGGTAAAACTTCATCTGGTTTTATTTTAGCTCCTGTTGGGTTTTCATGTTTCTAATTCATTTTTATTTGAATATTATCATATACGTGTGTCCTATAGATTCCATCTGAGACCGTCATGAAGATTGAGAGTTTCCAGTTAAACAACATGTTCTTTAAAAACATCTCAAGGCTCGATATAACAATTTAAACTTTCAACTTTCAGCTTTGTTAATGCTTATAAAGATTTAGAAAGACATAACAATGACTTCTGCCTCTTCCACAAAAGTATAAAGATCAATATGGAGCAATATATTCACTAGCGTAATAATATAACAAATTGAACAGTTCCATCTGCAACTGTGAAAAAAAAGCTAACATGGAACACAAAGAAAATAATGAGTGCTCTAAATGCAAGGCAATATAACCGAAGGTAAGATAATAAATCACAAATTCAAGTGAGTGCGGGATATTATAAGAGACGAAGCACTGCTGCTCATTCTACTTTGTTATCGGTCAGAATTTGTGAATGAAAACCGTGTCCTCTAAGTTAATAACATCCTGTTCTACACTGTGTGACTTTGTGTGTAATTTTGTAAAACAATAACTGCAGTGTTCCTTCCAGTAATCTTCAACAAGCTGCATGGAACAAGTTTACCTTAACAAAAGTGAATTTTCCATTAATTACCTTTATTTGAGTGCAAGAAACCTTTTACTAAACATTGCTTTTGCTAGTTACAATAGCTGTTTTTATTTTATTTCTATTCCCATACAAATTATGTCTTTGTAATGAACAATTTCTTAATTTTTTATTTAAGTAAATTCACCATTCTTCATAACGAAACATTTTTAAAACTTAAAACAAAATTACAAACACAAATTATTTATTTACTCGTTTAAAATTTCTATCTATTGTTCATATTTGTTAAGTAAATTACTTTGGTAGGTTTAGTATTAAGCTGTGTAAATTTGGTTGTTACGTACTTCATTAATAAATTTGGTTGTTATGTAGTTTATACATATAATAAAACTATTTACAGAAAAATTATTTAGAGAACATATCAATAGTAATAGAACATAAAAACATTGTTTCTGAAATTTTTAGCTGGTGTTACGTGTATTACTATTGCAATCAGCTTAATCGTATTTTTGAAAGTTCCATGTCAATGAAGTTGCAAACACAGCTAGTAGAAAATATTGCACAAACAATTTTAATGCAGCAATTTTGCCTTCCAGTGTCGATTAAACTTGTTAAAATAAACAAAATTGTTGATATTGCGCATTTTGAGTAACACAAATGAAGACCAAAACTTTGCTGATAATGCACTAGTGTATTTATTGATGATAAACAATTTGTGAACTATGAAAATAACTACATCTTTGTAATTTTATTTCGAAAGAAGTAGTGGACATGTAAAAGATGGTGATTTATATCTATTGACTAAAGTGTTTGATCGGGACACTCCAAACAGAGGAGCTTTAAACTATCTAAAGAAAAATGCCACAAACTTACCGGAAGAATCGAAACGTGAAGAATATTTTGTTAGGCTTTCAGGTGTGGATTTGTTTGTTACCTGCAATCTACAACATCTGTTGGAGGGTTTCTTGAATAATAAACAGAAGTATGATATATTATTTCATACAAAACGAATGCGAGCTACATGGAAAAATATTATTGGATATTAATGAAAGAGACTGTGCAAGAAATGATCCTTGAATGATCAAAAAATTAACGTGTAACGTAAGATTAGCGTGTGCAGCCCAGTAGAATATATGACAAGATAGTCAATTATTGCGTGCAAGTATTTAATGATACGAAGTTTTGCGTGCTGTGATAGCAAGTGTCGCATGGTTACGTGATGTTCGCTTCTCTCCTTTCATATTATACAATATACACTCCATTATGATTGCATTTTTAATTCAATTTCTTTTATAAAATATTATATAATGTTACATCAAATGAACACGAACACTATCCACAACAGACACATTATCAAAACATTAGCTACAAAAGACTAGAAATTGTTTCATACGAGTTTGGTTTCCTGTCGCAAGATTGTGAACTTACTGTTCAACACATTGTTCTTGAAACAACGGGAAATTCTGCAAATACCGTAGGTGTTTAAAAAAAATTAAGACCAATGTACAAAGCAAAATAAAATTATTTTGATTAGATTCCATACAAAAAAAATTAATTATATCAAAAAGGATAATAGTCATTTAATATGGGCCCCCCGAAGCAAACTGAAAAGAAATAGTTCACAATCATCAGACTATTTAGACGTAACTCAAATAAGCAGATTAAGCAAACATAGGAAACTAATTATCCAAATCTAGGATAAATGTTGATAAGTGTTAATTATTAGACATACAAGACTGACTCAAAAATCAAACCAATAGGGTATTTTCACATTAGTCAACACAATGCCTGCACAAAATCAGTAGTATTGTTGCCGATTCTAACACAGTACCGACACAATATTGACCATTTCATACTAACCAAAAAGACATCAATTCCGACATGATCTTTTGGAAATGTCTTTTTCAAAAGGTCAAGAAAACCAGTAATGGGTTAAATTTTAGATTTGAAATATTTAGAAAGCACTTAGTATATCCCATTTGAAAAACAGCTTACTTTCACCAAGATGTTTTACATGAATTTAAAGACTTTTTTAATTAACTGTTAACATGCTTCTAATAAATCGAAAACCTCATGACAACATTTTTTTCCGCATACATAGTTTTAATATAACAACTTCTGTCAAAGTTGCTACAATATAGCAAAAATTATGGCGTGTAAATAAAAGGCATCTTCGCGCATGACTGACAAGGTTGGTTGGTATCGTAATCTAAAAAGCGCTATACGAACGTGTATCAGGTCAATATTGAGCATATCCCTTTATTGATCATTACAGTATCACTAAATCTTGCTTGAGTTTAAAAATAAATTGGTTTAAAAGTTTCATTAATTTTTATGACAGTTTTAAAATTAATTCCTTTTTCTTCAAGAAATTGGAATCAAGATCCTCTATAAAATTTAACAGATAGAATTAGTTCACATAACTATAGGAACATTAATCCATCTTTTACGTAGTTTTAATGTTAACTGAAAGCAACATTAATTTTACACCTAACCATTTCTTCAATCCTCTTGAATTGCGAAGTAATTTTCGCATAAATAAATGGATACAGATTAGACTCTGATACAAAGCGATAAAAATTCACAATTTGCTAACTTTATTTCTACAATGTCCAATTCATAGAACAATTTTTAAAATGTAGCGCGGGTACGGTATTGCCTCGCTCGCACATTATATTGTATTTGGCCATCTAAAGTGAAACTTAATTAAAGCCCTCTCAAGGAATTCAGAGCAAAAATGTATTACACTCGAGATAGCGTGTTAGAGAGGAAATACATTTGTAATACTTTTATTTCAAATTGATATTTGAGTGTAAATACAGTGGTGGATATCAATAAATTTGTTTTCAGTAGTTGTAGATTGTTTTATAACTTGGAAAACATTTAACTGAAGTTTATTGGTGTAGAAAAGGGGCTACAGATAAAATTTTAAGGTAGATTGATGATTAAATTTAACTTTCCACAGCATTTAAATACTAACAATAATGAGAGAAGCACCAAACCGTAAAAAGCTACTCCTCGAACCATCTTGCACAATCAGAGATGATTTTTTGCAACCATATAAAACTTTAAACTAGAACTTTCAAGAGTCTGCTGGATTATTTTGTTTCAAGAACTAGTTTTTACTTTATTATATTAACACAGTGCAATTTAAATCCCACCACAGACCAATTTGCATTCCTTCCCGCCATTTCCCTGCCTACTGCCGCATATTTCTAAAGCTCTCTGCTTCCTGCTATCCGTGTGAAAGAGATTTTATTTAATTTTCTTCGTTACCATTTCATCATCATAACTTTGAAGGTGTTTGAAATTTCGCAATTAAATTAAAACTAAATTGGTTAAAATACAATTATATAACGTTTGAAATATTCATATCAGAACTTTTCGAGCTAAACAGATAGACAGACAGGCTTAACTTTTATGATTTATTTTAGTAACCAATATGTAAACAAAACAATTTTTAAAAGTAAAAATTCGAAAATCACAGACTCCAATTTTATTTATCTATATGTGATCTGTGACTCTGTGGACACGTTTCCAATTTAACATACATTTGTCAATAGCAATATAAGTTTTAAATCCAATTTCTTACTAAATGAAACACAAGCGGTTTTTATAAAAGACCAAAATTGTACTTATTAAGAGTTTTATTTCAATTGAAGCCAGAGAAACGGAAAAATTACGCTTTTCTTAAAATGCACTTTGAGAAGTTGGAGCGAATAATAAAGAAATCAAAGTGGGCGAAAAATAAGAACAAAATCGCATGTGCACATAGTACACACGTTTGTTTTTATATTTTAATAAATGAAATAACAAAATTTGCAAATGCAGAAATCAAAGAAACATACTTAAAACAATGTATTAAATTGTGTTACCATATTAAATCGGAAAATAGAAAACAACAATGGTACTAAATTAATTGCTAAAAATTAACTTTCTGTGAAACGGTTGTTTAGATAAGAAAGAGTTAATTAAAAATATGACTGCAATGCATGCTATTTTAATTAACTGATAAGTAGATATGGAAATAACTGTTATTTTCCCATACCTATTATAATGAATTACATCATTATTCAATAACATATATATATACCTGTTAAAAAATAACATGTTATTCGACATTATTGACAATAACATTTGTTCAATACGTTCTTAAAGGAAAGGTCCCTGAAATTAATTTTCCTTCTGCGTGTGTATACAAAATATGTATAGTACGCAAGTACTATAATCGCTATCTATAATAAATACTACTGGAGAAACACTAGTTCAATTTTAATTTTGTTGTTGATAGAATATAGGTATTTTTTTGTGGACGATTTCAATCTACATTTGATTAAATTATGTTAAAAGAAAGCCAGGCAATGGTCAATACAGTGAAAAATTACATTTCGAAACCATATAGTATTTTCCTAGTTCGATAATTTAAACAAAATGAAACAATAACACATAGAAATTGCAGTTAGTTAGCGATCAACAGTAAATTCTGAATGAATATAACATAAACAAAATTCAAATAACAAGTATAGATTTGAACATTGTAGTAATTAATTATTTATTATCATTCGGTAATGTTCCGTCAATACGAAACAAAAGAATAAAGCACAAAAAAAATAATATATAAAACAATGAACTGCATTACGAAAAGAAACGCGCTATTTCTTGCTCTTTTTATTCAGACGACGAATGACATCCGCTCCTTGACAATAACGCAATACAATATTTTAACATGTTGCCAAGCGTAATGTTCGTAATAACATAATGCGTTCTTTCCAATCAGTAATAGGTATGGATCACATAACAGGTATGAATTTAAGAACGTTCTAATAACAGATTATCAATCTTTCGGTAAAGTTCGGTGTCATTCAGTGATGCTCAGTAAATATGAAACGAAGGGCAAGACGAAAAGAAACGTGCTGTCTCGCTCTCACTTTACTCAGCGAGTGACGGCCATCGTTAACACGTTAGCCAGGTGTATCGTTATTTAATAACAGTATCTGTAAATCGCAATAACATAATGTATTCATTTCCATCAATATTATGTTATTCATACCTATTACGTTATAATTCTGTCATCGCTACTAATAAGAGTTTAATGAACCGTCAGCAGATTTGAAGTTTTTAATTGTTAAAAAAATGCACGGTATAAATGCTTAATCAAATAATAAGAGATAAATAAACTGTCAGCAGATATTTACGTTTTCTTATTGTTAAAAAAATTTAACGTATAAATGGAGTTTAGCAATAATGATGATTTCACTTTTTTTTCTTTCTTTAATTGAAAAGACATATAAAAAAACAAAATATTTAATAAACCATTTTACGCTCGTCGTTGTTTAATAAAAACATCAATATCAAGCCTATTATGAACAAATGTCTGTCAAACATATTATAAACAATCAAACATATTTATAACCTCTATTTGCGCAATCGTTATTTAATTTTTAAATTTGTTTTTTTCACATAAATTCCTGTTTTTATTTGCATATTCAACCATTTGGTTCACTTGGATATATATAATAAATATAGAGATATTTTATTTAAACTTAGCCCTTTCATCTTTACACGTATAAAATAAATATTACTTACGACGCATTTGGCCAGTCCAATAAAAAACATTTGATACATTTTGGATGAGATCGGATCGAGTTTCACTTCTGCTTCAGTCCGAAGACAAATACTACAAAAATCATTTTCTGTTTTCATTGTTTCTACTAAATTTCCATCAGACATTTTTCTATGTTGTTTTTATTTACGTAACTGTCAAATGTCAATTGTGAAGTTTGAGTGGGAGGCAGATTAGTGATGCGATAGTTAGTTATTATCAAAACATCGAGAGTACCATATAATTTTTTTTAAAATCAATGTAAATAAAAAAATTTTTAAACGTTTTGAGAAATGTAACAAAGTATGAGAAACCAATATCTTACATATTGCATCATTCCTATTTAATTAGCATAGGTGCCTGTCTTTATTAGTAAACTTGTATACCATATCGAATTACGAGATAAAAATATAACCAAACGCAATTTCAACTTCATTTTTTCACCCCTACATAGTGTTCTATAAATTTAAGATTTAAAAATAAAATGAAAAAAGTACAAATTGAAACACATGCCTCAATCATTATTTAGGGTGCTTTTGATTAATTTAAAGGATTTTTCTGTCGGTTTCGGCGCAAAAGATTTGAAGGTTGGTAACAATGGTGAATTCGCACTTCACAAATGACAGTTCGACCACAGAGTTCGACATCGAACAGTGACATTACAAGTTCAATGATTTACATATACGTAATGTACGAGTGAGATGTATTTATGCAAGATCTCCGGTTGTGTTTGTGTAATTTGTGATTAATAAATAAAAAAACATAATATAGAAATGTCTGTCCAAACTTTAAAGACAGAAAATGATTTCTGTAATATTTGTCTTCGGACTAAAGCAGAAGTGAAACTCGATCCGGTCTCAACTAAAATATATCAAATGTTTTTTGTCGGACTGGTGAAATGTGTCGTAAGTAATGTTTGTTTTGTTCAAGTCTATAAATACTAGAAAAAAACAAGATTGTATTTAAATAAAATATTCTTGTTTTTCATACGTACATTTTCAAGTGAAACAAATTGGTAAATTTTTTTTACAGTACGAAAACGTCAAAATTGATTAATAAATTATTCAACGTTATCTGATATGAATCACGTTTTTACTTGACCATTATTTTAGTTAATGAGGTGTTTTTTAACCTTTATCTATTTAGTTACGTAATATCAATTTTTTAAAATTTTAAATTTCATTTTTTTATTTGTTTTTCTATCTAATACAAAAATCATTCGTTACAGTCTCTTAAATATGTTTCTATGGTTACGACTACAGATATGTTTTAGATATTCCTTTTTATTGACATTTGTTAATCAAATGAATGTAGGGTAATTCGGGGTAATATGGTCAGTCTGATAAAAACAGTCTATTTATTATTGAGGTGATTATCTAATTTAAAATTTTTTGTGTGTATTTTTACATTAAAATATTAATGTGATAGAAAGAAAACATAACCGTACATCCAACCTTTCTAGCTTTTGGCACAGCTTAGATTAATTGTAAATAAAACAAAGTATCTAAAGGAATTTTAAGTCCTGGTTCCTTACTCGTGTGCCTAGTTTCAGAACATTTCAGGACAGTTAGAAAAAGTACCGAGCAAGTGGTTACCCCACTGACAACTTATTCTTAGTCGAGTTGCCATCTTATCTGGCAAGGTTTTATTATTTCATTTATATTTCATAGATAATTATTTTTATAGTTATGAAAGACCTCAGCTTCCAAAGATGATTAAAAAATAAAGCATTAATATACCATTTTACTTTAAACTCCAACACCAACTCCCTTTAAGATGCTTAACCTAAATATTTTTTAAAATTATTTTATTTGTATATGAATTGTTTAATTATGTTAAAATCTGCATTTTTTATACTTTCTAGAAAATATGTGACTTTTTAAAAAAAACGGTTTAATTAAGAAAGTTAATTTTATTTCTTAAAGTTAATTTATTCTCGTTAATTTTATCATTAAGTAAAAGACTGTAAAATGTGCTATATCTGACATAATGAAAACATCACAGTATGTGGTATGGAAAATTAATTTATTAAAAATATTGAGTGTAGTATCATAAGAAGAACAATTAAAATTTATCAAAAACATTCTTGCATTGATTATAAGATGACTTGTCCACGAATTATATGCAGTCAAAAATGAAAATAAGTTTTTTACTTGACCATACATAATTCTATTGGAACTAGCTGTAGAAAAGTGTATAAAAAAAGTAATTAAAAGGAAGCGCTTGCACTTGAAGACACATTTAATGGAATTTATGAAAAAAAATTATTAAACGCCATGCAACCTTTTCAAATTTTTTAAAAGTATTTCTATCATTTGAAATTCGATCGAAGTATTTCAATAAAACATTCAATAAATACATTAAAAGCTATAAGATTTCCAATTTAAAACGCGTTTTTAATTGAAATTGAATTATATGCAAAGTTACAGGCTATTTAGAAATAACCAAAATTTGTAAAATTTTCAGTGATTCTTTAATTTTGGCGCATAGTTTAATTAAGAACAAGCAGAAAATATACAAAACCAATACAGTGTTTGTGTACCCATCACGCACATCTTGTTTCAATGAAATTTAATCTTTATTTAAACCTTCAGTTATATTGTCTACGAAGGCAACTTTCATTGTGTTGCCAAAGATGGAAAAGATTTTATCTTTTTTAGTTTCTATAAACGCAAATGAAACTAAAGTTCAAAGAAAAAAAAAACTAAATTATTGTTGAGCGATACCATAATATGTTTTTGCAAAGCAGGTCGTATCGCCAAAAAGACTCAGTTTACATGTTGTTCTCTCTAATGGAATTTGTAGCACACAAATAATGCAGGTCTTAAAATAAAAATTAAATTGACTGCCCTTAAGACGTTACCAAACTTACAAACAATTGACAGGAGCTATAATAAAGCTGGAAGAAATTTACCTTATATGTATCAAGACTGACAAAGAGAGCAATAAATTTACAGCAAAATATTCAGCTCAATAGAAGACAGATGGACCTGCTTTGATCAAGAATTACTGTCTGTTTCAGGAATCGAATAAGCTCAGTAGAAACATATGCGTGTGGTGCCAAAGACGTATTGTCAACGCGTTAAAACTCGTGGAAACAGCGCAGACAACTGACAGAATACTGACAAACATCACACAAACGGACAATTTGCAATGCCAGGTACAGGTTTCTGATATAATGTTTAAGTCAGTACATTAAAAATATTAAGTCAGTACATTAAAATATTTAAAAAAAAAGGCTAAGGACATTATAAATAAACTTACAAAGAAGGAATCAATAATTTCTCAAATAATTGTCTGTTTACACGTCCATTGCATTAAAATAACTGGTGGAAATTTATTGAGATATGTCATATTGCACAGGTTGGGTTTCCGAGAGTGAAATTTTTCGATTTAGCAGGTCAACGAAGTGTTAATATAATTTTAAATAATGTTACTGTAATAACGTTTTGGAACTGCTTCATGCTGTCTCCAACAGATGCTGCTAGGTGTAATTTAGCCCACAAAATCAATATCTTTTTACACAGTTGCAAATAAAAGCTAGTCAGCTATTAAAATAGAAGTTAGTGAATAATATAAATAAAAATTGTACAGCCTAAAGAGTACAATCATGAGTAATATAATTATTGTTTGTTGGTATCGCTCGATCAGTCCATCCAGCATCCTTTCACGCTAAGTAAATATCATAAAAAGATACTAAAGTTATGGACTGAACTGCACCAGTTCACATTAAATATAAACTTTAAAGATATTATTACAATAAACAATGTGACCACTAACAATATCTTATTTCTATTGTAAAACTGAAGGAAACGTCGGTGAAGCTTCATCGACGATGTTAATTTATTCTTTCAGTCATTCAAACAGATAGTCTGGGACCAGATTCAGACTACCAAAAGAACTTATGATCTCAATCCAAGAAATTCTCGAGTTATATGTTACAGTTTACCGAGTAACACTGGAGCCATATTGCCAGTAAAGTTCGAATTTGAAGACGGCATTTCCCATAAGGAGAAAAGTCTTTGTCTTGATAAAATAATTAACAATAGTGAACTGGACCAGATCCAGGATGTCAAAAGTACCCACATCCTGAATTCAAGAACTTCCCGAGTTACCTCTTGTAACTTATCACCGGAGGCTGGAATTGAATTATCGGTGAAATTGGAACATGAAGACGGTATTGCTAATGAGGATGAAAACATCCATCTCAACAGGATAATTAGCAAGGTTGAATTGAATCAAATACCAGCCAGTAACGAGACCCACGTTGTGACTTCAAGAATCCTCGATAGAAATGTGAAACTTGAACATGAAGATGGCAGTTTTGGTGAGGAGGGAAATATCTGTCTCGACAGGGTTCTTTGTCAAGACAGATGTTTCCCTCCTCATCAGAATGCCGTTTACTGCAAGGGTGACTTGAATCAAATGGAAACTGCCAAGAAAACTCACAATGTGACTTCAATGACCCCACAAGTTGTCTCATGCAATATGCCACCGGATATGCCAATTGGCTTATCAAGGATGGTTGAACATGAAGAGGAGATTGCTTGCTGGGATGATGTGATTAAGGATGAAGAGTTGGAAAATAAAGACCTTGAAAGGCAGGATTTTCTAGGTGAGTCATATTTTATAGTAGTAAATCTGAGTCAGTCCTCGATTCATCTTAGAATAATATATAATGAATGCAGAAAGATAACCTCAATTTTTTAACTTTATTTCTGACTTGATCCGTTAATGAAATTATATTTATAAAATTGCAGAGTTAAAATTGGAATCCAAAATAGACGATGACTTGACTTCAGAATTGGATATCACAGAGGAGACTCCGTGTCTCAATGAGGTAAGCCTTTACTGAATTACATTCAGAAAATGACAAGATTCCTCTTGATCAAGTTTCTTATCAACATGTACATAATTATACTTCCAGTGCTCTCTTTTTGTTAATTGCGATTTATCTTTTAGTTCGACATTGTTGTCCGAAAATGAAATTTTGTTAAGCTGCAGGCAGCATTAATGTGAATTTTAAATGTGGGGAAAAATTTAAAAAAAAAGAGGAAATGTTTTACAACTCTAGAGCAAATAGAAAACTAAATATAACTGCAAATATAATACGAGGATCAAATTGTTTAAGTAACATTATCAAAAATAAAAATTAAAGTGAGTCAGTGACGCTATTTGACCATTTTTAGAACCAAATTTTGTTTGAATATACATTGTTGTACTTATCTCATTAAGTTTAAGAACTCTGAAAATTAGAATTATGTGGAAATTACTTTATGCTTGCTTGCATTATGTAGTTAGTTTTATATTCCAGAGAGGGCTCTGAAAATATCTTTTTATACTTTGTACATTTTGTGCTCTACCACATGGCTGTAAAGCAAGTTGAGCTAAGAAAAAATGTGGTCAGAAACCAATGCTTGCACTATCTTATTCCAGATGGACCAACAGATGGATTGACAACTGTCAATTTAGAATTATAAATCTTTTCTTTATGTTTCAGTGTTACAACAAATGAAAAAAAAATTAACATACACATAGATATCATTTGTTCACAATATGTGTGTGGGTGGATGTGATGTATTTTTGTTTAATCGCAGTTGAATTTTTGTATTCACAAAGTGTCTCACGCACCTCTGTATCGGCATAGTCATGGTTGCATAATGTGTTATGTATCCATTGCTACAATAAGCTCTAAACCACGCCACAAACCTGTATGTTTTGGATCACATTGTTTTTCATCTCTCACTCCTTTGTCATTTCCACGTTTTTGTGTTGTATCAGTCCGCCTTTGGAATAATATATTACGTTTTCATGCTTTGCAGGTTAGAGAGAGCAATAAATACAAGTCAAATGCGATTATGAAGAAAACAATAAAAGCAATGGACTCGCATAAAACAGTGTACATCGAGATTTCGAATCTTGAGCCCATTAACACTGATGGAAATCAGAATTCAGTATCTGAAGTAATAAACGAGAACCCTGGAGAACGAGATTCGAAGAATGTGTCGCGAGGTGGCAATAGTGATGTTGAAGTTGAAGATTTAGGTATTTTATTACTT
Source organism: Druceiella hillmani (assembly GCA_039881145.1). NCBI lineage: Eukaryota > Metazoa > Arthropoda > Insecta > Lepidoptera > Hepialidae > Druceiella > Druceiella hillmani. Next base: position 6,514,906 of record JAYKKI010000019.1, read on the forward strand.
TGGGTTACGATTTGAATCATTGTCTTACTGTGACTATATTATTTTAATGTGGAGTTGTACTAGATTTTCAAACAATGGCAACACATCTGCTAATCTGTCAAAGATGCAGCCCCATTCGCAATTGGTTAGCCATTTGCATATTTACCTAAGTAAATGTGTGTTCTTGGTTCTCTTATAGACCAGGCTGATATTTTTTTGGACAAATATTCCCAGTATGTTAACAGTAGAAATGTCAGTAATCAGATACAAATATATAAATATATCAGTTAATTAAAAAAAATGTTTTCACTGGAGCTACAAATCTAGTAGCATTTTGTATATAATGTACATACCAACAGATACAAATTCACAAACAACATACAGTTTGGAGGATGCACACAAACACATCCGCACACTGAAGTTGACGGAACTTCAGCGTCTTCAGGAGCTCGAGGAGAGGAGGCAGAAAACCCGCTATCGTAAAGCATCGTTCAAGTGCGAGCCGTGTGCCCTTGCCTTTACTTTTCGTAAGTCATATGAGACGCACATGGCACAGCATTCAGAGGTGAGTCTTCTGTAAACTTTCAGCGTTCATTGATAAGGCGGAAACATTATTAATGATAAATATTAGAAAAATTACTTTTTTTACAAGGGAAGTGAATGTTTTCATTATTGATCCATTTAGTTCCCCGGCATAAATTAATTGAAATTACAAACAAAAAAAGTAGACAGTAGTAGGTAAATAGGAAATAAACGTAAATTTTTGAAAAAGTCATCAAATTTAAAATACAAGAATTTCTTAAATGATATTGTTAAAAAATGCTTGTACATAAAATGTTAAATAAAATATGTATACCACTAGCGTGACCCGTGCGAAGTCTTCGCATTATATCAATTTGCGTGGTAGATTATAAATATTTACACATGAGAAAATGAACTCACAGCTGTCATATTAGTTATAACAGAGTGTTTAGAGTCAATTTAATAAATCAAAATTGATTGCAGGTATTCAATTCATTTCTAATTTTGCACACTGCTTATTACGTTTTTATTCCATTATGAAGCTCAGATGACAGATCAAACAAATATTTTACTAAAATTGACATATAGAGGCGCAAGTATCAAAAGCATTGAGCTAAAGCGCCACTTTATTTATACGTGAGTGGATTTGAAATTAAACAAAAATTTTACCGACCGTCAATCGTATTGACGTTGAGCCGTTAGATGGCAGCATTGCTGTTTTGTGTATATAATTTTAATAATTAATTAATTTGCAAAAACAATAGCAATAATAAATTTTTTAGTTGTGGATGCCGGTAGAGCAAGCAATTATCTATAAAATGATATATAATTTATGTGGATTATTTGTGAGGTTTTTTCTAAAAAGGGAGAGTAACATCTTAACCTTAGCGTATTAATATATATGATGATGATATTGGTCGTTACAACTTGTTTCAAGTCTGCTAGAGTTTTTATATCGGGCACTTTCACACTCAGAATAAAGGTTTGCAAAATATATAATTTCATCCATAAGTGTGTATAGATGGCTGCTAGAATCTATTGAAATTGAAACTCCGAACAAAAATCTGGCTTTAATATGAAGTTGTGACCGATATCAGCTTGTCACTTGTTCTGTTAACAAACAATAATAATCATTTAACCTTCATAACACTTCAAACTTGTTTGTGTAATTATTGAATTCTTTTATTTGTAATTTGTCATGTTCTAATGTAATTATTAAAAATGTTGCGAGACAATATTGTGACATATGTAGGGTTCAAACATGAAGATAAATGAATTTGTAAGGGTCAGGTGTACTATTTATCTACAGCTATAAATAATACAACTTCGTTTGACTGACTACCAATTTGACAGAAGCACAAACTTCTAAATTGCATAAAAGATAAGTATTTTCATGGTACAATAGAAAACTCGTTGGGTGGCCGGCTGTTTATATTTGAATTAATTCTCTTGTTGGTATTACATTTTCTTCTCTAATATTGAAAAACTTTGGAATACTATTTATGTACTGGTTTGCACAACCAACTGATCATGTGACTGAGATTTTCAAGTAAAGCAAATATATAATTAAAAATCGACCGAGTGCCTGTCGGAACATACATACTATTGGGTTAAATAGCTTTCTATATCTTTTGAAATTGTTAATGAAAATTAACCAATTAATTTTATTTCACGGTTTAATCAACTAACTAGAATTTTTCATATATTTGAAATCTATGGCTGTAAAATGAGATGAGGGACACAAATTGCGTGTCAACTTGAAGCTTAATATTTTCACAAGTGGGATTTAAAAATGAAAATTGTGTGTGTGTGCGTGTGTGCCAAAGAAATATATGTTTATTTTCTTGCATTTTTATTTAGAACAAACTTTTAAAAACATCTGTGTAAATTCTTAAATCAATTTGCAAAATTGACCAAATTACAGACTTTTAAGTGAAAGCTGGTAAGATGGCCATTTCAATTTCAGCTGATTGTGTGGGGAGGGCAGCTGCTTTGTTTAGATAATATCAGTACCTTTTCTTTTAGCAACTTTCCTTTGTCGTGATTCATAATGTGATATATATCTTGTTGGAATATTAAGAACTTATTAAAGATCTTACAATGCAATATAAACTTCATTGGAATATCTGACTATGACGTAAAAATATGGTTAATAGTGTATCCATCCCACATCCTTTAATTAGCTAAATAATTACAACTTATAACTAAATAATTATAACAAATGTGACGATGGGCATTTTTCTTGGCCCACACAGTATTATTCCCCCAATAAAAATATTAGGTGTATGGTTTGGACCGCCTATGTAGCAGGAGAGCGGTTGTATCCATTTCCTTTAAATAAAATACATAAATCATTTAGTGTGTGCGAGCAAGTACTAACAGAGACACCTTCATTGTAAGTATGTTTTGGCCGTATCGTGAGCTTTTGAAGTCATTTCCACTTAGTATTTTGACTGTTTTTGTACATCACGGTGACGTTAGAATTTAGATTTAAATGCACACAAGGATATTATATTAAACTATCATAATTAATGCGGCCACAACTCATGGGCATCTTGAATGTTCTTTTCGGTTTAGAGGGTAGTAAAGCAGGTAATATTTGGAAATCGTGTTTATATTAAAATTTAAACCAATCATTTCCAATTTCTTAGTTTTTTTTTAACTTGTGTGACGAGTGTAAATTCCGCAGGGTTTTGGAAGCCACAAATGCTCTATATGCGGCCTGCATTTTGTGAAGATGAACTCCTACTATCATCATCACAAGAGCCACTACATCCGGTACGAGTGTACAGTTTGTGGGTGCAATTACTTGCGCAGGCAAAATGCGATCGATCACTACTTGGCGCAACACACTAACGAACTATACAAGTGTGAGCATTGCACAAATAAATTCAGGTAACAGGTATGAGTGACCTCTCCTTAAGGAGCTTGTTTGTCTATCTGTACATGCAGATATCAAAACATTCACATAAATATTTTAAAAAATAACCCGCTTGTTACAATATTTTGTTTGAGTCAAAAGTATGTGTACAAGAAAAATATAAACCCTTAATTGTAATTATATCATGTAGAATATAATTTTTTAAGTGGCAATATTACAATTTAAAATTATATAAAAGTTAAATAATCATAGATATTTGCTTGACAAACAGGCAGTTCTGTCATTCACCACTTCTTCCAAACAAATAAATTAAAATTTCCTGGTTAGTTGTACCATAAATAATAAGTTGCTTTTAATGTGTCCTTATTCAAAGACAATTTTCAGTTTATTAGAAAAATATTGAATCAGGCAATGCACATCTTGCTATCTATTGTCATTTTAATAACTGGAAATGTCTACATTATAGTTTACGGTTCTAGATTTAACAACTGAAATTAATTTTGTTCTAGTTATCTTTGCAAGTTTATTCGCAACCCAGAATATTTTCTAATTTTTTTCTGTCACATGGTTTCAAATATCGAATAACTAGAGAGAAATGTCACATTATTTTTAAAACTAATTGTATTTAACAATCTATCAATTAATCGTACTATTTGGATTCAGCATGTGACAAACTTTAATTTGACGCACATATTTTGTTTAGATACAAAGAAGGAACTTCCCACTATCACTTTGAATCCGTAATGCTTTTTCACCTGTCACGTGTCACTAATGTTGCTTCATGCAACATTCCTACTATCGACTATCCAAATTTGGCAATACATGAGACTGAAAATTATGGTTGACATACTGACGGAGCAAGTAGATTGAATTTTACGTTTTGAGGTATTGAACTGAATACACTTCATGTAAATTGTATGTGGCTGGAAACAGGACAAATGGAGCTGGTGTTCAGGTATTCCACCAGATGACAGATCTAGGGTTCCATCGTCGACGCCTCAATGAGAAATTTTGTTGAAGTGCAATAGAAAATATTAAGAAATAAAAATAATTTTAAGAAAAATTCCTATTGTATATTATACCATAAATACAAATGTATGTTGTTTATTACCTACCAACTCGTGCACTACTCGACCAATCACCAAATTTTACAAGGGTAAAGACTGTGTTATGAACTAATATATAGCATAGCATTATCTTAGTATTTCAAGTAGTTTGTTATGGTATAATCAGAAATTTTCCTTCTTGATAGATAGCGTCACTGTTATTATGTTTTTTGTTTATATTCAAAGCTCAATAGTAATACATGTTTTCTTACATTCCTTAAAATATTGATTCAAAAATAACGTGCACGCGTTTGTCTCGCAACAAAAATGTAATAGGTAGTTATGGAAAATTTCTGTCATGTAAAAAGTGAATTTTGATAAAATCAATTATTCAGAATAGAATGTGTGGCACCAATTTCAAGTTATAATTATATATTCTGTTAATTAATTAGACAGTCAAAGGCCAGTCTGTATTACTCCATGAGTTATATGTTTTTTTCTTGAAATAATGAGCATACCTCTGTTAGTTAGATTTGCTGTTAAAGAAGTCGCAGACAGTATCTTCTTTTGGGTTCTTTTTGAATTCAGCAAGATATGCTCTTTTATGAACTGCTTCTCAATAGTCAGGAATTTATAGGTATTAACTCGTACTAACTAAAAAAATCTGGTGGAGATGCAACACATGTTCATTTGCTTCATGACAACACTTTTCCACAACTTGTCAAGTCTATTCGTACTGAGCAGAAAAGCTGTGATGGGAAACAAAATTTACCCAACTTATTCATCTGATTTAAATGATTATTATCTGAAGCAGTACCTATGGAAAGATCGGAAGGATCGGATATGAAAGATTGGATCAGATATATTTTCTTAAATTCTCAATCTCTTGATTTCTGGGCAAATTGTATCAGTTCCCTCACTGATCATTTAAGGAACATGCACTAGAGTCAGATGGACGATGAGTATACGGGTATACCCGTGTCTCAAGTTTATTTGGAATAAATAAAAAACATATGTTTGCTCCACCATTCAATAATATATTAATCTACTCAATATAATACATCTGTTCGCCATTTCCGTAGGAGGGTATCTTTGCTGATGCTACACATGAAGACAGTACATGATGTGGATCGTCCTCGCTTTCCTTGTCAGCGCTGTAGCCGGGTCTTCAACACAAGGCAGTCATACCAATGGCATATGAGGTGAGTAAATTCACCATATCAATATTATACAAATGCTTATCAGGTGTTATTTTATATGTAAAAGTTATTTAAGGGCTAGTAGAACGTACATTGCTAATATGTTATTTAACTTTGAAGTGTCATTGGTATGGTCAAAATAAATTTAAATTAAGGTCTTTCAGAAGTTAGGGAATAGGATGTGAGGAATACATAATTTCATATCCGGCAACCCCGCATACTTTATAATTGATTTTCGGTCAAGTAGTGAAATGAGAAGTCTGTTAGGAATATATAATTTCATATCTGGCAACCCCACATACTTAATTGTTGATTGTCGGTCAAGCAGTCAAACGAGAAGTCTCGATTAAGTAAATTGAGTTGAATAAAAACAAACACATTGTTGACTGTAAATACATAACAATAGCAGATTCTATTCAAGTTTTTTTGCATTGGTGTAATGGACACAATGGTTGAGCAACGGTTGTAGCGACTTAGGAACACTGCAGTTTCAGGCTTGAGATTCAATGTAGTTGTTGACCTTAATTTATTTTCACTTTCATATTTTTTATCTTTCAACATTACTTTCTGCTCCAAATTTTACTGACTTCACAGTAACTTTAGGAATTCATAGTTGAATGTGTATCTGAATTTGTCACTTGCTAAATTACAGGCGACATGACAAGAGCTTGCTGCGCCCGCACCGTTGTGAAGTGTGCTCCCGCACATTTAAAATTGCCTACTATCTTCGTCAGCACCAGGCCACGCACTCCAAAGAGAATAAGTTTCTTTGCCAGCTCTGTGGAACGAGATTCAAATCATTGAAGACGTTCAACATACATATGAATAGAAAGCATTCTGATGTATGGTATGCTGTTTTTATATTTTGAAAGAAAGGGATAATGTGAGTGAGAACGAGATAAATGAATATCATTGAGCGTAATTATTTTAACGTATATTACCACACTCCACGTAATTGCCACATTTTACTGGAAGTTTGGCCTCAAAGCGGACACAAACGAAATGGTTTGCAATAATTAATGATCATGCCCTAAACTCAGAATCTGACAATATTTTTCAATAATAACCACAGCAGAGTTAAATAAAACAGTTAACAATGGTCTATAATCAATCTTCAAATTCAATTATTAGCATAAAGTGAATTCTCCGTGTTGACTACACATTATGCGTGAAGACGCATTACACGTGAATGACTCACTATTCAGATATAACTCAAATAAGAAGATTAAACCAACATTAGGACACAGGACATTGACATTTGAAAAAGGAATGTAATTTTAGTGTTGCCATAATAAATAATTGAAGCTATTTTATTGTCAATATTATAGCAAATACAGGCTGCTACAAAATAATTATTTCAGAACTGTATGTTCACATAAAAATGATTAGTGTCAATTAATTTAACGTATCCACGTCCTGGGAGTTAATTAGCGAATTTTGCCAATGATATTTGCGCGGCAGCAGTGCCAAAATTAAATTATCTACTAATTGTGGAAATCACTTCAAAAAACTATTTACCAACAATTTTGTAAGTTACATGAATCCATATTATATATAAATACTTGAAAAAAAATTCATAAACTTGAAAACAAATACGATGTGTCAGATCGGTATGTTGTTGACCGTGCATGGGAAAAAGTCATTGCGGTGAATAAAAAGATACAATTAAAAAAAAGCATATATTGCCATAGTACTGGTGAAACCTCTGTGAAATAATATTCATTACTTGAATTGTATTCTTCCATTTATACATACATATCCTTCGAAGTATATATAAAGAATAAAGAAATATTACATTTATATGACAAGTGAAAGTATTCCAAAAACAATTATAAACTTTGTTCTCTCCATGGCGTATTTTATGTGAGCAAGAAATATCTTATTTGGTTATAATTATCAACACCCAAACAATAACAGTGCCAAGCTGATTAATATGGCACAACATTTATTTTATTGTTGCATAACAGTTTGCTGCATTTGGCCGTATGGTTTATTAAGTTGGCAGCGAAAAGGTTAACAGCCTCTTATTTTATCTCAGTATTGTAGAAGTGAATATTAATTTTTTTAAAAAGTTCTTCATAAACATTTTTTGTCAGTCTGCAGAAAGTTTTAATATTGAGACGGGAGCAACATAAAAACAGACAAGTGCAACTTTTATTACATATTTTATATTTCAGCAATCTGTTTACGTTTGTTGCCTCACTGCTGCCATGTTGCCATATTGGGAAAATAACAACGAAGTCAAAGAGCCAAAGTTTGAGTCTACACTGCTCCTTACAGTAAGAAGTTTAAGGTGATGAGTGCTTGTTGTCTGTGCAAATTATTCAATTATTTTAACCAGTTTAAGGATAATGGAAAAGTGATTGCTTGCAAAAATGGTCACTTAGAAAACACTGGAGAAAAATTTTGGTTTATATTATTTAAAAGGTTTAAAGGTTTTACACAAAAATGTAAGAAAATGGTAAAAAAAAGTCACCCCGACTAAGAGGAAACTCGAAAAGACTTTTATTCTAACATTGCAAGAAACATTGTGATGGAACTTAACTGTTGAGAGAGAATGATCATCTGTGTTAATTACAGTTTTTTTGCATACAATCCAGAAACCAAGCACCAATGGACTCTGTCGAAGAATTCCAATTTGCCGTTACAAAAGAAAGTACAGAAAGAAAAGAAAGCCAAGACATTGGCTGAAGTGAATGTAAAATAAGCATTTACGTAGAAATATTCAAGTAATTACCGATCTATAAATGAATAAAGTTTTGTAAAGTATTGACTAATTATTTCAAGTATTAAACCTTATTTTTGTATCAGTAATACCTTAGAAAGGTTTAACAGAACTTAAACATTACTAATTACTAAAGTGGGCATGAATAAAATATAAATACTCAGTACTTCTTAACATTCTGGAGGTTCGTTGCCATCGTAGCTCGACACTTGTCTAATAAGCTGTAAACAAAGTTTTATTCATTAGTTATGGCTGCTTGTATGAGTTTACATAAAAAAATGTTACCATATGCATGGGATTTCAATTCCAGACAATATAAACAACTTCCTTGTTGTGAAGGAAGTGAGGTTGAACACCGTGCAAATGTTCTTTTATCGCTAATCAGTCGAAAGAGGGGTGGTGCCCTGTCATAGAAACAGAAATATTTGTATGATATATTTCTCATTCTGAATTAGAAAGTGGCGCAGGTGAAGATTTTGGAATTCGTCGAACTGCAGTTCGTAAAATTTCCATTATATTTAGAACAGAATACGTAGAAGATCTTGTACACAAGTAGAAGCCTATTAAAATAATTTGGTATTGTATATATAAATCGTAAGAGTTATCAGAGTATCAGTGTTAAATTACTTGTGGTGCAGTTGAACTGATTACATGTGCACATGCTTCTTGGCTTGGCATTACCCACGATAGTCATATTTCGTGACAAAGTTCTATCCTTTAAGTTATATCAAAATTTAAAGGTGTTGCTTTTTTTGTTTGATAGCGGTTGTCGAATTGCTCCTCGGTTAATACACCATTTAAGCCACCGCAAATTCGAGAGGAAGTTCAATACACGATGAAAAAAGTATAATTTCTTTGGTTAATTCAAAGAGAGTATTTTAGGAAATTCAGAAAAACAAAGATTCAATTCGAAATTTGGAGAAAATGTTGATGATCGTTTTACTGATTTTAATTGCAACTTATCTAAAATTGGTACAATGGTGAAAAACAACCAAATTCCAAGGCGATGAAGATGAAAATTATGCTGTTGTATTAAAAAATGGGCAAGAAAAAAGGAAAAGAATCATGAAAATATTTTTGGAAAATCTATAATTACAAGACATGCAATAAAAAATACTTCAGAAAATTATGGATTAAAAATCAAGTAATATCCAAGTGTCCCTTCTGAATTACCTTCTTCAGCAGGTTCAACCGGTGTTCTTGATATTTTTGTTGGTAATAGGAAAGTGTTTGATTTGAATTGTAATTGTAACAACTCCTTTCTCGTTTCCAATTCAATTTTACTTCCTCTCGTTTTAGTTGCAGCCTAATTAATTTTAATTGCTCATTCAGTACAAGATTTCCTCTTTTCGGTCTTCTTCATTTACTTTTAATGATTCTTCTTCAATTTTTTTTGCAATTTCAACTTGAATTTCCCCAAGTATTTCTTGAAATTGAGGATTTTCATTGAAGTCAAGTAAAACTAGAAAATGTCTTCCCCAAATTCAACAACTTCATTGGTGTATTGCCACTTTTCTTTCAATCAGTCTTTTTATTCTTCGTGTTATTTAATAAATTTTTACGTTTTTCATTTGGTTCCTTTTTTCCCAAATTTCCCTGAGTACGAACAGCGTACTCAGCATGACTATCTTTCCAGGTCTTTTCTTTTGCAGCTACAGTTTCTGATAACTTGGATCTATTTAAAACTATCTTATTGTTTTTTAAAATATTCCCGAATAGCATCCTGCTGTTTTCTGACTGAATCTCTTGGAAATCCTCTTTGTTTTCACAATCCTTTTTTTTCCGCACACCAACAAAAAAAAAACTTAGCTATCGTGTGATCAAAACCAACTGTTGCTTGCTTGTAGTATCTTTAATATACCATCAAATAAACAGACAAGAATGAAATAAATAAACATTGTAGTAAACAAAATGCAACATATTCAAACTTGTTCGTTTTTGATCTGTAACAAGGCTGCATTATAAGTGTTTACTCATAAGCGAGTCAAGTTATAAGTATTTACTTACAAGTAGGCTCCAGTAAATACTGATGGACTTCATTGTATTCTTTTCAGCATCAGCAAACGGTTATTCACTCCACTATAGGTATTTGCTCACCTCATGACATGCTTACTTTACTGGATGAGTTCTAAGTTAGTAAATTAAATGTGTCATGGGGCGAGCTGAGCATGGGCTAAAGCGAATAACAAGCGATACTTTCGAGTAATCAGTATTTATTATTCACTTTAGCCATGCACTGTCCAGCCAAATGCTTTTGATTCAGCATGAGATCTCCATTTTGGAACACTCACCGTATTCACCTAATCTCGCCTTTCGTGTGACTTTCTTTAGTTTCATTCATCCATCTAAGGAGTAATGTGGAGATCAAGGAGATCATCTCGAAGGTGGATAAAATCAAAGTTGTAAAAAGTGACAAATGAAAAGTTTTAAAGCATTGATCCGGTTTAGCCATGCTTTGTTTGTGTCTGTCCTTTTTTGAGTACATTTACATTTATGTCAATTTTTGAGTAAGTTCATAAACAGAAATATGTTCTTTACCTGATAACTCATTGAGTCACTTTGGTTGCAGTTTTGAGTGTGATTACTGCCAAAAGACGTTCACAACAAAAGGCAGTTTGACACAGCACATATCCTGGATGCACCTAGGGCGTGGCTACCAATGTCAACTTTGCACTAAGGTTGGTGAAAATTTCATTTTCTCTTCTGTCGTTATGTAAATGTAACTCAAATCCCATTAGGCATAACGGAAGGTCATACAACTGCATCCTTCTCAATTTCCCTTCGACCATTCTCGGTCTGTCACCACTTCAGTTTTCGTGTTTCCTATCTAAAAATGTTATCTAAAAGTAACCAACTACTAACTAAAGACGGCACAAATTGTTATGCGAATCGGATTACTTTTTATTTCGAAGATCCCTTTAATTATCTATAAAAGTTTTCGGAGATAAATCCCATCTTGGTGGTGAAAAGCAGTAAAATCATAGTCAAGCGATTGGAACCAAATTGAATAGAAGCTGGTAGCATTCAAATTTTATATGCACCTTTTTTATTTAGAATTGTTTCCAGTACGTCCATTGATAAATCGCAAGTATTATATATCTGACTGGTGCATGTGAATGTTTCCTTACATAAACAATTGTACGTTGCATCTGCTTGCATTTGTTTGGTCTACAGTTAATTCATATTAATGTCAACATATGTGCTATGCGTCAGCAGTTAGTTCATTCTAATACCAACTTAGGTCTCCAGTTTAATGAATATGTGTGTCTTGCAGGTATTGCGTTTTAAACGTCAGCTCAAACGACACGTCATAGAGAAGCACGAAAGCCGTGCGGAACCCAAGGACAATGTCTGCGAGGAGTGTGGCGAGGTGTTCTCTGTAAGTTTATATGAAGTGTACGATGTATAATAACCAATGTTTTTTAAACTGGTTTTTTTGACAACATGGAAAGAAGGTTCATAATGACTCACGAGAGTCATTGTAGAGTAGATCTGAAAAAATATGACGGCAACAACAAAAAGTACCTTCTTATATATAAACCTTATCAACTTTTTTTAACTAAAGATTGTACCATCGTCAAAACAATATCTAAGGGATGTCACTTCGGAAATAGTTTACTTCAATAATATAAGAATAGTGAATAGAAATGGTGTTAATGTTGTTCTGTAACGGGATGGCAGATCAGAAAATAAAACTTTTCAAAATAATCGACAGAAAGTGGTGATTAGATGGTGGAACGTGGCATTGCGAACTCTTTTCAAAGACGCGCTGGTTGTTTCAATGAATTATTCTTGAATTTCATTTGCATGGCAATTTTGTGTTGGCACTTTGTTACCCTGTTTATTCATTTACGATAGAAATGGATAAATTGCAATTATCCAAATGTTTTTCTGCATATTTCTATGTGGGGAAAACATTTTCAATTCTTCTAGTTCAAAAGGGGGTGCTTCATTATTGTACAATTCCACTCACTGTCATTCACTCCATCATCACCTTCGAGGTTAGAAATTTTTGGATTTAGTTTTCATATTAAATTTTGAATGCCCATTGTCCACCTGCACTCGTGGTTCGCAGCTGTCGCTTTTTCATTTTGATTGTAGGTACTTGTTTATTTTACGTGCAGTGTGATCGACAAACAAGTTGCAAGTAATTAATTAATATGAAAACTAGAAAGTTGCTCCCACGGAAGTAATGAAATATGACAATGATACTGTCATTTTGATAAAACAAACATTTTTATAGCCCTTAAGATGTTTCACTTTTATTGTGTGCACCAATTCAGCCCTTGTTTGTCACTTATCTCACTGACATATTTGAGTTAAACAGAGTGTGCGATTTGCTGAATTTTTTAAACAAAATTGATATATTTCCATGTTGTTTGACCGTACCATACCATTTGCTATTGTTTTAAGTACCGTCCTTTGTGAGCGGACAACTGTGTAAAAATTTGTGTACAAAATTCATTATGATTAATTTACAATAAATATATTAAATATTATAGCACAGCAGGGCCTTGAAGATTCACCGTCGTGTTCACTCCGTGGAGCTCTACCGCTGCACTGCTTGTTCCATGACATTCAAGTACTGTGGAGCGCTCCAGAGTCACAAACAACGAGTGCATAATATGAATAACTAGGTGCAACGTGTCTACTGAGATACAGGAATAAATTATGTTTTGCTCACAAAAATTATTGTGTATTTATTTGTATATTATAATCGTCTTTATTTGTTTTTTAGTCCCTTGTGGCAGGCGGAAGTAATTGAACTTGACTTCCTTTACCTGAAAAATTTTATTATGCCCTCACTTGACACAAACCTCTTGTTTGACTCTTTATTTGATGATGGAGAATCAACCTTATAACAAATGACACATCACTAGAAACTCCATTTCCGTTGATTAAAATATTATTTTATAAACTGAAAGGCAAATAAAGACCTTTTATTAATAATGTCAATACTGACTGCTCTTCGTGACAGACAAGTAGTACTACGTGACGCAATTCAAGATCTTGAAATTTTCTCTCTCTGGAGTGCAAGTAGGTGAACGTCTTAGAGTTTAATAGATACTAATGATGATCCACTATCTAATATGTGAATCCATCCAGTGCCATTTTGTGAAGAAATACATAACTATGTTTTATGAAAATTAAATTAAGTATCTTGTAGGTGAACATAAATGAAATAATTGCTGCCATCTAGTGTAGATAATTCAATGTGATGTTACTCTCCATATCACGCATTCCTGATGACAATGCATATGCGTATATCTACATCACGACACCAGCACTCCAAAATTTCAAGTCACCGATATGTTCGAATATATACAAGAAGTGTGAAGCTTTCTTGCAACATCATTTATAGTTCAACTTTTGCTGAGTCAACATTCAGAAATTTTTAATGACAATAAAGCCCAAGTACACCAGTAAATACTTTATGAATTTCAATTTGGTCACTCTGCAGCAGAATTTATATGCAGCATATGTCAGAATGTGGCCTTCACTAAAGGTACTTCAAGACAACAGTTATAACAAGTCTAGAGTGGAGATTACACTTGAAGGAAGCAACACAAACCTGGCTGTTAAGTTATTTCATATTGGTAAATTATGACCACTAACTAAAGAAGATCTCCAACTTTCAACACTGGCCTTGAGTGCTTTTGTAGTACAACAAGAAAAGATTTACACAATTTAGACAAAAATATTGTTTGAATTGTAGTGTTTGAATACAGATGTAGTGTTTGAATACCCCATTTATTAAGTGAAGATCAACTCAACAGTACTGCAGAATATGTACACAACTTATCTTTTCAACATACACCTTATCACTGGGGATGCAGAGTGGGTTGTGTATGTAAATCATAACCGGAAATACCAGTGGTTGTCTCTTGAACAAATCAATACAAAACTGAACCCAATCATGGAAAGATATTGTTATTAATATCAGAGCTATGATGGGATATGATTCTTCTTCACCATGTCAACCAGACACGGTGCCATCTATTATCTATTTGCAGTATTGTTTGAATTAATGTTAACACAAGTGATAATTTGAAACAAACAACATTTATTAGTTATAAACGAAGAAGAAAGAAAAGAATACTATTTAAATTGTTTTAATAAAAAGTATGTTCTCCCTGTTGTCCTCAACATGTTTTGGCATAGAATCCAACAAATTTTTACAGTATTCTGATATTTGCTGATCTCAAACCTAATCATACCTGGATTACTTTTTTCAATTCTGATAGATTGTTTATTTTATCAAACTCACAAATTTTCTATCGGATTAAGATCTGGTAAGTTTCCCGGCCATTCAATGGGATATCTTTTGGTCCTTGAAATGTTTCATCATGACCTTGGACACATGGACTCAAATCTTGTTGAAAAACTGTATGACCATTCGCATCAACTGTTCTTAGTTCAGTTTTCAATCTCTATTCACGTTCTATAGTTTATCATATTTTCCATCGGCACAAAGAATCCAGTACCTTTATAAAAAACAGCCCTAGAACATCTTCTTTAACGGATGTTTCGCTGTTTGATCAATATGAGCTTTTCTAAGTTTTTTAACCAAACGAGATCTAACAAAATGAGATCGCTGTTCTTGTATTAAAAATTGGCTCTTCTGAGAACAGCACTTCTCCAATCCTCGAAATCCAGCTTACATATTTTTTACTCAATCATATCATTTATTAATCATGGCAGCTATTTTTTGGGGTCTGATTGTTTTTTTTTTTACAACTTCTATAAATTGTTTTCATACGGAGAAGTCATGTACAATAACTCCATTTTATGCTAAATCTTGCTGAAGTTCTTGGCTTGTTTTCCTCAATTTTAATTTAGTTTCCCTTATTGAAACAGCTCCATCTCTGGCTTTTTCTTCCTTCCCCATTTCCCTTTTCTGTTCACTTCACTCGTCGCGGTGTACATTTTTGCTTCAAAATCTTGTTTACAGCGCATAAACTCCTTGGCAATACTCTTTTAAGTAATTGATGTATGTTCACTCGGAGTAACAATCTTAGTGAGATTTTCGTGAGTAATATCCATCTTGAAAAAGCTAAGAAGCCTTAGTTCAGGTTAACAAAGCCTTGGTTCAGTTTACTTCAGCAAAAATATAGTTCTAAAAAAATAAAACAACACATTTCTAGATTTTATCATCACTCACCGACTGTCAGGACAGTAAAACAAAATGGCCGCTACTTTGACATAAACCTGTTGCCAACTGCAAAAAAATAAAATTGTGATAATTATGTGTTCACACTAATTCGCACGATACTATCAGTAAATAAGAAAGTTTTGTATGAAAAAAATTTTGATGAAGAGAAATATCTACAACAATTCTTTGCTGAATTTTTTAAATCAAAACCTGCGAATTTCTACTTTAATACTATTCAATGTTTACTGAATAGATGGAAATAGGTAGTTGATAATGATGGTACAATAAAGTCAGATACAGTATAATATAAATATTTTATACTTAAAAAAGCTAATGGTTTATTAACCAGTGCAGCTGATGATGAGTTGACATTAAGCTAGTTTGTACAAACTACTCGTGACCATTTTAATTAGTTACTCTTCTTTTAAATTCATAGAATCATAAAACTACTTTAAGTTTAACGTAAAATTAATGCTGCTATTTAGTGGTGAATTATAAATTTAGTTTCCATTTAAAATAAAATTATCACTGCCATCTAGTGGAGAAATAAAACTATGTTTAATGACAAAATAAATAACGCTATCTAGTGGAGAATCATGAAAGTATTTTTTCTGAAATAAATTACATAATTAAGGTTCCCAAGAAAATAAATCTTTATTAAAAATAATTTTTAAACTAAAAATGGTTTGATGGACTATTAGGCAGGGTTGTCTTGTCAGTCAACTCAAAAAAGATTATTTTGTAAAAAAAATGCTGTTAAAAAATATTAGATGGGTGTCTATGACACCAAGCTTTTTCCATTACGAACGTTTTACAGTACGAATGCAAGCCAAGGGCAAAATTGCCTCATCATTTACGAATAGTTCCTAAATAAGATCAGATTCAGAAAATATTATGACTCTAAATTGTTATATTTAAGTTCACAATTAAATGAAACTAAGTGATGCAGTATTAAAGAAAGTAGAAATAACCACATAGTTTCATTTAATTGTGAATAATGATTATTAATATAGTATTAACTTAAAGAAAGTAGATATAATCACGTAGTTTCATTTAATTGTGAATAATGATTATTAATATAATATTAACTTAAAGAAAGTAGAAATAATCACGTAGTTTTATTTAATTGTGAATAATTATTATTAATAAAATATTAACTTAAAGAAAGTAGAAATAATCACATAGTTTCATTTAATTGTGAATAATGAATTTCTCCAAAATGATCGCAAAGTATTTTCAATATTTATTTAAGTTGTTATGAATGTTTATTTATTTATTACTTTGATGAACAATCATGTTACAAATTACAGCGGAGCAATCCCTTGCGGTCAACAAGAATTACAGTACGTTTATGAATTAATAGGACAGGTAGATAACGACATGTAATAAGTAACACTTCCAAAAACAACAAATAGTACCAAAAAAACAAAAAACACAAAAATGATCTAATTTCAAATGTCAGGAGGGGCTTTAAATTAAAATTGAAGGCAGAGAAAGAAATAGGAAGGATTAAGGGAGAGAGATATAAAAGAAAATGGAATGTACAAAGATAATTTATGGGAGGTTTGAGTTTTTCAGACAACTTTTGAATGACAACGAAAGTCTGATGTCAGAATTCAGTTTGTTGTATAACTTTGCACCATGAACCGGGAACAGGCGTGAGAAGTTTCTCAGAACATATACGAAGGCTATTAACGAAAAGGGCTGTGAATTTTTCTCAAACATGAGAGGATCAGTGAGCATTATTTGAAATATTATAAAGCAGTTAAAGAACAGAAAATTATGCCAGTGATAAATCTCCATCCATTTGAGCCACATCCTAAACTCCAAGACGTGATCAGATTTTCTGAGGATAAAAATCTAAGGAATACATAAATCTTGAAGTTTGATAAGCAATTGTTCTAAAAGGTCAGGATAGCGCATGTCTCCGTAGTCTAGTAGAGGTAAAAGTGGTGTTTGACACTGGTTAATTTTAGTTTCAAAGGTATTGACATATTGAAAGACATTTGAGAGAGTATAAACTGCTTAATAATCTATAACTGACATCATTAACCAGGATAACTGCACATTTTCGTAAAAGTTGCGGTAGATCAGGTATATTGATCCTAGAATTGAGTTTCCTAATGCCAATAACAATAGCCTCAGACTCAGTAGGGTGGAGAAGGAATTCGCTTTCAAGGAATTATCACGTTAGAAATTGACATTGTTAACCAGGGGCTTTCAATTAAGTAATTGATTGATCACTAGGCCAAAGTCTTTTACAATTAAACAAAACAGGATAACTGCACATTTTCGTAAAAGTTGCGGTAGATCAGGTATATTGATCCTAGAATTGAGTTTCCTAATGCCAATAACAATAGCCTCAGACTCAGTAGGGTTGAGAAGGAATTCGCTTTCAAGGAATTATCACGTTAGAAATTGACATCGTTAACCAGGGGCTTTCAATTAAGTAATTGATTGATCACTAGGCCAAAGTCTTTTACAATTAAACAAAACAGGATAACTGCACATTATCGTAAAAGTTGCGGTAGATCAGGTATACTGATCCAAGAATTGAGTTTCCTAATGCCAATAACAATAGCCTCAGACTCAGTAGGGTTGAGAAGGAATTCGCTTTCAAGGAATTATCACGTTAGAAATTGACATCGTTAACCAGGGGCTTTCAATTAAGTAATTGATTGATCACTAGGCCAAAGTCTTTTACAATTAAACAAAACAGGATAACTGCACATTTTCGTAAAAGTTGCGGTAGATCAGGTATACTGATCCAAGAATTGAGTTTCCTAATGCCAATAACAATAGCCTCAGACTCAGTAGGGTTGACAAAGAATTCGCGTTTAAGGAATTATCACGTTAGAAATTTTACTAAGGTTAATATATATGTATAATACAAGCTCATGTGTAAGTAAGTGACACTTGCCGTGGAGGTTTTTGACGACAGTATCAATAAATATTGAAAATATAATCGGAGAAATTACCAAATCGGCCCACTTTGATAATAATCTGCTGATCTAAAGGCTTTGTTACGTTCATATAAATAAGATTTGAATCATTCCACCGAAATTTGACAAAAATAGACTGACTTCAGGCTTCAAATGCACTACTGAAGTCAAGAAATACGAGAATAGAGAGTTGAGTATAAATCACAGCAAAGCGTATGACATTAGTAACCTTAATTGGTGCCGTAGAGGTACTATGACCCGTTCTGGAACCAGATTGAAAAGGATTAAAAAGGTGGTATTCATACTAAATGGTCGTGAAATATATGTTCGAATAATTTAAGTACAAGGAGCAAAGTGAAAAAGGGTCTAAAATCCTTACATTGGGATGGAGCTGCAGCCTTAAGTCAAGGAAAGACATGTGCTCTTTTCGCTGCAATAGAAAATGTGGCAGTACTAAAGGAAGTGTTGGAAATATCACTGATGGCTGGAATTATTACATCTATTGTGGGTTTAAGTGCATCAGTTTTAAAGCCATCACTGGCAAAATATTTCAACTCGCTTAGAAGAATATTAATTCTAACTTGGCTGCCACAAGTTTTAGAAATTTAGAATCAATGTTTTGTGGTCCTAAAAGGAGAAAACAAAACCCTATTCATGGTGTTTAATTTAGTGGCTAAATCAAGAATTGTAATGATGTAACAAGAAAGTATTAAGTAAGTTTCTACACCACTGGCAGTCGGAGTTCTCACGCGACTTGCCCACGCCCGGAGTTCCAAGAAATTTCTAAATGTTGGTAGGAGAATACTTTTAAATGGAAGTGAATTTTATGGAAATTTATTTCTAAGTACTCTGAAGGTTCCCCAATGCTCAGAACAAGCATTAAATTTAGGTTTTAACCTTATTGCGTTTAACTGTATATTTACGAATGTCATCACTGAGCCAAGGTATAGCCTTGCACTTGACTATAATTCGTCTAAGAGAAGCATGTTTGTCGTGATTCTTGAAATAAAAGCAGTTATCTGGTCTCTATATGAAGCTACTTATATCCTCATGCCGGAGAAAATATTAGAAAGTTTAATAGGTTTTTGTACCAAAAAATGTACACTTGTTATTTCCTTCAGATTTTATAACGTGCACATCCAAATGTAATTTCCTTGTAACGGGAATTGATTTTGATTAAACAATTATTAAATTATTACATTTGTAACTTTTCGATCTTAAGTTGAGGGCTTTGAAGCTGGGATTAAAGCAGGAGCAAAGGAAGTTTGGATTTCTTTTAGAAATGGAGTCCAATTAATAGAAAATATGGTAAAAAACAAAAAAAAAATAAAAGTACATTCTTCATTCTTCAGATCACAAATCTTGGATAGAGGAACAGTGAAACAGATTCCACAAAAATATAAAGATAGTGGAATAACAAAGTATCAGACTATTGTTGAAGTAGTTTCTTATAGTGACAGTTGCCTAATGACAACAGTCGGGACTAATAGCTTGATATGCCTTTGGAAGCATAAGCTCACAATTATTATGTTATTATTGTTGACAACATTTTTTCTCCAATCAAACTTTATATTATACAAAGCTCCATTGCATCATCACCATACGAACACCTTGTAGATTGAAAATAAAATATAATAAACTTTTAGTATCAATACTCAATCTAATCGCATAGTAATAAGTGAATATCCTACAAATTATTTTTATATAGGTGGCCCAAAATTCAACGTCAAGCCGAATACAGAGGATAGGGCAGGTTATGATAGTTCTTGAAAAAGTCAAAATATAGGTCATGTACTTTTGAAATTATAGACATTTTTAGAAAAATCGAGAAAATTGTCACCGTGTGATGTCCTTTCAAATATATGACTAGGAATTTTCATTTTTCTTAATTCCAATCCTATTTTTTCAGACACTGATATTTTTCTATGTAATAATATATCATTTATATTTTAATACAGTTTTTCTTGCAGTCACTCATCAAGTGAGGAGTGCAGGAGATAACCAAAATTAGTTTTTGAAAATAAGCTACATGTAGACAATGTTAATTTGGGTACTTACAAGTGCCACTCACTTTTTGTTTTATATTAAAAATTCACATAATAAAATATTTCTGATATATTTTGCATTTTGCTCGTTATAATTTGTTCAACAAAATAGTCATTTTTGTAACAAATTGATAAATATTACACAAAAAGGTCATAAAATATAAAATGTGTAAACGTTTAAAAATGTTTGAAATTTTGTTTCAGTCATTTGTCAGTAGTAAAAGAAGTTTTTAAATCAATTCATCATTACCAGAGTAAACATTAGTGACATTTGTTTTCTTAATATATTATTTTATAGTTTTTTCTACCATTTAACGAAAAAAGTGTAATTTCCATTATCCCTAAAATGCACTTACATTCAAACAACCTAACCCACCTTATTTGAAAAAAATTATTAAGTAAATTAAACTCATTTTTTTGTTAAAAAAATTTTTTCCCTAAGTTGCTGGATTATTTCAGACATTTTACACTTTACGCCTAAATTTTGATGCGGCATTGTGTGACTTATTACTATGGTTGTTGTGGATAAACTGTCCGTTATTTACATAAATTTTCAATATACCATCAAGATGCAAAATTGCCTCAACAGCTTACCTCTGTGCTATTAGGGACTGTTTGGAAAAATAATCAATTAAAATTTCTTTATTTATTTAAAAACCCCCTTTAGAAAAGCGTGTGACAATATCATAATCATCATTATAAAAGATTGGAGGTCTTTAGGTTCAGATATCTGTTGGACTGTATACAGCCGTAAGTCAATGAGGTAATGATTCGCTGCCAAGTAAATCTTTTTCATTTTTAGCCACTTATTTGGCTTTAATTAATCTTTCTAATTATAATTCGGGGATAATTGCAACCAAAGTATCAAAAAAAGAAAAAGATAATTGCAACCAAAGTATAAACTTTTTTATCAAGGCATGTGATAGTGGAGATTGACGAAGCGTAAGATTAAACGAGAAGAAGGTTAACGAAGCATAAAATTCAATGAGACATTTGCAGCAAATGTTGGTGAGAGTGTAAATGTCAAACCTTTTTTTTCCCACAACTGTTGCATAGTGGATTTTTATTAATGCGAATACCAATTTAATTTCTTTGATGTTAATCAAATTAGCCTTACCTTTTAAATTAATATTTATAACATTGCTAGAAGTATTCCAGACCTCAGCCTTTACGATATATTTCATTATTTTTCATAGAATTGTCAAAAGTGCCTCAAATAATAGAAGTTTCACTTATGTATAAGTAATTTAGAGAAAGGCCAGTTTTGCCTCCAAAAGTCTATCATTTAGTGCAACACTCACCACTTGGAATTATCCCTCCCAGCTTGTACTTTATCATATCAGGGATGATTTTAATGGCGTGCTCGTCTATAATGGATCTAATATCCTGAAAACATTACACAAAGGGTTCAACCTGTCACGGGTTGGACTGTGACTATCTTAGTCACGGGTTGGACTGTAACATTATCGGCAATTTTGTTATCGCATAATCGTATGCTTTCATTGCTTTTTTAAAAGCAGTATATAATGTATGTAAGCAACAACCATGTTAAGAATGAAATGCAACAACCCATGTTAAGAATGAAAGGTTTATCAGCATCCTTCCATTAGAATATGAAATAATTGCACAATTTCAAGTCCTTTGATTGCTCATAGAAAAGAAGTCATTTAATGAGCAACGGTCGCATGGCAGCAAAACACTGACATGTTGCATCAAGTATAGACATGAGTGTTTTCATTATTCTAGAAATAAACAAACACATCAATTTGTCCTCTTGTGCTACTTCGTCGAGAGACTTGTCAAAGATAATTACAATGTTTTTACACTTCGAACGCACACTCTGAAAGTTAGAAATAAATGAGTCAAATTGAAAATCATTATAAATATAAGTTTATTCAATTTTTGATACAATTTCTGAATTAGGAACATCAAAACAAATAAATCTACAGTAATGTCAAAACAAAATGCTATATTATTGAAAGTAAATACGTAAAATATATATTTATTATAATAATTAATATTTTTCGTAAATAATATTAGATTATTGTGTTTGGTTAAGTGATTGTGTCATAACTGAAAAAATATATCGGAGTAAAAAGTACAATAAATTAGACCTTTGGCTTGAAAAACTTTTGAGCTCTAATTTGTTTTGCTTCTTTTTTCGTGTTATTGTAAAGTCCGATAAATTAATATAAGTTCACGTCCAATTAATGAAGTAGGTAAAAAGCGATCTTCGAGTTTTAAAATCTTAGATTTAATCTCCATAGTTTTTGTCTTTTTCACATTTTTCTGCACATCACTATTAATTTTTCGTTTAGGTGGCATAGTAGTAATTCAATTTCAATAATTTTAAAAAATTTTAAACAATTTAGTTACGTCAAACAATATTTTGACGTTATTCCCTCTATTTCGAGAAATAGCTTCAACACATTATTTGACGTAACTCGAAACGACGTAAATAGAAGTATTCGGCTTTAACTAACTTTAGGGTGTTGACTTCAAATTTTACAACGTTTTTGAGATTAAAGATGGCGGCATCTATGTCACCATTAAATTTACTAATCAGCTTTCAACTAATTAAAGAGTCTTGAATTCAAATTTCAAAACTATTTCGAGATTCAAGATGGTGGTATCTGTCAGTCGCAATAAATCTCTACCATTTTTGTGTTCAATGAATTTCAGAACGCTGTATTTGAATTACATAACGTTTTATGAAACTCAAGACGGCTAATTTTAACACCATGAATTCGAATTGCGCAATGCTTTTGAGACTCACTATGATATAATCTGTCATTCGTTATAAATCGCCACTATTTTCTTTTTTGATTAATTTTTATTTTAATTCAATACGAATTTGAATTTCAAAGCATTTTTAAGATTTAAAATGGTAATATCTCCTATTCGCAATAAATCTTTTAAAAAAAGTAAACCGTTTTAACATTGAAGATGTTGGCATCCCTCGTTTGCCAGGAATCTCCACTATTTTTGTTCTCCATTAGCCTTAGAGCGTTGAATTCGACTTCTACGATGTTTTTGAGGTTCAAGATGTTAGCGACTGTCTTTTGCGATTTATTTTCATCTGCAATAAGACGCCGCTATCTTTAATTTCAACCAATTATAGAGTGCTATATTCATTTTAATTAATTTCAGGGCGCTAAATTTCACAAAGTTTTTGAGTATTTGTAATAAATCCCACTATTTTTGTTTTGGATTAATTTTAAAATTAATCCAAGTTTTAATTGCACACTGTTTTTCAGCATTTCGAAATTAGGCGAAAATGAACATAGTGCCTATTATATAAACTCTGTACCTTTTGAAGTTAAGGGTGTTTTAATTCTATTGTAAAATATTTTCATTATCTTCGGAAAATGAGTGTAAATAATTTCATCTTTACTTTTATAGTCGTAACCTAAATACGATCGTAATTGAAATACGATGAAATAAAAAGATTTTTGGATTTTTATTTTAAATTGGGCATACATATATCGTGCGAGATGACTATTATACTCGCGCGCGCATGTATGTAGCGACCGACAGCTCGTACGTTGTGTAAAATTGTAAAAATACTTCATTTCGTTGAACGACAGCAAATATACTATTCGTCTTTAAATACATCGTTTTTAAGGCATTTTATATTATTTAATAACCAATAAACAATGAAATTTCTAGCGTTGCTAAATGCTTTTTTTATGTGAACAAAATAAACATTACTTACGACACATTTGGCCATTCTGTCATAAAAGTTAATATATTCTGATTGAGATCAGATTGAGTTTCATTTGTATTTTAGTCCGATGACAAATACTACAAAAATCTTTTTCCGCTTTGAAGTTTGAACAGACACTTTTGTATTTTTGTTTTTGTTTGTTTAATACAGATCTCATACCGGGAGTGCAACCGCAAATCATAAATATGAACCTCGAGGCGGTATGCGCAGAGCTACATTACACTAATTATACACACACACAAACATGTCCTGATTTCAAAGTATAAATTTCCGAATTCCGAATATGAGCCAATGCATTAAATTTTCCTTCCAAAACTAATTTTAAAACTCTTAAATCAATATTATGACAGATCTATATAGTGAACAAATATGTAGAGTACAAATAATAGCCATCATGTGATTTTATTTCAGTTCTTAAAACAGATAGTTGTAACTATTTGTTCAATGGGTTTGTTTTTTTACATGAAACTTTAATACTTTCATTAACAATAAAAATATCTATATGCGGGTATGTTCTTTATAACAAATAATAATAAATCATTTCAATTTCACAAACATTGTTTCAATTGCCAAACATTCAAAGCAACAAATTGAAAATTAATTTCTTTTTCAAATACTGGCAGTAACTAGTCGCTCACACCGTCGGTAAAGTATTTATCAATTTATTATAATAACTGTGGATACTTTCGTAGCATCGTCCAGCCGCGCGTTCCACTTTACAGCTTATGATTAAGGATTTTTTTAAAGATCAACAGTCAGAATTTAATCTGAGTACTTTCTCCGATATACAGTAAATATTATTCGTTACCAAAGTACTTGGTATTAATCGGAAAGTACTTGAATACTTAAATTTATTTATCGATACGTGTCGATATAGGAGAACATCCTTAGTCAAGAACTGTCATTGCTAGTGTCAGTGAGTGCGATCACAGTTGTATGTCCGCTATTTGTGTTTTGTGATTTGCGATTATACTCTTGAACGTGCGATCTATGATAAGTAAATAAAGGAATGTCTGTCGAAACATTAAAAGAAAGAATGAGAGCGGAAGAGGATTTCTGTAGTATTTGTCTCCAGACTAAAGCAGAAGTAAAACTTTATCCGATCCCAAACAAAATGTATCAAATGTTTTTTGTCGAGCTTGCCAAATGTAAGGTGAGTAATGTTAGTTTTGTACACTTCTAAATATGTTATGGAGGAAAAGCGAACCATACTGATCGGTTTTCTCTTTAAAAAGGGAATATCTTTAATACGAAACCGTCAAAATCTTTATCAGTTTAGTTAATCTTTTTGGGAGAAACGTCTTTTTACTTAAAACATGTTTAAAGTTAGCGAACAAAAGTGATTTCAATATTATTTGATTCTTCCGAAGTGCATTTTAGCGAAATGTAATTTTGTCTTTTGTTCATATAAAATGTAAGAAACAAAATAATAAAAACAAAATATTTAACATACTTTTCGGAAGTACTTGCCGCTCGCGATGATTTTTAGTTACAAAACTCTGTTTAAAAATGCTTTTATCACTTACGAACGGCTTCTTATTCAATTGTTTTTACGTTTTATAAGTCTTAAATTGAATATTTATCAATTTGTGTCCTTGTTTGTATATATGATGACAAACCGTAATCATGATGATAAACCGTAGACATTGGTTTACATAGACATGAAAATGGTGTTTGTTCCGTTTGAGACATTCACGTATTGCCATTGTATCAGTAACTACTTTTGGTACAAATGTTTTCTATTGGACTAATTTACATTCCTTGTTCCATTTACTCAATTGGAGTCCACAGAATAGATGGAAATGTTATATCCTAAAGTATTTATTGTGTCTTTAGGATGCTAAAAATATTAGTAAGACTACGATGCTGAAGCTAACAGACGAAACTAGCAGGCAAAATTTCGAAGCGGGCAGAAAATTGTTGTGTCGACTGTCCGGCAGCACTCGTTGCATATTTTAAAATTACAGCTCAGGAAGTTTGGACATTAATTTATATATTTAACGAATTATAAGAAAATTCATTTAAATCTCATGACAGGATAACGTATAATTATTAATATAAAAACAAAACAATCGGCTGGGTGTTGTCAAAGACTAAAATTTTTTTTTCAGTATTTAAATGGCTGTCGCTCTAAATTTAACTATTACATTTATATTATGACGTAATAAGGTATCTGCCTGTAAAAATACAAGCACCTAGCTTCATGCGTGTAAGAGTTGTAAGATTTTTTAATCCACCTCGTAAGGCATCTGCCAAGTTTTGTGTAAGAAAAAATTTTCTTTTCAGTATTTGTTTATCCGTCGGTCTGAATTTGACTTTTACAGTTATATTCTGACAGTAGATATCTGCTTAAAAAATTACAAGCACCTAGTTTCATGCGTGTGAGAGTTGTGAGATTTTTTATTTACATCGTAAAGCGTCTGTCACGTTTGGTGCAAGAAAATTTTTTTTTTCAGTATTTGTACGCCGGTTGCTTTGAATTTGACTATTACAATTATATTATGACGTAGTAAGGTAACTCATAATTATATTATGACTTTACATTTTTATATCATTAATTATGCTTTATCCTGTTACGAACATATAAACAAATTTTCAAATAATTCATTAAACATATTAATGAATTTCCTAACTTCTCAAGCTGCAATTTTAAAATATATATTGAACGCCGGCGGTGCAGTCGATGCAACAATTTTCTGCCTGCTTCTAATTTTTGTTTGGTAGCTTCAGCATCGTAGCAAGACTTGACGGGAGCTAAAATAAAACCAGATAAAGATTTACCTCAAATGCCTCATGATCTAATGAGTAATGACAGAAATTACATTCAGGAAATTCCTTCCTTTCAGGAATCAAAGAAGGTCAGTAGAAAAATATGCGTGTGGTGTCGTCGACGTGTCGTCAATGCGTTGAAACTCGTGGAAACATCACAGATGACCGATAGAATATTGACAAACATCATGTACACTGACATGCAACGTCGCCAAGTATGTGAAATATTATTTATTGTTTTTGATGTAAATAAAAAAATTAGAAACTATTTCAATGAAATAATTTCTATATGTAAAGCCTTTTGAAATCATTGTTTAAAACACTTGTTAATGAGCTCATGAAATTTTTTAGTTGGCTGAGATGCACAAATTTGAGCGTATTTTAAATGGTTGGCATTTTATTCCTCACAATTCATGTCTACCCTGTATTTGACTATTGTATGAATTGTGAAAGGAGACCGGTAACAATGGGCCCGATGTTACCGAGGTAAAACATAACTTAAAAAATATAAAAAAACAAGCAATTCAGCAAATGACAATCAGGAAAAAGCAAAAACTGAAGTACTATTTATAACCATAATAGCAAACAAAGAAAGTTATCTTCAAAAATTGAAATATATTATGTTTTTAAAATATCAAGAATTATTAATTGGAAACAAAAAAATCAAATGAAATACATAATAACATTTTAGAAATGATCACAAAAAATAATCGATGTTGCTTGCTTTCTTTAATGTATACCCATCGCCTAAATGAAGTAAAAATAAACTGTTAACTGTAATTGTCAATGGTTCTATTGTTGTCAAAATGAATGTCTTTTTCGCTCTTATCGAGATTTGAGTAACTTTTGTTGACAACTTGTCGAGCTTGTGAATAATATGGTACATCTATAGATGGAGAATACAACGAGTAACAATCTGCACTTTGTTTTATCTCCCTAGTTTACATTTCCAGACCCTTAGGAACAATAAACTAACGTCATAACAAAATACAAGATTTCTCTTTTGTCTGATTGCCGATTTTGATAAAACTTTTCAGAAGTTTATTTTTTTCATTATCTCTATATAACAGTGTCATTTTTTATTCCTATAACACTATTTATAAAATTCCTATAACACCTGGGCGCAATACTTTATGGACTTTTGCCGGTCTTCTTTATAAATTTGTGTGAGCACCTTTATTAAACATTTTTTGCAATATGTGCAATTTCGTAAAATCTGCTTTCTGTAGGCATTTTTCTAATAAATAATCTTCACTCAGTTTTAATGCCATTTGTAAAATGTTCGTTTAACTATGTTCATGTTTATAAATTTTTGGAGCCACTTCCAACTTTGATTTCTGCTGTATAAGATAAGGAGTTGTAATCTCCCCAAAACTATTTACCACTGAGTCCTTAAGTTCTTGGATTGGAATGAATTTGGAGTCAATATCAATGGCATATATACCACTTATCTTTGGTTTGCCGACATTTAGACCTTTCTTGAAACAATGGTAACCTTGTCGGTGATGGCAGTGGAAATTTCACAAAAAATAATTATTTTTTCTTCCAGTCATTCCAACAAATAGTCTCGAACCAGGTCCAAGCTACCAAAAAGGCACATAGTCTGACTCCAAGTACCTCCCGAATTATCTCGTACAGTTTACCACCTGATACTAGAATTGGTTTATCGATGAAACTGGACCGTGAAAGTAGTATTTCCGATGAGGAGGGAAATGTTTCAGTCAATAGTGGTGTAATTGAAGACCAGATCCAAACTACAAAAGATGACCATTTTTTGAATTCAAGAACTTTGTTACGCAACTCACCGGATACTGGAATTGGTTTGGCGGTGAACCTAAAATGTGAGGAGAGCTTTCCTTATCAGGAGGGAAATATCTATCGTGAGAGTGTAATTTATGATGATACTTGTCGAGACGATGCATTTAATGAAGTGGATTTAGGGCATAAAAAAGCAGTACCTCTTGAAAGACATAATTTTCTAAGTAAGTCTCAATTCCAAGTAATAAGCCTAGTATTTCTGAGAAATGTAGATTATTGATTATAAAATCATGAAAAGTATTTAAATAATATAACACATCAAAAACTATCAATTCAGCACCTGATTTGATGGCTTTTTACATGTTATATGAATGGTAATTAATTGGAATTATCTCAAAGAGTGAACGCAGGAAACTGCTCAGGTTTTTTTTATAATGTAATAAAAACAATGTTGCAAAAAACAAATAAAATGTCTGCATTATTTGGCTCTTTATTATGAACTGAGAAGTATATAGTTTCAGTTAATTTCATCGAAAAATTCTTCTAAAATAACTAAACCATGGCTACTGAAAAAAATTGAATTTAGCCTATTCTACTGTTCCATATCTGGTTTCAGTTATGTGACTATTTGTGGAGGAAATCATATTGTTCCAAACTTACTAAGGGAAAGTGTTTTTACATTGTTTGCACTTATATTGTTGGTACATTGACAACAATATATTTGTCTGTTCCAGGAAGTAGCTCCCAAACTACTTGATATAGAAGTTGTGTCAGTGAATCAGAATGAACTCTCCAGTCCGTACGATAGGTCTAGTTACTCAGTTTTACTTGCTGCAATTACGGATAGTATAGCTCTGTTTCACGCAACTTTTGCAGACATATGTACATAATTTTTAGTTTTTAAATGTAAACAAAAAATAACTTTAAGGTATGAAAATGAAAGAAGAAAATAGCGATGCTAATGGACAATTCCTTCTGAATTTGAAAAGCTACGGTTTACGCATATTGCATAATGCTTGTAAGGAAGCAACGAAGACACCTATTTGGAATGGAATATACTTTCTTAGATTGTTATACTGTGTGTTTTGTCGTAATCCAACACGCTACGCTGTGATATAGAGTGAACTAATATTAATATTTTTCTGTAGAAGTTTCATGTCCTATTATGCATTTAAAAACGGAACACTACTCTTTCCTTCATTATACGAAGAGGTTTTGGATATTTTGCATAATATAATGATGAAAGATGTTTTGATTTAAATTAAACACATCAATAAATATTGTCAATAGGGATTGAAAAAGATTGTCACCTTTTAAAAACAAAAAGATTTGGAGTTGTCGGTGAGAACCACATTGTGCAATGGAAATGCAGTAAACATTGGTTTGGTATGTTTGCGTACCAGATGATGGGCTTTCAGATTCTCAAGTACGTAAAGTAGAAGGTTCTTACGATGATGTGTATTACGGGCACTATTTCATGATAAAAGTATTAAGATGATAAATGTATTTGATGATAAAATGACTTTATTTTGTGGAAGAGAACCACCACGTTGGTAACTTGATGGACAGAGTTTCAAAAGTAACGAAACAAAGTTCTCTCTTCTTTTATAAGAATTGTTTTGATTTTGTCTCAAATGCGATAATGCAATTTCTTTCTTTATTGAAAACTAATAAATAAGAAAGTTTTGGTTTAATAGCCCTCTGAAATTTTACGATGCAATAAATATACATTAATAAAAATCCTTTACAAGTTATAGTAGAATTTGATCTGTTCTTAAATTTGCAGAGTTAAAACCGAAAACCAAAATAAACTATGATTTGACTTCTGAGTTGGACATCACTGAGAAGATTCCATCTCTCAATGAGGTAAGGCTCTACTGAATTATGTTTAGTGATACATTTTTGGAAAAACAAATTTTTCTTTTTTTTTTGCTAGAAGCAGGCAGAAACAAACACACAGAAACACTTTATATTTTTTTATTTTTGTAAGCTGTTAAAGTTTAGTACTCATCAGAGAATCATTTACACCGCTAAGACCTGCCCGGAGCAGCCACAGTCGTAGTCCAGTCCTATCTAGCCAAATAGAACCACCTTAAAGTTTGAATTTTGATTGGACGCAGATCCCCTAAATGCCATATTCTCCAGACCTCGCACCCACAAATTATTGTTTGTTTAGAACGGTCAGCAACGCCTTACATGAAAAAAACTTTGATGATGAAGACCTCCTACGACAGTTCATAGACCAAACTTTTCATTTGAAGCCCCCTGATCTTTAAGCAGATGCTATTCACTCTCTGCTAGTGCATCGGGAGACTTATAGTATAAAATTATGGTTATTATTGTGTCGACGATAAATTAATTTTAAATCGGAAATATAATAAAAAATTGTAACATTAATGACCGCTCATTACTTACTAGCCAACCTAATATATTTAATTTTATATTAAGGCGATTGCCATGTCTGGAAATATCTTTGCATTTTTCTCCAAAATCCTTTGCTTTTGACAACGTACCACTCAAGTGAGTCAAGGTAAGAAAAAATTTGCCCAGAAATATTCTAATTGGATGGAATGTTTGTACAGTTGGTGGCAATGAACAAATGGAATTCTTAAACAATTGTCAACTTTGGATTGCGAATCCTTCGAACAAAAGCGAGTGTTCCCGTAGATATTGAATATTCGTGCGAATGGATTTAACGAATCTTGGTTTTAATGCAGATGGATTTTTGTGAGAAATATTCTACATACCTTCTTCTCAGTCAAGTCATAGTTGCATATAAGATCATGTGTATTTAAACCGTGTCAATAAACCTCTATGTTTTATTCATATTTCTTGTTGTATTCGTCAAAGTCTTCTGGACAATAAATTTGCTGGGGATATTTTCATGCTTTGCAGGTTAGAAGGAGGATTAATCCCAAGTCAAATGCTATGAAGAAAACAAAAAAAGTTCGTTTAAATAAAACGGTGTACACTGAGATTTCAAATCTGGAGCTTGTCAATGCTGATGGAAACCAGAATTCGGTGTCCGAAGTAATAAACGAGAATCCCGGTTCTGAATTTGGGGAGCGAGTTTCGAACAGGTGGCAAAGTGGCAAAAGTGATGTTGAAGTTAAAGATTCAGGTAATATTTATTTATTTCCGGCTACTATCTGCATCTTTGTCTTACGCTATCTATATTATTCTAATATATATTTAAATAAAAGGACTTGCCTTGATAGAATGTTATTTTGCCAAAAGTTTCTTTACAAAGGCAAAATGAACCAAATGAAAATTCTACAAATATTAAATGTGCATTTTTTTTAAAATAAAGTAAAACTGTCAATACAAAATTCCATACAATTTGCAAAGATGCAGTCCCGCTCACACTTGGTTAGCCTTTACCATTTTTACATTAATATACAAATTTGGATTTCACCGTTCGACATTAAATTAACACACAGTCAGTGCTGGTCGTCATAAATACTTTAAAACAGTGCAATAAATAATTAAGCCAAGAATAAAAAATTTTTTTCAAGCGAATTAAATATTAATAACAATAATAATAATAATGTTGCTTAGAGCCAATGACAATATAAAAATTAAATCGCCTTAACTTTAAATTGTTCGCAATGTTATCCACAGAAAGGTGACTAGCTCGACTTGTGCAGTTATGTTAGAAGCATCACCACCTATTTACTGCTAGCACCGGTTGATATAGACACACAAATACAGGTCATAGGCCATAGTGTATATATATATGTGTGTGTGTGCATGCGTGCGTGTGTGCACTCACGCGGGCGCGTGTGCGCGTGTGCGTGTGAGCGTGCGTGTGTGCGTGCGTAGACAATAATATTATTAATTATTTTTTGATATAGATATTATATAAAGACATATAATTACATATGTATTATTACCTAAGAAAGAGACTTGGCTAGGGTAGTTTCAAAATAATTGGTTGTGTGAAGTTCTGGGACTAAGAGAAGCCGGTTTTTGGCCCACGTCATGTGGTGTGAGTGGTGATGAACACTGCCAGGTTAACCTTATATGTTCTAAAGATATTTCGGCTCCTTTGTTGTGAAAAGTCTATGCAAAAAGCAGAGAATGTGATAACTGTGACGATTAAGCATTCAGAGCATTCCGTGCTCATTTAAATAGGATGATACATGGGATCGCCGTGGGATGCCAAAACACAAACGCGCACATGCGTTTTGAATTGGCTGTTTTTGAAAGTAAACGTGCGCCGTATACGATATCACCACATTATCGAATACAGGAGACTCTCAATTAGAATCTTCCTAACAGGAATAGAGAGATAAATATATAGCATTTTGAGATGCACAAAGCGACATTTCACTTTTGCATATAGGTATTCATGAAATCTCCGTTATGAGTACATTAAGTTACCTAGATTCTTGGCGAGTTCCTCCATGGGAATGGACTGCCCGTTTATGGCAAGTTTCAGTCTTCTTGATATTGTTACCTAAGTCCTACCCTCCTGTAATTAGAAAACAGGATTTGGAGGGGTGTAATAATAAGGTTAAGGTTAACTTACACAACCAATTCCAGATTTTTAAGAGATTTTCATTAACCTTTTCGCTCACTGTGTCTTCATCTCCTACATGAAAGAATTTGTACAGCTGCTTATCATCATCATAAAAGTGAATTTTAACATGCTCTAAATATCTGACATGTAAAGACTGAAATGTAACCGATGATAACACTATTACTTTTTTCCATATCTCAGGATAGGTAGAAGAGGTGAGTGATAGATTCACATTTTTGGTAATCAGGGTAAGGGTGTAGGGTAGTGTTAGTTTTAGCATCCATGCAGAGATACCATCCTCACCAACAGCTTAGGACTTTAAAGAATACACAATCCTCGACACTATATCTTCAATCACAATCTAAAATTCATTTGTTTCTCAGTGAAACGACGGGTATCATAAAAAGAAATGAGATCAACGTCCACACTATCGGGACAAGGTAGCGTTGCAAAGTGATCGATGATCTGAAAAGGATCACAGGGCTGGTGTGGCAGGTTATTTTCTTTGCTTTTACTGATAGTGTATCTCGTTTGCAAGCCTTGTCACAGATCTTTGTTGTCTCCATGATGCATGTTTTCATAAATAGTAAAATATGCTTTTCTCTCCCGTCTTAAGGCCATGATAACGGAGGTGCATTATGAGATGGATCGTATCCGTTATCCACAATTTGGATGGAGTGCGCCTGTTCCCTCCCTGACTGGTGCTTGGGCATCTAAAATCAACAAAACGTTATTGTTAAATTCATTAACAATTTTGTTGATATCATCGCCCACTGCAACGTTTTATTAAGATAATGGGAATAGAATTTACGATAAGATATTTGAGGTTTTATGATATTGAAAATACCGACCAGGAGAGGTGGTCACTTAAATCTTGGTTATGATGAATCAGTATATTATGTTTAATATCACATGGACTGTAACACAATAAGTCGATTAAAGTTTCCGAATGTTAAGTTATCTTGGTTGGCTCAGTCATGAGTTGTTTGAAACCAAACATCTCCAGTCAGTTAATGGTCTTGGAGGTGCTTGAATTGGCCTGTTTCAACAAGTCTACATTGAGATCAAGTGTAAAGAAAAAGGATTCAGTCGTTCAAACAATTGAGCGCTAAATCTAGAGATATAGTTGGCGGTCGATATGCAGTATCCACAATCATGCTGACCAGTTCGAAATGAATTAAAATTTGCTCAAGCTCTGTGTTCGGGATGATAATTTTGCAGTATCGTATGCTTTGGTGTACATAGAAAGCTACACCTCCTCCACGGCCGACGTTGCGATCGCGGTGTGCAAATCCACGTTTCTTTTATAGCCAGTATGTCTAAATCATGCTCTATTATTTCTGCATATAACTCATCATGGCCCATCCACAGACACCTAGCATTTAAATGAACCAGTGTGAAACAACCTTTTCCAAAAGAGGCTACTGTGGACACAGATCTAATAGATGTGTAGGCCTATTTATTACCACCACAGGATATATTCCATCTACTATAAAATAAGTAGCAAATCTGCCACAATTGATAGGGCACATTTCTCTCAAGTATGCCAACTTAAAGAACAACATTTTAGAAAAAAAATTAATGAATTCCTCCTTAACAACAAGTGAATGTAAAATCCCACCAAACGTAATGGTTGAAATAAATATATATATGAATAATAAAAGATACATAAAGCTATAGCAGAATAAATAAATATAAAAATAAAAGAAAATAAATATTATATTTAAGACATGAATGAAACTAATTCCACGCTCAGATGAGACATTCGTCCACCAGTTAAATTAAACAATATTGGCATACTCCAAGTGGACCATGTACGCTACCTTGGTCTACACCTGGACAAAGGACTAACTTTGCAAAAGCATATATTCGCCAAACAGAAAGAACTTAGTCTTCAGCTCAGAAAGCTCTATTGGCTTAACGGGAGTAAGTCCCAACTATCATTAGGAAATAAGCTGCTACTCTATAAAGCCATATTTAAACCAGTTTTGAACTACACATTCACCTGTGGGGTACAGTTCCCACTCCAATATTGAGATAATCCAAAGATACCAGAATAAAATGCTGCGGATAATTACAAATGCCCCATGGTTTGTAATCACGAACAATTGCATAATGACCTACAAATATCTACAGTTAGGAAATCAATAGACACACAGAGTCGTACAGAATCATAAACTACCCAAATAAACTTGTGCAAAATCTGATGGACAATACCTGAACCAAACGCTGATAAAAACGTAGAATTCCCCAAGATGTGCTACAGTAAAGGCATATAAATATTAAATTTGGGATGCGACATGGGTGATCCCCCTAAACCTGTCCGAGCAACAACTGACAAACTTACCACTCATTGTCCCAGTGTAGTGACAGATTGCAGTACAATTAAGACAAAAAAAAATTAAATATTAAACAATAAGATCTAGGTCGACGGCAATTGTCTTTATTTTTATATACGGATGTCTATGTTCTTTTTGCACACGTACTTGCACGTTGTATGTCCACACAAAGGCCACACGGTTCGATGCTAATAGCCCACCTGAAGAAGTTGTAGCACAACGAAACAAAGATCTTTGCTAATATCCCAGCTGAAGATGTTGCAATACAACGAAACCTAGGTCGTGGTAAAGAACTTAAAAAAAGTAGAAATAATACTACAAAACGTAGTTTCATTTAATTGTCAATAACGAATTTCTACAAAATTAACGCCAAATATATTCAATACAGTGTTCATTTGTTAATATTGTTACTATTAAAAATAAAATTCAATTATCAAGTGTTTACATAAATTAAATAATTCAATAGGATAATTACCGTTACCAAAGCTCCGCCTTAATTTGTCAGAAGCTCTTCCTGTTCAATTTTTAACTCATTATTCATCATTCGCAGTATTTTAATCTGTGGTATAGATCTCCTTTTTAGTATATCCCCATAAAAAAATCCAGTGGTGTCTGGTGACCAAGTTGGCCATTTTATGGGTCTGAATCGCCCGATCTATTGCTGTCCGAACATTTCAGTCAGCCACTCTGGCAGCCACCACGGAATATGGAGCTCCATCCAGCTGATACCACGACCACTTATAGGCTTTTAAGGGCAGTTGGTCAGTATATTCTGCAATGGGACTGCTAAAGAGTTCCAGAAATTTTTCTATGTTCAGATGGCCAACTGCCATGGATCGATTCAATGAAAACTTAACCAACGTTTTGGTTTCTGTGGATATCAGCCTATATATTCAGCTAAAGTCCTGACTCCAGTACCGAAAGTGGATTCGATATACCATTATGTGTGAAATTTCTCTCATCCATCCACATAATATTAAACAGGAAATCGAGATCACTATCTACTTTATTCAGTAGCCACTGGCAGTAGACTTCTCTGACTGGCATATCTCTTATCAACAAGGCTTGAACTTTCCGATATTTGTAGGACCTCAATGTATTTCCTTCTAAAATCTTATGGACAATGGACTTCGAAATGGTGAAATGGTGAGCAGCTCTATGCAAATTTAAAGTTGGGGCACAAATAAAATGATCTAATATTTGTTTCTCACATGCTATTGATACTTTTCATGGGCTCGTGATCTTGCAAATTATAGGCCTATTTTCTCACATTTTTGGACTGCCTGAATAAGGATGCGGGGATTTGAAGGACATACACGTCTGTTTCTAACTCATTCTCGTAATATTTATATTCTGAATTTGTTGGAAAAGTTGTAAAACTTGTATTGGAAGATGCCAGATTAAAAAAAAACTGTTTTGAGGAATGGTTGGAGTATCTTCTACAATTCATTCTTCATGATATGTCAAAAGTCAGCAAGATGGGCCGGAAAATTCAATTGCAACGGGTTTCCAGGACACTACACGGTTTCCTGCTCAATGTATAATATTATATAATGGGAGATAGTGCTCTCCCATTATATAAAAATCCTTAGCTGGCCTACTGGAGCAGTTAAAAAGCATTGTTTAAAAAAAAAGGCAAGGAAAATTTGCAAAAGATGTGCTGCTTTTGCATGACAAATCAATCAAAGAGTCATGTTGCAATGGCTGCCCTTCACAAGTATGGCTTTTAAATATTGCAACACTCACCTTACAACAGAGACTCAGCTTCTTGCGAATAATATTTGTTGCCAAAAATGAGTGATGGAGCTTCGTGGAAAAAATTTACCAATTTCAGCTTATTTTGAAGATAATGAGAAAAATTTTTTTTTGAGGGTAAATATAAAATAATCGGCAGATCAGACGGTGAGAATATATCAAAAAGGACAAATAGCACCACGTTTTCTTTGACCTGTTTTCAACCCAATTCCACTAATTTTTCGACCTTCCTGTTTATTTGTAAATAGATATGTGTATATATATATATATATATATATATATATATATATATATATAATGTGTATGTTTATATATACACACACTCACCGATAAATATGTATGTGTATGCGTATCGGCAGATACAAATTTACCGACTGCATACAGTTTGAAGGATGCACAGAAGCACATCCGCATACTAAAGTTGACAGAAACTCAGCGACTCGAGGAACTTGAGAGGTGGAGACAGGAGGCCTGCTACCGCAACGCCCCCATTCAGTGTGAGCCGTGTGGTCTTGCTTTTACCATTCATAATGCATATACGGCTCACATGGAATGGCATTCAGAGGTGAGTCTTCTGTAAACTTTCAGTGTTTAATAATAGTTTAAGAACTAAATTAATTTTTCGGGTTCTGCTGTGCCGCACATCTGTACAATTTGTGATACTGGAATTAAAGTATTCTATTAAAAAAAATTCTATGTAGGCGAGCCACAGCAGTACATAGACCAGAAAAATAAATTTATTTTTTGAATATTTATTAAATTAAAATATTAAAAAAAATAGTTTCACGTTTGTACAACACATTAAGACTAATAAAATGAAGAACGAATCACACGTAACGCTGTTACGTTTTATTATAAACAAATACGTATTCCACATTAATTATCTCAACTTGCTTTAAGCCTTAATGAGATTTTAAAACTCTGACCCTTTTATATTTAGAATAATAGAATAAAGGTTTGTAATATCTATGATTTCACTTGTAAGTATGTATAAGTACAAGGTATATTGAAATATAAATATAAATCTTATATTTAAATATCAGTTTGTCTGAAGACAGTTTCATGCTGGCACATCTATCAGCTGTTTACAAAAACCCTCCAGTTGTTGTTTTGATTCAGTGTGTGTTTGCCTGTTGCCGAATTCAGATTGGTATGTCCACGACGATCTTTTCTCCCGCCAGCTATGAAAATTAATAAAAACTGAAAACAGTTTACTGCTGATTTTGGATCAGTGGTAAACTGTTGTGTCGTCTGGTGTGATCCTACTTCACGGCAATGCACATCCTCACGCTGCTTTAACCGAGAAAAAGATTTTCATTTCAAACTTTTTGGTCACTTCCCATATATTCTTGACCTTGCACCTAGTGACTGCTTCCAATTCTTGCATTCAAAACAGTGGTTTGGTAGTCTATGGTTTGAAATGATGAGGAACTGAAGACTGCCATTTTCAACTGGTTCAATTCCCAGGCAGTAAATTTCTACCAGAGAGGTTTAAGAAATTGTTATGGAAGAGCTTAGAACTCAATGGTGAATATGTGGAAAAGTGAAGTAGATATGCAGTGAACTACAACTGTCAGTAGAAACCTTCTCTCACGAGTTTTTTTTAATGATCAAACCGGCCTTATTTTATGATTATGCCTCGTAATTATTCAAACATTGTTTCCATAGTTTTCTATATGTCTGGAAAGTTGATGATGGTTTACCTGAAAAATTTTATTTGAAGTTTTGATCGACTTGTAGTAACTAGATTTTTTTCAGATATTCGAAACCCATGGTTGAAAAATTACATGGAGTACATAAATTACATGTCAGTGTAAAACTTGAATTCCAGAAATCCCTATTTGTGTGAAATATTAAATAAAAAAGCAAATTGTGTATATGCGTGTGTGACAATCTTTTCATTGAGGGGGAAATACAACTGTAACGGCTCAAATAAAAAGATTAATTTCCTTGAATTATCATTTGTAATAAACTTAAAAATATCCGTACAAATTGCTGATCTCTGCTGATCATGTGGGTAGGACATCAGCATTGTTAGGAGAATTATGGTAAATTTCATTTCTTTTGGTAAATTTCCTTTTTCTCGATTTATGCAGTTTACGTCTTGTTAGAATATTAAGAACTTATAAACAATCTCAAATACAACATAAACTTTACTGCATCCTATGAAAATGATCGTACTAATGATGGCTGTAAACAATTTAAAGTCTGGTACAATATCTGTATTTTTGTTATTGTGTAATAAAAATTACCTTAAAATTGTTTTAATATATGCCAAATATGATGTTCTTCCTAAATCTTTTCATAAGTTATTTAGTTATGAGTAAAAATTATGAAAATATTAGACGTGATTTGGGTCGGCCATCTTGTGGGAGAGCCGGCTCTACCATCATATATCTGTTAGTATATCTTGGCCTCATGGTGAGTATTTGACATTACTTCCAGTTGGTATTTTGACTGTTTTGGTATGTCACAGAGTACATGAGTGAAATTAACGTGAGATTGTAGATTTAAATGCATACAAATATACTAGATATATTATAAATGCGGCCGCAACCCCGAGGCATCGTGATATGGTAACACCCTGATTTGGAGGGTAGAAAAGTAGGTGATGTTTGGGACTTGTATTTTACATTAAAAATTAATTCATTTATTTCCCATTTTTGAGATGTATATTTTTACGAGTTCAAAAATTATATTAAATAGGAAAATACAAGCATAAACATATATGTTGAGACGCCTGAAGTAGCAGGCACCGGAGGAAGGTTGTTGTTCATTGCTGGAAAATTTACGGTCCTTAATTCTTGTCTCAAACACAAACACCAAATTTTTTTTAATGTTAATAATATTTATTTTTTATGAACTAAAAAACCAAAAAGATAATTAGAAAACAAAAAAAATTCAGTCTACTGAAAATTCTTCTAAAGAAAAAGAAAACTTTCTCCAATTTTTTGCTTATCGATAGCATACACTAATAGACTAAAGATAAAAGTCGCCAACTCGTGAAAAAAAGTTTTTGGTAAAGATAATTCTCTCTTACTGTACAGAGTTACAGAATGATCACGAGCTCTTCGTTGAATTGCTTTTCTTAAAGATTATAACATTTCCTAAACATTGAAATAATTTTTAGGATTCTGTATCTCAAAAGAAAAAAAATGGAACCCTTATAGGTTTACTTTGTTTTCCATCTGTCTGTCTGTCAAGGTGCTTTTTCTCAGGAATGCGTGGAAGTATCAAGTAGAAATTAATATAAAATACTCAAGTCTACAATCCCTTGGAGCTGTAAAGAAATCAAGCTTTTAAGTCGACATAATCAAGACGAAGCCTAGAACATTTATGCCGCGTATATTCACACTCACAAATAAATCAAAACCTATAGGGTGCTTCCCGTTGACCTAAAATCATGAGATTTGGCAGGAAGTAAGGTCTCACAGTACAATCAATAAGATATCCTTTCACATTCCTTTTGAATTCCACCAAAGAGATGACAAAATTTTCTTTTCATGAAGTTCAGTTTTTGAATTTAAAAGAAAAGAAAAAAATTGTAAAGATCGAAAGAAGGGGCGTAAAGATGGTTTCGAAGTGTGACAAACTGCCAGTATGACTTGCACGTCTTCATAAAATAGTGACACATACATCTCGAATAATGATTTGAAATTTTGGTATAAGGTTTTAAAGATATTTTCCGACAAACTATCGATGAAAGTAAAGTAAAAAAATGAGATTTTGTTTACTTCCTAAACCAGGTTCTACCATTTAAACAATTTTTCAGTGTTTCCTTCACTAATCAAATACATAAAATAAACTTACTTGAAACTAGCTGCACCCCACAGATTCACTCGCATGAATAAATATAAAATACTAGCTTTTGCCCACAGCTTTGCTCACGTAGAAGTTGGTATTACAATATATACCAATAAATCATGCGGCTCTATTTTTACCCTGTATGCATATTTGAAGCAAATCTATAAAAGGGAATCAAAAAATCATACAAATTTTCATTTTCTGTTTTACTCGCTTGGGTTTGTATTTTCAAAAATCCTTTTCTACAAGAATATAATACGGAAATATGAATAAACCTACAGTATTTCCTTGTAAACCACATTTTTTAATAATTTTTTTAAGAATTTACTCTGTTACAATTTGGTTACAGGTACAGATTAAAGAATTAGCTCTCTAGTGGCAGAAAAAATAGGTCGTCTTCTCTCAATGTCTTTAGCTGCTGCATTTGTTATTGTTATCTTATTTTATCATCTTATCATAATTTAAGTTTTTATTATCTTAGTTTAAAGATAGTGTCATTAGGATATATTTCGAATTACTCATTATCAATTGTTTCTGTAAATGTTTGTTTCAAAATTTGAGGTACTCTAAATTACAAATATGTTAACATCCATAAGTAAATATTGTAAAAATCCCACAGAGTTTTGGGAGCCACAAATGCTCGATATGCGGCATGTACTTCAAAACGGAGTACTCATACTGGCGTCATCACAGGAGCCACTACACCCGGTACGCATGCACAGTGTGTGGACGCAATTACTTGTGTTGGCAGAATGCAATTGATCATTACCTGACAGACCACAGTAAAGAACGATACAAGGGCGAGCACCACAAGAGTGAATCTAGGTAATAGGTATACTTCTTTTGAGATTTTGAAAAATGCAATTAACAGACGGACAGAAGTGATCTTACATGAGTTCAGTTTTACCGTTTGAATTGTATACATTTAATATAAATGATATGCAAATGGAGGGAAATGCCATTTTTGGGTTGGTATTTAAAATTAATACTTTTTTGACAATTTATATTTTTAAACATTTTTTTAATTACACAGAAAAATTATAATTTCTCACTTGCTACATTTTGGGTCTAATTTTAGGGCAAACTGCAATGTTCTCAATAAAAAACGGATGAAATAAGGTTTTTAAAGTAATTTCTGAAAAATGAACTTATGGGAATTTCATTTCTTAGAATTATATCAAAAATTAAGTTTTAAGATCTGATTTTTCCATTATTAATTTTTTGGTGCCATGCTAAAACGTATCTAAATAAATGTTTTTATTCCGAATAGGCCAGTTAGACAAATAGTTGATAAAAAAAATCAAGTTTCCATCACAATTATTCATATTACAGAGAAGTATTTTAAAAAATTAAATTAAAACTAAGATGGTTGCCACAACTTGCAAAAAAATTTCACAAGGTAACAAGTTTCTTTCTCTATACAGTTTAGTTCTTGTTTTGGGTTTTCTGTTGTCTATTTTGGTATTAAGTACTGTAGGGAATGCGTCAAGAGATTAAATAAATCACAAGACGGAAATTTATACCGTGACTTGGAAGAGTATCTGGACTCAAGCATGCGCAGAACAAGATGGGAATTTATACAGTGACTTGGAAGAGTATCTGGACTCGACCATGCGCAGAATGTAAGAGCTATACATTTGTTTCACAGCAACACTGTACGCCGTCTACTACAAAATGAAATAATAGATGCGTCCATGTAAAGTAATAGATGCTAAATGGTCTGTACGAGCATTTCTGTACCGACAGGGATTTCTTAGCCATCTGGGAACTGGTGATGGAAGCTAGTTTCACTGCAATGTCACTGCTTGTTACACCCACTTTAGTGCGATCCAATATTTATCCACAAAGCTAGAAGGTTCTTTTGTATTGCTTTTGAGATTAGCGAGATTTACTCTTCTATAAACTACTTGTCTGCAGACTACTTGTTCGCAGCCTTATGACCTTCAATTTTGTTCCTTGGTTGAGTCCATCACAAAGAAATGGCAGAAATACTTCAATTGTTCCATGATAATATTTGACCACAACTTGCGATGTCGACTTGTAATGAGCTAGAGAAGTTGTAAAGGCAAACTATATATTCATTCATATTTTTCCCCATCAGACCTTGTTACATTCTTTAATTCTCAATTTCTTGACATATGCTTGAGTCAGATTGACAATATATCTATGACGGAATATATAGTATATATATGGAATAAACATATGTTTCTTTCACCATTCCACAATTTAATAGCAAACTCAATAGTATGTCTGTTTTTTCTATAGAACGACCCCCGTACTGAAAACGCACATGAAGAGGGTATGTGATGGGGAACGGCCCCTCTTACCCTGCTCGCATTGTAGTCAGGTCTTCACCAAAAGGTCAGCATTCTACCGACATATGAGGTGAGTAAATATACCATAAAAATATTATACCCACCACTGACAAGGAAAGATACTAGACGTCTAGGTCACTGTTTTGACAAAAGGGGGAACTCTCCTTAAACATCCACCATTCTTTTTTAAAACTGATGGCTTATTTCTAAAGTTTCAAGCAGACATTAAAAAATATGAAAACATGCTAAATGATATTTCGTGGTTTCTTAGGTGATTTTAATAGAGTGCAATTTTGAAGTACTTTTATTTTTTCCTGTGCGGTTAGGCATTGCTTAGTTTAGAATGTTAAAAATTCAACATGCTCCAAGGCAGTGATCATAGTCAAAAACGAACAATTCATTCTTGAAGTATTAACTACCCTTTACATAATCTTATTATGTGTACTTTACATTTCTACCGCCTGTGATTTCACGACCATCGATTGGGGATTTCCCTTATTATATGCTTATGAGTCGCATAACTTTACTCATTGTGGTTTTATGCATATGCGTCGATATGTTTGAAATAATTTAATAAATATGATATATAACCAGTGACATGCCTGGGATATTGAAATTAAGCAAGCAGCTATATTATTCGTCAATGTGATGAATCCCCGTAAAGGCCCTAATGCAAGAGAGACAACTAATGTGAAATACGAGTTCCATGTCTACTTTACTAAAACTCGGTAGTATGTGTGATGTTTACGTTATGATACTGGTAATGCTTGTATAAGTTGTATAACCGTTTCATTGCGTTGGTATTGAGTGCATGTTACAAGAGTGCAAGTGATTTATTATTAAGTTGATTAATCTTTTATAATACATTATACTTATTGAAATATATTTATCGTTTGTGAAAACAAGCCCGACTTTTCAGCATCATCTTTCACTTTCCATAACGCAATGATGATTTGATCTTGTAGCAATTAGTCGCCAGATATCTTCTGAACCTTATAATATACTAATGTGAAGAAAACGTTAATTGGTATCAGCTTACATGTAGTGTAGGTTTTGCAAGTATAGCAGTTGGAGTACAGTTTACAATCACAGACAGACGTTATAATTTTATTTATACATACAGATTCCAACCCTTAGTAATTTTGCAGTTACAAATGGAGAGGCAAAC
The DNA here is from genome assembly GCA_039881145.1 of Druceiella hillmani. Taxonomy (NCBI): domain Eukaryota; kingdom Metazoa; phylum Arthropoda; class Insecta; order Lepidoptera; family Hepialidae; genus Druceiella; species Druceiella hillmani. The sequence continues at coordinate 6,559,555 of JAYKKI010000019.1, forward strand.
AGACCTAGTTACTTAGCTAGTAAAGTATTGGTTTTGGATTAGATTCTGAAATATGCTGTGGGTAATATTGCAATAACATCATAATCACATATGGACACAGGAAGTCAAATGATGTTTTCACCCATTTATTAATGCTTAGCTATTTTCCCTTGTGAATGATAATTTATGATTGGATACATTACAGGCAACATAAACACAGCTTGCTGCGCCCGCACTGCTGTAAGGTGTGTTCTGGCACATTTCATACTGTAATCGATCTCCGTGAGCACCGGGCCACGCATTCAAAGAAGGAGTTCTTATGCCAGATCTGCGACCACAGGCTCAAGATATTGTGGACGCAGAAAAATATTATGAACAAAAAGCATTCTGATATTTGGTATGACGTTTTTTATGTTTTAAATGAAAAGACAAGGCAAGAGGTAACGAGATAAATAAATATCAGAGTATAATATTTCTAATTTCTATTACGGTAATTCAAAAGGAAAGCTTTATGGCTATTAGTAGCAGGTTTATCAAATTTTGCTGCGGACATGTCTCTCGCCGGCATGCAGAGAGGCGGTTTAATAAAGACGGCAGCAATGTACCGAGACGATGTGTAATTTTTGTGAACTTCCATTTCTTTGCATAAATGGACACAAATGGAAACAGCGTAATGTTATTGCCATTTTTAAAAAAAAGCAATTTTGCAGTTACACGTTTTGCTTATTAACGAATGTCATACACCAAAAACATTTTATCACAATAAATTACATAAATCGACTTTCTCAACAAAACAAAAGCAACACTTGAATAAAAATAATGAATAAAATAACACATCTAAGACAGGTATAATTTCATGCACAGGTCAAAGTTAAAATTAAGAAATGTTGAGCATCGCTGACTCAAAAGGTACATAAATTACTGTCCCATATATGTGATGAAAATGTTTATTCAAACATGTACGGCTACCGCTATGTTCCAAATATAAAAGTGACGCTTTCTCAATGTTTATCGACAGTTTATTGTTTACCACAAAAATATACTAACAAACACAATACAGCCTTAAATAATAATAAAAATAAGCACTAGTATCACGTGATACACACACACACTCACATATATAGATATATATACATATAGGTATATATATATATATATATATATATATATATATATATATATATATATATATATATATATATATATGTATAATCTTACATTCACTCCGTAATCGTTAACACAAAACTTCACAACACAACTGTACTCAAATACAGATCAAACTACAATAATTCGTAACTATGAATTAATCATATTTTGCAGACAAGTCTACGACCATGTTTCTTTCTTGCTAAATGAAGGGTTACTTTTCAACCAGGGACTGAAATTGAAGATGATATTCTGGAGCTCAAATACTAACAAAGACATTCATATTAACTGTTGGCGAGTGCATAGATCATGCGAGATCAAAACTCGTCGGCCATTCACTACGCCACTTCAGATGATGCTTAACTGCGAAAGTTCTTATTTTATTTTAATGAAATTTTTTACATACATATAAAAGAAATGTAGCTACGACATAATTGAAGCATTTGTACCATATTTATGTTACGAGTAAAATATAATATAAAAAAGGAAAAAAATTTCCATTTCACTAAGACAAAATGCGTATAAAGGAAAAGTTTTTGTAAAACGTAACTTTTGTTATTATCTTAAAATGTAACTAAAAGGGTCACTTACTTTAACAAACATGTTTGTTACGTTTTTGGTGAGCTATTTTAGTTTGTTCACAAAATACAGAATCAAAAGCAGGAATCTGAAGAGGCTAAATGACTAAATACAATTCTAAGAAGTAAAGAAATTGCTTTCATAACAATTTTGAGTACTTTATTCAGTCCGGGATGAAAAAAATAGTGCCGTATATGTTTGAAATAGTTTAGTAACTTTCATATGCAATAGCTTAGAAAAAGTGGAAAATAGTACATAATATTTTGTTTTGGTTTGTTTATTTACGGATATTGTACGCCAAAAACATTATATTCCATTATAAATGAAATAAATCGAGACTTCCAACGGTATACCCTAAACAAACATTTGAATATAATTAATAACATAAACTGGGATGACAATTCCGTTAAGTTTGATGCTGGCAAACTTTTGCAAAAGTATAAAAAATTACTGACTTTGAACTTTTTTACAATAATTGAAAACGTACGTACCGACTTTAGTTTCTGTTTATATATTTTAATCCTTGTTCGAAGTGAAATCCATATGAATATACTACTGTTCTAACTGTAAATTTTGACATCTATATTTCACCACAAAATTTAAACTTCACAAATTTACTTGTAATTATTGCGGTCAAACAGACATTTTCTGAGCTGGACAGACATGGTATATACATACTGTCTAAGCATCCCTCCCTAACCGAATTAATTTTCATCTTTTTGTGTTTTATTTGCACAAGAGGTTGCGGTAAGGGTGCTATTTTCATTTGTCACTGATGCGCGGCTAATTGAAAATAGTGGTATGAGTATATTCTTTTATTAATATATTATATATATATATATATATACAGTCAGATAAGAAATAAATTAGTTTTGCTAAGAATTGTTTCTTTAAATATATAAAATAACTATGTGAAATTCAATAATATTATTAATAAATATGTATATATATATATATATATATATATATATATATAAAATCAATCAAATTTAATGAAATTCTTTTGAGATTTTAATGATGGCAGTCATTGTTGACAAATAAGGAAATTTCGCAATATTTGCTTCGTTTACTTATGAGCGCCATGCATCGAAAAATATAATACACCACTGTAAACTGCATATTCAACTGAACGAATCCAAATCGACACATATTGATTTTATAAATAAAAAGATTGATTGCACAACAACTAGTCTTCATTAATGTCACTTATATGAATTGAGTGACATTAATGAAGACTAGTTGTTGTGCCATCAGTACGGCTAAATATCTTGGTATGACTCTATATGCAAAGCTTAGGTGGAGAGAATACGTTAGGAAATCAAATAACAAATTCAAAAAATGTATTTGTTGCTGGTTCATAATTTTGAGTTATCAACGTACAACAAGCTTATATTAAATGAACAGGTTCTACGTCCAGTTTGCAGTGTCTTCCAAATATAGCTAAGGGGCTGCGCTGGTAATTCTAATATCCAAGTGTCACTAAGATTTGAAAATAAAGTACTTAAGGGGGTTTTTTAAATTGCTTTGGTATGTTAGTATCTGTGACCTTCATTGTGATCTTAAAATTAAGATAGCAGAGGATATTCTTAGAAGATTTGCTAGTCCTCGTTAAAAGAGACTTCAAAGTCAATGTCAATGTAGAAGTGTTAAAATTCTTGAATGTGCGAAGTATGACTAGACAATTCAACAGAATAAAACCATTAGAACTCGCCAGGTATTAGAACATTAAGTGATTCAATGGAAATATCTTAGTTTAGACAGTTCTTAGTATATTGAATTAAAAACAAATTGATAGTGTGAAACTACACTAAATGGTAGCCATAGAAAATATGACATTTTTTGTTCTTTTTTAAAATGTCAATTTTTCAGGCACACCTTATTGCAACAAAACTATACCTGTACTTTTAAGAGATTGCCATTTTGTCATAAATTAAAAAAAAAAGATTATGCTAGTGATAGCAAAACTTTTCTATTATAAATTAAATTCATTCTTTTACAAATGTTTTGGCAAGTTTTGAGTTAAACAAGAGGGAAGGGAATGGGTTAGCTAGTTTGAGTCAATAAATGTGTGGAAATTGTGTTACAGGACAAGCTTCAAAAGTGCAATGTCAGAAATGAGCATAATAGCGAGCGAATGCTTACAAGGACAGATTCGTCAGTGGAGGTGTATTCTTTACGTATTAACTCATTGCGTCACTTTGGTTGCAGCTTCATGTGTGACTTCTGCCAGAAAACGTTTAGGATTAAAGATGACCTGAAACAACATATCCTCCGGGAGAACCTCGGATTTGGTTACAAATGTCAACTCTGCCCCAAGGTTGGTGACAATTTCTTTTTATGTATCTACCTCCATTCCAGTGTTGTGTAAATACAATCCAACGCCCGTTAGATATAATGGAACATCATACAATTCCATCCTGGTTCTACATATTTTCTTTCAATCAGTTTCATACATACTCTCACATACGGTTTTAATTTTCACGAGTATCTAAAAAGTAAACAATCGGTAACTAAACAAAATTCAAACTTGCTAACCTTCTAACAAATTTGCTAACCTTCTGGAACGCCGGGAAGTCAGAGAAATTTTTACATCAGGAAAAATTTATGGAAAATCATGGAAAAAAGATTATTCAATTCTTTTCCAATATTTTTCATCAAAACATTTTTGACCATTAATAAAAAACAACCAAACCATTAATCAAGACTAAACAAAGCCCTTTCATACTATGATACCTTCTCCACTTAACTGTACACGGCAATGCATAAACGTTTAGTGAGTATATATATTTAATTGTTTTGAAACAAAATGAAATAGACCTAAAGGCCTACAATATTTTATAATAATGGTTACGATTCTGTCTCACGGCAAAGCATTTACTGAGGGAGGTTTTTAAATAAGTGAAGAAATGTTAACAGTCTCTAATAGCGCAGAGGCAAGTTTATGACTCACGTACGTATCGTGGTGGGATACAAAAAATTTATATAAATAAAAAACTTATTTATGCATTTCGAATTACGAAGTGCTTATATCAAAAATGCAGAAAAAAAAGGAAGAACAGGACGCTGCATCAAAACTGAGAGTTGGAAAAGTGTAACGTGTCTGAAAAATAAAAAAAATTCAGAAAAAATCAAAATTCTTCACCAGAATCGTTGGAAAAACAAATTAAAATGTTAATTAAAACATATTGTCACCAAACAATTCAATATTCATTGAAAGTAAAACATAAAAAGTTCTTATTTTGTGCTTCCTCTGAACTTGCATTTTGATTCTCACTACTACGATTACAACGCCACCTAGTGTTTGTGAGTTTGTCGGCTCTGCTAGCGTTACATAGTTTGAAACAATTTAAAACTGAAAAATATTAACTTGGGTGTTATCATAATAAAATAATCCTTTATTTTGTGTATGTACGAATATAGGAAAGATTTTTTTATATTTTGTTGAAGAAAATATGTTTAATTTACGTAAATGTTTGTTTTCAGTACAATTAACTTAGGTTAGGTATTTGAGTACAAGTGCACTTTAGTGATACTAATGGGAATTAAAATTTTTCCTTTAAGTGTAAAAAAACACTTAAAAATAAAATATTGAATAAACAAATGCTGCTAATGGTTATTTTAATGAAGATAAATTGATCTAAATTCAAACACATTTTTACATAGTTTTTTAAATGATTTAACTTCATTTTATTTCTTTCATTTTATAGCTTTATAGTTTCTTAACTAATTATCAATTTGTGTTCATATCTACAGGTCTTGTGTTTAATTACACAAAATTGTCAATTTAGTTAACAAAATTACAACAGATAAAACGCAAGAAGTATACTAAATGTTTTATTATATAAATCTTTTTTGTAAAATAGACAATAAACAGCGTTTGTAACTACCCAGACTAATGTCTCAATTCAGCTTATTTTTAAGCACTAATTGGTTATACTGCATTCAAATGACTCATGAAACTTGAAGTTAAGGATGTAAGCTAATAGCAAAGATAAAATCAGGGAAATTTTATTTGGGAAAAAGGTGTCACTCTGAGAGTTATCACGAAGTTAAAAAGGAATGCACAAACCAATAATTCTTTAATACGACTGTTGATAAAAATTACAACGCTTTGGTTACATTTGGTTTATGTTTGCTCTATGAGTATCATCGTTATCTCAATTGCGTAAAGCAATAAAATCATATTAAGTGATTGGAACTGAATTTAATAGAAGCGGATTGCATTCTAATTATAAACACACACAGTTTACTTTTAGAAATGTTCCCACGGCACCCGATGACAAAATATAAGTTTCAAGTATATAAAATATGCGTGTGAAGCATTTCCACTATCGTTGAGGTACAGGATAGTTCCAACATATTCAGGGACAATTCCTCGCTCAGGAAATATAAACAACAAGTGCACAAGATTAACAACTAAGTAGTGCATGAGGAAACATAATGATATGTCCTCACGCAGACAATTGCATGTTGCGTCTGCATGCATTAGTTTATTCTTTAGTTAGTTTTTATTAATGCCACCTTATGTGCCCATTGATAGGGTAAATATTTCATGAATATATGTTCATATGTCTAAATGTCTCTTCGTTCGCAGGTGTTGCGTTTAAAATGCCTGCTCAAACTACACATCAAGCTGAAGCACAAAGGCTCGACGAAGTCCAAGAACACAGTGTGTAATGTGTGTGGCAAATACGTCCCTGTGAGTTAATATAAAGATATGATTACTTGTAATATTTTGTAAAGTGATTTTTATAATACCATATATGCCAGCGTCTTTGTTGAGTGAACCAGAAACAGACAGATGTATAAAAGAAAAGTAACTTTTTTATATTAACCTTATCAACTTTTTCTAAGTACGTATTGAATCATCTTCAAAAATATCTCAAAGCGTTGTCATTTCTAAAATCATTAGTTTCAGTAATAGAAAAATTATCATTTCTTTGTTGGAAATAATGTAAATAATTTATATTTGAATTTAATTTTTATTCATCTGCTAGGCAAATAGAAAAATGACCAATATCAAAATTTTTCCTGCACATTTCCATAGATAAATAAAATTAATTTTTTGTCTAATTTGGAAGGTGAAGCTTCTGTATTTATTTAACTCTACTCAAAACTGGCATTTCAATAAATTCGAGATAAGAAATCAGTTTCAGGTTTCATATCAAATTTACATTACGCCTTCTTATTGATTACGACGGTTACTATTTCAATGTGTTACAATTCTTGTTATTTTCGCATTCAATATAACTTCATCGAAGTATATAAAATATAGCGGCAAGATAGAAAATATCGTTGTGAATAAATTTGCAGCGCCATCTATTGTTAATTACAAAGAAATACACACACTGCGATATTTATTTTTATCAATCCATCCATTTCTTTTTGCAAAAACAAATTAGTTTACTGCCGCATTGCACACAATTGTATAATTTTTTTGTTATTTCATATTTTTTAAATTGTGAGTCCATGTTAATCTCTTTGAAGTTCAGATAAAAAATGAATACAATAGTTGACGTAATTAAACAAGGAGAAAGTTAGAACATTGCTCTCATAGAAATAAATAACGACGACTAAATCTCTACAAGACACTGACACGGTGTCATTATGAGACATCAGAGACACTTATAAAGCATAACACATTTTACTCTCATTATGCATGTGTTCACTAATTTGGTGCTTGTTTGTCATAATATTAATTTGGAATAAATAAATAAATATTGCAGCACAACAGCAATCAGAAGAACACCATCGTGTCCATTCCACGGAGTACCTGTACCACTGCTACATCTGCTCCAACACATTCCAGGATCATACTACATTCTGGAAACACAGGCAACAACCGCATAAGATTACCAACTAAATATATTGTGCAATAATAAATATTGGACTAAAAGAATTTAACGTGTATTTATTTAATGATAAGCCAGTAACGTGTTGAAACCCCTTGTTTGGTTCAATAACATTCAATTTGAAAAGAAAATATTTGTGAACAATTATAAGTCACAGTTCAGGTATTCTAAACCTTTTTCTTACATTCATGTTAGTAATTTAATGTGGATTTATTTGGTATATATGATAAAGAAATATATTTTATATAGTTTGCATATTTACACTGTATACATATGTAACTTAGATTATGTAGATTGTATTTTATTTTTAAGAGAAATTCAGATAAGTAAGATGAAGTGTTTCGATCAATTTAAAAGTATTACTGTTACATAAAAAAAACACATAATAAAATAGTATCAAATATTTAGATAGAAATAGTAGTTTAATTAAATGTTAAGTTATACAGTAAATTATTACAAAGTAATCACAAATAGTATCACAGAACATATCATATCTATTACAGAACATATTGGCAGAACACATTCATCGTAAATCTATCTATTACTCACAATTAAATGAAACTACGTGATGTAGTATTATTTCTACTTTCTTTAATTTCTTTACCACGACCTAGGTTTCGTTGTATGACAATATCTTCAGGTGGGATATTAGCAAATCCAATCCAATCTTTGCTAATATCCCACCTGAAGATGTTGTCATACAACGAAACCTAGGTCGTGGTAAAGAAAGTAGAAATAATACTACATCACGTAGTTTCATTTAATTGTGAATAATGAATTTCTACAAAATTAACGCCAAATATATTCAATATCTATCTATTACATCGTATACCATCATTAACAATGTTTCTTCAGCCATGCCACGGGGCTTATTGACTGACATTGTTCAAGTAGAAATCTTTTAACATAATTTAATTTAAAAGTAGTGTTTTCTTTCCCCCACATATAATTTCTTTTGTGCCCAGATCATTTTGATTGTGTTTATTTTACAGTGTTATGGCGGCAATTGTATTCTCCAACAGCTGTATGGGTACTGTCGAACAATCACCATTTCAATTACACTCATACTTAAAAAATATTACACATTTAACACAAGGATCTTAACGTTATAAAACACATAATAATATAATAAACTTAATATAATACAAAATAATTTAATGAAACGCCAATAATTTGGAGAGCGATATTGAAAAATGACTAGTCAGTGCGCCTGCGGAGTAGTCGCCATTACATCGATAAGTGTGGCAAGCAAGTGTTATATATACATGATATAAATACGTAAATTACCATATGTGGGCATACAGTAAACACAAAAATATAATTGATCTCTTGAATCTATATGCCTTTGGACAAGTAATGTGACCCTTGTGAACATACAAATAATGAATGTTGCAAATAATTATGCTTGCTGTGCACTCGGATTAATTCAGATTTGTTAGTCCTACGTACATTTATATTTGGCCACTTCTATACAATTGTTAGTTTTTTGCAATAGGCAGACAGATGGATAATCATACGTATTGCTTGTTCTTAAAAAAAATAATAATTTAATTTTACGAAACATACATATCCGAATGGAGAATAAAAGATTATTGCCCCGCAAAATTCATAAGCACAAATCAGCATTTTTATCTAGTAAACTGATGATTTTATGAAAGTCGGACGAAAGTATGGTTTTAAAATAATATTATTAACTAAGTCTCAAGGTGTACTATTGACCATACAAATGGGCATTACATTTCTTTTCTTTCCAATGTCTATTCAAATGTTTGTCAGATTATTTAAATAGTATATAAATTGATATAGATATGTCAATTTGAAATAAACACTGAGATTTTGAGATGAGGAAAACATTATATTTTCCACCAACATTGACATGCAAATCTTGCTTTTTAAAATGCTTGGGGGTTGAACACCGAACAGTTATCATTTCGCATAAAAGAAGTCGCGTTGTGTATCTCGGTGAGATTTGAATTTTGTAATACTTTGACTTGCACATTTTTTTACAATTCATTACGTCGAATCACGTGCGCTTGTCACTTTTTTTCGTTTCTGTTGGTATTCGATACTTGTGATTTTTCAAACTAAATTATTGCTTGATATGCAATAAAAGAGTTTAATATGAAGTATTTAGATCACTTTTTACAAGTATTTTTGTTTTTATTACTTGAAAGTAATCAACTTATGACAGCCACAAATATAAATAACTTATCTAGATTTTCCAATATGACCAGTGTCGACTATTCACAAACTGCTATCAAAGAAAAACCTTTATATCAACCGCCATTAGAAGAAGTAGCAAAAGTTCTTTCCGATGGGCTACGTTCAAACTTTGACACTGTCTCCGTAGACATCGTTGATTGTCCTGATCTCACGAAGGAACCATTCACCTTATCTGCTCCTGGTTTTGGAGGCAGACCACAAATACTGGAATTAGGTGGCGTTCCATATTTAATGCCCCTAGTAAGAAAAGACAAGTTGTATGATCTGAAGAAACTCATGACTTATCTCAAGTGTGACCCGGGCTTCATAGCCGGAGCTGGAGCTGGACCTTGGCCTGTACCTGGTGTCAATTGTGAAGGTATTATGAATCTGGCTGTCAACAAGGATCAAGTAAAACAAGGCTCAAGGATGGTAACTGTCGTACCACATAATGCCAGTAAAGCAGATGGTAAATACAAACTAGAACTGGTACCCGAAACTGAGACACGTTGTGCATTATTGGCCAACTTAATCTTATCAGACGGTGCACCGGGAAAGGTTCTTCGAGTTATATGCAAAAAGAGAATAGGAGCTGATAATTTTATAACAAGCATTAGAGAGACATTGCAGAAACATTACAAAGAAAAAGTTGTCGGTCTGGGTGGTACTTTTCTACTCAAAGAAGGTAAAACTAAACAGCATGTGATGCCCGACTTCTATAAGACACCGATAGAATCCGACGAGGAAGTTAACGAATGGCTCCACTTCTTCGAAATGCAGGCACCTCTCATACATCTTGGTACACTCGTCACCGGAGACTTGGATCTTGATTTACGAGTTCAGCATTTCCATTGCTTCAGTCATCACGGAGACGGGGGCCATTATCATTACGATACAACCCCAGATACTGCGGAATATGTAGGATATTTTGCTCTTGGTAAATCAGTGGTTAGAGTTGATGCACCTGTTGAAAGTCACGGTATTGGAAGAGACTAATCTTATTCACTTTTATTTCGGGGGATGTATGTCGCTCACGTCCGTAGGATTTACCACCTTATCCTAGGCTCACCCTACACGTGTCCCCCGGGTGGTGCAAAACGAGCGACAACAACGCCGAGTTTCTGGCGGCGGTAAATTATCCAGACCAATCCAGGCCTAACCAGTCTGCGCAGTGAAGGTAGGAAATGACCTTCACAACCCGTAACCTCATGGTCATGTTTTATGAGAACGGTGGCCTTGGCTTTATCGCCTGGGCCACGAGGAACAAATCCTCTCTAATAAATAACCCCAAATCCTACGATGGGAAACGCGTCAATAGGATGCATGGCTGTTGGGAAGCACAGTCTCTAGCGCCAACTTCAACGCACCTGGCGAACGTTGAAGTATTTAGCCCTCACTGCCGGAAAGGGAGTAACCCGGTTGTGTGATATTTTTATCTGCCCTACTCGTGGGAATCAAAATGGACCCTTCTTTTACTCAAAAAAAAAACAAAACGCTTACACAACAAATTTTTCACCCCAGCTTGTTTAAAAGACCGAGGTCACAGTCGCTCACTGATTGTAGCCAAATTATAACTATTGAGGACAGCTCCGACGCTCCAACGGTAACTTCCGCTAATCCAAATTCTAAAGTCTCAAACTGGACTGAGATTCAAAACCGTAAGAGGCAAAGAAACAGTCCTGAAGCGGAAAGAAGCCAGAAGCAATCCAAGCTTAGTACATACTGGTTAAGCCAGCCAACACCCACTTCAAACTCTTTCTCAGTGCTTGAGAACGAAGAGGGGAAAGAGGATCATCAAACTCTGCCAGCAGAAAAAACTCCAAAACCTCCTCCTATATTCATCGACAAAGTTACAAATATTCGTCCCTTAATTACATTACTTGATGTAACCGTTCAAGATCTTTTCGAAATAAAAGTTCTACCTAAGGACCAGGTCAAAATCCAGCCTAAAACAAGTGACGCCTACCGAACTATAGTTAAAGAATTGGACGCTAAAGGTACAGAATATTTCACATATAAACCCAAGCAAGAGAGGAACTTTAAAGTTATTCTAAAAAATATGCATCCATCAACCGACACTGATGAAATTAGAACAGATCTGCCTAAGTTAGGACATGTTGCTCATAACATATGGAATATGAAACAAGCATCAACCAAAATCCCACTGCACATGTTCATAGTTGAACTCCAATCAAGCGCTAACAACAAAGAAATTTACAATATTCAAAACCTTTTACATTGTCGCGTGAAATTTGAGCCTCCAAAACCAAAACGCACAATCCCTCAATGTGCTAATTGCCAAACCTATGGACACACAAAGTCTTACTGTCGCCGAAACCCAAGATGCATCAAATGTGCTGGCAATCACGCATCCTCTGTCTGCTTGCGAAAGGAACGATCCGATGACGTCAAATGCGCCCTATGCGATGGGAATCACCCAGCAAATTATAAAGGATGTTCTGTGTATAAGGAGCTGCAAAAGCAAAAATACCCACCGCTTCGCAACAAAACAATGAAATCAAATCATGCCGTTATTGTTCCTGAGACGACAAATCAAGCCCTACCCCATATACAAAGTTTACCCTACGCCGACGTCGTTCGCAACAGCCTGAAGCAGAACAAAGCAAACCAAATACCTTCTGTGCTACAGAAAGTAGAGGAAACAAGACAAACATCACCACAACTAGAATCAAATCTCGTTAATACTCAAATTCAACAAAGTGAAAAGTCTGTCGAAAGAGCTAATGAATTCAAGGAACTAATGGACATGTTTAAGCAAATGATGCAACAGATGAATACCATGACAAACCTTTTATTAAATGTAATGACTGAACTACGCTCGCAGTCAGTTCATCATGGGAGTAGTCAGGATTTTATCCAAGCGGGAGGCAGGCGGCAGCCCACCTTGCCCCCCCGTGACTCAGTCCATTTAAACCCGTAATCCTCGCCTTGTGGATTGCAAATGGGCTGTCAAACCATACTCAAGAAATGATATCATTCCTGCATGCACATAAAGTGGATCTTATGTTGATTTCCGAAACGCACTTCACCGTCAGAAGTCATTTTGAAGTGCCGAAGTACAATGTCTACTACACAAATCATCCTGACGGAGCAGCGCATGGAGGATCTGCCATACTGATAAGAAAGAAAATCAAACATTACGTCCACAATCCGCACAGTAGTAATGAAATTCAGGCCACTATCATATCTATTGAAAGCTCAAATGGTCCAATACAGATTGCAGCCCTTTATATACCCCCCAAGCACAACTTGAAGACTGAGCAATACACGTCGTTCTTTAAACAATTCGGCAACAAATTTATTGCTGGAGGAGACTACAACGCCAAACATACGAACTGGGACTCGAGAACCACTTCTACCAAGGGCCGCGAACTCTTGAAAACCGTCCAGGAGCTTAACCTCACTGTGAACTCCACTGGGAAACCGACCTACTGGCCAACCGATCCAAAAAAAAACCCAGATCTGGTGGACTTCTTCGTCACTAAAGGCATTCCAATATCGGCTTTATACTGTCAATCTAGCTATGATCTATCCTCAGACCACTCACCCGTTGTAGCCGAACTGCATAACAAATTCGTAGAAGTGATCAAACCCTGTAAAATCCATTCGAAAAAAATGAATTGGGAATACTTTCGCGAAATTATGGAAAATACACTGGACAGGCATATTGTGCTCAAATCTAATGATGACATCACCACAGCTATCGAAACCTTTAACAGTTGCATTCAGTCGGCTGCCTGGGGCGCAACACCCCATCATAGGGCTACCGAAATAATCCCTATGTATCCACAAATCGCAACTAATTTAATACAAAAAAAGCGACAAGCCAGAAAGCAGTGGCAACTTACCCGACTCCCCGAAGATAGAAAACAGTTCAACAAACTTGCCAAGCATGTCAAGGGCATTCTCAATAATCTAAGAAACACTGAAATAGGAAATCACTTATCTAGCTTGGATGCAACATCTGCAACGGATTACTCCCTGTGGAAAATAACCAAATCCCTGAAAAGACCAATTGCACTTCAACCACCACTACGCCGGAATGACGGGACTTGGGCAAAAAGTGACACTGAAAAATCTCTACTGTTCGCTGAGCATCTATTCCGAGTGTTTACTCCAAACTCTGCTTCTGGCTCGACCAAGATAGACCAAGTGATGGAGGCTCTCTCTGCACCTCACCAGCTTTCCCCTCCAATTAAAAAGTTCACTATTGGAGAAGTTTGCTCCACAATCCGAAAACTTTGTGTAAACAAGGCACCTGGTTACGACCTAATTACAGCGAAAGTCATGAAAGAGCTTCCCTACGCAGCAATTGCACTCCTAACAGCGATCTATAACGCTATTCTGCGACGAGAATTTGTGCCTCCCCAATGGAAAGTAGCTGAAATTATCCTAATACCTAAACCTGGCAAGAATCCAGAAAGTGTCTCGTCCTACCGCCCTATTAGTTTACTGCCTGTTGCCTCCAAGATCTTGGAAATCCTGATTCTGAAACGCTTGACTCCAGAACTCACTAAATCTAAAATAGTCCCAAATCATCAGTTTGGCTTCCGCGAAGCTCATGGAACTATTGAACAGGTCCACCGTCTGGTTGAGAAGATCAATGACTCATACGAACACAGGAGATATTGCTCGGCAGCATTTTTAGATATATCACAAGCGTTTGATCGTGTGTGGCATGAAGGTCTACTCTATAAGATCCTGCAAGCTCTACCTATAAACTATTACCTGATCTTAAAATCATATCTCCAACAACGGCATTTTTATGTAAAGCACGGAGAAGACAGAACGGGTCTCTATGAGATTGCGGCAGGTGTTCCTCAGGGCAGTGTAATGGGCCCGATACTGTATTTAATATATACCTTCGACCTACCAACTACAGAAGAGGTTCTCATAGGAACATTTGCTGACGATACTGCTCTGATTGCAAGTCATGATAATCCAGTGACCGCATCGGACATGTTGCAGAAAAGTCTAAATGAAGTCTCAATCTGGCTCAAAGACTGGCGCATAAAGGCAAACGAAACTAAGTCGGTGCACGTAACATTCACCCTTAGACACGATACGTGTCCCGCAGTCGAACTTAACAACATACCAATACCCCAGTCTGAAGACGTGCGTTACTTGGGTATATACTTGGACAGACGCCTTACGTGGAAGAAGTATATACTCACCAAAAGAAAAGCCCTGGTTATACATCTCCGCAAACTCTACTTGCTTCTGGCACGGAAATCTAACCTCTCCCTGGACAACAAACTTCTCCTGTACAAAGTTATTATAAAACCAATTTAGTCTTATGGAGCGGAACTATGGGGAACCGCCGCAAATTTAAATTTAAAAATTTTCCAACGTTTTCAATCTAAAATGCTCCGAATGATAACGAACGCTCCATGGTTCATCACGAACTCTCAGCTCCACCGAGATCTAAAGATACCTGCAGTAAAGGAGGAAATTATAAAAAAGCTAGAGTCATACTCTCGTCGTATGGAGAGTCATCCCAACGAGCTCGCTCAAAATCTGATGCAGTCCAATTGCAAATTTAAGCGTATAAAAAGGAGAGCTCCCCAGGATCTCCTCCCATAATACGTAATATCATATCCTATATATGGATTTGCCACTGGGCGAATACCATGCAAGCTACATGAAATGCATAACCACCAGCTAAATGCCCTGACGAGGCAGATTGCAGGTCTAAAGGAGATAAATAAAAAAAAAAAAAAAAAAACAAAAAATGCTTGTACGAAATTATAACGTAGATCTATATTATTATTTTATTTTCCGCTTAGCACACTATGAGTTTTATTTTTGCAAGAATATTAAAATGCGTTTTAACGAAACACTGTGAACATATTGCATTTAGTGTCATCCGGGGTAATTAGCGTATATAATTCCTGTTATATTATTTTCCACTTTTTACACTATGCCGGTCGTAATGAGTTTTCTTTTTGCAAGATTATTAAAATGCACAAATCACGAATCATTGTGAACATCAGGTAATTACGTAGGTATTACATCTCAGGTAATTAGCGTAGGGTATTTCTGTTTGATATGGCCTGTCCAATGAAACGGCCAATCAAAAAATATATTGTCTGCTCTAGATATCGCGAGCTAAGATAGTCGAGCGATTGCTATCTGAACGGGTGCTGTCGATAACATATCCCCAAATCAAATAACAAATTCCTAAGTGTCGCCAAATTCAGATTCCAGATTATGCTTACATATCTGATAATCTTAAAAATGACAGAGTTATTTAAAAGGTTTCAATAATGCTTGAGAATCCTAGATCTGAACGGGTTAAAGAAGAACCACCACCAACAGTGCCTTCAATATCAAAATGTAATAATGATGCTCATAAAATGACACCACAAAAAGACACACCTTCAAAGTACCTGACTGGCACGTGCCCAGTTGTAGAACTGTTTATAAACATTCGGAAACGGTTCAAACAAGTAGCAAAAGCAATCACATCTCCGGATTATATTGGTGAAAGAAAGGAAAAGGAAAGTAATAACAGCAAGATTGTGAAGAAGAAAATCAATATTAAAAAGCAAACAATTAAATTAGTTTGAAGTTCTGAGGAAGAAGAAACTATAGAATTAGCCACTGAAAATTCCAGTCCCAAAGATGATATATATGACTGCGAGGGATGCGGCGAAAATTAATATGAGACTGAAAAAATAGAAGATTAGCTGCAATGTTTTTTTTTTGTAAATTATGGCTGCATGAAAATTGCACTCCATTCGGCAAGTCTTGCAATTCTTGTGGCAAGAAAATGGGGAAACAAGAAAAAAAAAAGCAGCAGGAAAGGCAAAAGGAGAGCTTATTTGAAAAGAAAATAACATGTGTCACAATGTTTATTTAATTATCTATATGCCAAATATACCATAACTATATCTGAATATAAGGCAATCAAACCTAGAAATATAGCAGTGTAAGCTAACACATTGTAGATATCTCTCTCTAATGCCATATAAAATTAACGAATAGCATATATAGTCTAGGCTTTTTCAGCGTCGAGATTTCGAATATTTTCATGAAATATTTGAAACTTATATTTGGTAAAAAAAAATGGAGGGTTGTCCATTTTTACCGTGTAAAATTTTACAATTTGTATCAGTAAAATAATGGTGTAATACTTGTATTTATACCATGTTTTATATTGAAACTTTCTGAAGTTAATATTTTAATTATGTATACAGTTTTATAATACTCTGGGCATAATACAATGAATTTTATAAATAGTTGTCAGTTGATCGAATATATATTTGTGTCAACAATATTTTGACTGTCAAATTCCATTGTTTACAAAAATTCTCTCTTGAAATTGAATGGACTATAGTTTCTTAAACAATATTCACTCGCATGTATCTGAAAGTGATTAGTGAAATCCGCAATCAACTTTAACACTAGAAAGCTAAAGTTTGTTACAGATTTTTGCTGCCCGCAAATGATAACAAATCACATTTAATATAAGATACGAATGATGGCAATAATTTGTATTTATGCGAAAGTTTACCAATGCTAACATGGTGTAATGTTTGTTAATCAAGATTTAAGCTAACTCGTAAACATTGTGTACCATTAGCTATAATCACTGGGGTGAATAACATTAATTCTCATTTTGAATGCTGGTTGGTGACATCACATTTATTTTCAACAAGTATCAGTCGTGGCCCACTGGTGGTATGGAAAAATTTTTGTCGCCGTCCTATTTTCCATCTCTTTGGGATGACAATGATATAATTTCGGTTTGGTTTACTGATTGTGACTTGATAATTGAACGAAATTATTTTTTGAGATTTGTACATTGACAATGTACAAATTTCAGAAAATACGTGTGTATAAGTTTTATAATAGTTCTGATGGCAAAACATTTGCTGTATTTTCGGCATGCAGTAAAAATACAAATTACTTTATTGTAATGCCCTATTTAATTTGAGCAGAGCTATTGAACAGATACATTGTAAAGTATTTTGTACCAGAGGTCTAATTGTTTGTTATACATTCATTTATGCAGCAGTTATAGGACCGCTGCAGCATTTGTATTTCAACAAGTAATTTGATCACCTGGATGTTTAAAGTTACTTTTTTATTTTTTATTCTGCTGTTGTATCTTGCTGATTGTATACCCATGAGCGGTTTGAAAATTCGTTGAACTTGCTTTTGTACTTAATCAAAATTATGAAAACATTGTGTCAGCATGAGAAGTAAGCAACCGACTACAGACTTTGTTTGATAGTGCCCTCAGGAATGTATAAAACTATAAGTGTTCAAGTGTGGAAATCCGTTCCACTCTTGTGTTATTTGTCCTGAAAAGTTTAATTTTATATTAAAAATAAAACGAAAGAAAATCTGATAAGAATAGAACCAGATAGATAACAGGCTATTCCTATTGGTCCATAGGTGATATCTATTGTATTTGGTTAAAATCAGTGGTTGCTCCACTGATTTTAACTAAATACAAATTGCAGGTATTTGGCCAAAAAATGTTGTTTTTGCATATACCAGAAAGTCGCTGGTATTCCTAATATCAGAAAGGCACTGTTGTTATGGTTAAATTGTTTGACAGCTCAGATTCTAGAGGACATTCTGTTGATGTTATAACTTGGATTAATCCATTGCTTTTGATGGGAAATGGTACAATATTGGTTGCCTCATTTTGATGCGAGCTCTTTGGCTTGACTGTAGATCACTTCTTATTACTCGTGTTTGTATATTTGTAGTGGAAATATTGTTTGCAAAACTAGTTGCATTTTTGGGCTTCCATATCTCAAAGGAAAAAATTGGCACATGTCCGTTTGACGGTCTGCTGCAGCCGTTTTTCTCAGAAATTATTTGTTGTTGAAACTTGAAACCTGGTGTAATGATAAAGCGTGTTATCCTGTATGTATTTCAGTAGTTAACACTCGAAAATGTTTGCAGATACTTTGGTAAGGGTAGATAAAGTAATCAAATTTTTGTTAAATTATGGCGCGTGTGAAAGAGCAAGTTTTAAGGAGTTTAAAACTATTTTGTTTAGAATTTCATGTAAGATGGTTCGAGAGGCGTTGTTGAAAATGTTCGCACCATTTTTCTTAAAAACCCGTGGATGTAAAAACTTGTAGAAAGAGATATAGCATATTAACCTGTGTATATTTCTATGGTTAATATTCTAAAATATCTATATAGAAATTTTAGAAAGGGTAAGTGAGATAATACAGAAAATTAAAATATAACTGAAATTGATTTATAAGATGACTACCTGTACCCGCGACTTCACCTGAGTGGAATCTATTTGTGACAAATTTTCATCACTACTAAATTACAGTTTTTTAAATATTTTTACGTTTTTTCTGTATTTTTTATTTGTATTATTATTTTTTTGTATAATTTTTTTTAAATTTAATATTGTTAAACAAAATTATTAAAAAAGGCGTAATTAATATGTCTTTTTTAATAATTGTGTTTTGCGATTTTATATTGCACTCTTTTGCATTTTGTGATTTCTATTGTTATCTGTAGTTGATGTATTTAAATTCATTAGTGGCTTAGAGTTCTCTTGTACACAATGTTTTATACTGTTATTTTTTGTTAGCAAATTGTATTGTTTCTCTGGACTTATTAATAGTCATCGCAAAAGATGTTTTCACTGGAAATTGCAGCTGGTTGAAAGATATCGGCAAGTCCGTGGAAATCATTGGAATCCTCGTGATATTTGCCAACTAGCCCGCTATAGAACCTGTGAGAATTGTTGCCAAAATTATGTTATCTTTTAAATCTTTAATTAGTAGCCTTGTGCCATTGCACCTATTTGGCAGGCTTAAATTTCTTAAAAGCATGATGGACGTACTAACTTTTAATGGTAGTTCATGAAATGGCAAGCCAGAAGGACAGCACCCTCGATATTGGTGATAGTGTCTTACAGTATTTGATTTGCCTGCATACTTTTTGTATAATCAGATTATTGATTTCATTGACAGATTATTGATTTCATTGGCCTTAAACACAGCCAAGAAAGTCTCTTTAATTTTCTTTTTTTTTTAATTTTCGAGGCCAGGATCATCTATAAGATGCTGCAGATTATGGACTATTCGACCTAAGTGTCAATTAGAACGATTTACGCACAGTTAGTGCTCAAATTTGGAGATGGAAAAACTCCTTCCCCAAGTTTGAACAGTTGTTGTGGGAAGATGTCCTGAGTGTCTCCACTGAGTCCAAAAAAATTTTTGCCTTCATTATTTGTCATAATGTGAAGTATTGTATCAAATACCTTTAATTGATCTGTAACTAATTTTGCCAAATTTCTATTGACAAAATCTATCAACTCACTGATGTACTAACATACCAGCATTGGGTATTTTGTGAACGAATAAAAGAGGATAATCTGAAATCACTTAAGCATTTGCCATTCAATTCCTATGGCTTATTTTCCTATTGTCAAACCTTCATTGTACATATTGTCGTTGAAAGGCAAAGTAAAATCCTGATTTTTTCCCGAATTCTGTGTTTGATGTCTTCGCAAAAATTTTTTTGAAGTTGCTCAACAATTTTAATGGTTCAGATGACTGATAAAATAGAATAACTGGATACAACTCCCTCAGCTTAATGGGTATTGTGATATCCAAGTTTCTTTTAAAGTATTTTCCCAATGGTCATCAGTTTCCAGCAAACCTCTGTCTTGGCAAGCTGCTTGACATGTTTCCTTGACAACTCCATTTACAGTTTTTAAGTCCATGAATGAGGTTGGACCACACAAGTGATGCAGTAACATTTTAGGATAAAAAACTTAGATTGAGAAGTATATTTTTTCCAAAGCAGCGTCTTTCTTTATGTTTGGATGCCCATCTACGTTTTGACCGTACATTCTTCTTGAAAATTTGTTATTGGTTCACGTATAATATTGTTACTTCATGGTACAATAGAATTTTTGCAAATTCGTCCGTGGTTGCAGAGTTCAAAAAAGCCAAAAGTATGGTTTTTTCGCGGCTTTTGGGCAACTTGTTGCTCAGTTTCTGCTGCAAAGTACACCTTTGCCAGTTTTCTAAGTGTACGGCCAAATGCACGACAGTAGGATACCGGTTGTGGATCGGAATTCTAATGTTCGCCAGACAGATTCTAATGTACTTATGTACCGGCCATTTAAATAGTTTTCACCTCATCATGGGTGCAAAGTTAGATTCCCTAGCATGGCCCTACGATGTTCTAATGTTTTGGCTAGCGAGCCGCTGCTAGCATTCAGTACCGGACTCCCTAGCATGCGCTTGTGATATGTATTCTCTATGAATCGCGAGACGCTGGCCAGTTTCAGTGGAGGACTCTTCTGCTCAGCTTATTTTACCTGCTTTTATCTGAGACGATTGCCGTTAAACTTGCGATTTTCTTTTAGGTATGGTTGTTATTGGAACGAAGTTCCTTATGAGCACGTTACACACTTGGCAAATTAGAGCCAGCCAGAAAAAAGGGTAAGATTTCAAACACTACTTTTGCTACAGTATAAATAGACACTTTTGTTCTAGTATAAGCACAATCATGTGTCAATGTTTTTTTTTTGCTGGTTTTCTATTGTAAACCAATCATCCACCAGAACTTTTCCGATTCAATATGCATAGAAATAATGCAAATAAGCATTATAAATTATTACTTCATCATTTATTAAATATTTAAAATTAATAAATAACAATAAATTTTCAGCATATTTATTTATTTCCTTTACTAATTAAACTTTATTTAGATTGTTATAGTAAATTTAACAATCTATATATTAATTTAAAATTTTCAAAATAATAATTTCTTTTTTAATTAATTTTAAATCTAATTTTATTTTTAATTAAATTGAAAAATAATTTAATTTGAAAGAATAAAAGTAATTAAATTTTTATTTTTCCAATTCATTATATTAATTTAAATTTTCATAGTAAATAACTTTAATTTTAGAATTAATCTTCAATTTAATTTTGTATTAATTAAAATTAATAGAATTAAGTTTCAAAGTAACTAAATTTAAAAAAATTGCTATAACGTGACACCATAACAAAATATAATGCTGACCTTGTTGATATCTTTTGCTATATTTGAATGTTTGAGGAACCCATATGGAACCAAAGGTACTAATTATTTACGACAAATAGGCAAATAGTGCGTATTTTATTCTGTTTTTTCAAAAACACTATCGTAAAATTGAAACTACTCGTCCAAATAATGTTGTGAAAGGCATTTTTATCTACATAAAATATCCCTGACGATAAGCATATTTATTTTCTTAAGAATGTAACATTATCCACTTAAATTACCCACGGTAAATTAAAACCAATTTTAAGTCTTTTAGCCATATTTAATTAATTCATGAATTACATTTAACATACAAATATATGTGGTTGCAGACTTTCTTTCAGGCCTTTTTAACTCTACAACATTTATAAAGAAAGCATTTATATATCTGTTACCGTTAAGGCAGTGTTTGTAAAAAACGCATTTCCTCGGCTTGTTTTTCCTTGACTTACGTTGCAAAATTGGTCATCAACTTAACAAAATGTCACATTTTCACGTGTAAACTTAATGTGTTAGAGAGAGGCAACTGTATAAAAGTCAGTGTAGCTGCTTGCATTAGTTAGTTCGATGACTGAAGGACCCCTGATATTTAAAAATGAAAACTTGAAACGATTTATTAACAAAAGTCCCTTGCGGTCATCAAGTAGAGTTGATCACCAAACTCTTAGCGTTTTCAGCGCAGCCGTCCACTAAAGATTCAATAGCACAGTGACATAATCATAAACATTGTACTGACATAGCTTCGTATGCACACGCAAGTGACGTTTGTTTGTAGTAGTTAGTACATTTGTTTAGTCTCATTTGTTTATCATGGGATTATGTTAAATATTTATGTATTAAGGTAAGTGTATAGTACAAATATTAGTAACGCTATCAAGATACAGTAAATGTTTTGTGGTTTGTTTCGGATAAATAATTATAATTTAATTAACGATCTTATTGATTTAACTTCGCCTATCTGTACTTTTTGTAATATGTTTTTGTAAGCTTTATCTTTTTCCATAATATTGTAATGTCTTTGCAAACTGCTGTGCCTGTATTGACCTGGCCTTCGTAAAGCAATATTGCGGACTGTGAAGTAATTCAAAATAATTGAAAGTTTATTTTAATTTTGGGATAATTTCCTTCTATTGCCTTAATCTACTATTCAGTGTGTATAGAAGGTCGTTAGCTTCTTTAGTGACCAAGACACATATAAAATGTTTGTTAACAATTTCGTGTCAAGTAGTTCACAGAAAAATTGTATCGCAACGAACTGAGTGTGAAACCTTGATGCGCTTCAACTATAATTTCAAATTCTTTGTCAGTTTCAGCTGGATGTAAAACTTGTGTAGTCATAATCTTAATCTTTCCATTCTTTCCCTATTTATATTATTTACTTACTATAATTTCTCTATATATATATATTTTGTTTCCTACACACTTTCCTTATTTAAAAATCACATCGAAAATATGAAATATATATAATAGAAAAGTTCCATACATTTGCTATAGGACTTAAATTATATATAAAAAAATATTTTTATAAAATTTAGGATGTGATTTCACAGTGATTCAGTTTAATGAAACTGAGTTAATCATACAGATGAGAACACATACAGGTGAAAAGCACTTTACGTGCGCCATTTGTTATGCAAGATTTACAGAAAATAAATTTAATCAAGCATATTAAAACACACAGGTGTAAAGCTCCTCAAGTGTGACGTGTGTGGTGCAAATTTCACACAGAATGGTATTTTAACCACGCACATGAGATCACACACAGGTGAAAGTCCTTCAAGTGTGGCACGTGTGATGAAAGTTTTACAGATAATAATAATTTAACCAGGAAGGTGAGAACACATGCAGGTGAAAAACGCTTTAAGTGTGCCACATGTGATGTAAGATTTACGAAAAAGGTTAGTTTAATCAAGCATATGAGTACACACAGATGACAAACCGTAAAAGTGTAGCACAGGTGATATAAAATTTACACAAAATTGTAGGTTAATCAACCGCATGAGGAGGTTTTCTAAAGCATGATACCTGTGTGTACAAACATAATTTTGCTCACTTCATTGGTATGTTATTGCTCCGTTTGGCACATATTTTGTTTTCAAATTGCTTTTAATTCATCCACGTCCCGAGTGCTAATATTGAATTTACCCAGAAGGTCTATAACAATAATGACATTTGCGATAACTTCACCGCCAAAATTTAATCATCAACTAATTGCGAAAATTACTACCTTCAAACATACATTTTTGAAAAGGTTATGAAATTTTCTAAATGGTGATATCATTTTTTATTTATAAATATATAAATTCACCAATTCCTTGTGATTTTCAATTATTTGACAATATTTTGTGAACTACGGTAGATAATTAAATTAATTTTTCAGTCAAAATAATCTCAAGTAAATTTTTAAAAGAAATATAAGTTATATAAATCCAAATATACAAATACACTGGATTTCGGATATAACAACATTGAAGAGACCACGTAATTTTGTTGTTATATCCGGAAGTCGTAACAGGCAAAGGTGAAGAGATACAGACACATATATATACAGTTTATATATACTCATTCATTGTTGAAAGTATTTGCACGTGTAGTTAATCATTGACACATTTAAAATATTGTGTAACATTACTTTGCTTCAATTTATTTCTTTGAGCTAGTGTACGCTGTAGGTTGTATTCTATTTTCATCACTCGTTCAATGTATATAATATCTTTTGAGTTTAGATACAACACATCTTTAGTTGTAGGAATATCATCTTCCTTGCAATCTAATTCTTCCTTCTCATATTCCTCATCAAGCGTCATATGTGATGGAACAACAGTTTCAATAATTTTGCTATCGGACAAACTGCTGGCAGTGATAAGTTGACTGTCAATATCAACATATGTTTCCCAATCCACAATATTTGTTTCTCTTGACGATGTTGTCAATTGTGCTAATGGTATGTCCAATTCATCATGGGAGTCTTCGTCAATTGTTGTGATATCCGAAGATTTACAGAACCCAGTGAGCAGAAAACACTTTTTGATCGTATCCAGAGTCACCTGAGCTCATGCCGTAGTTACCATTTCAATGGCATCTAAAAGATTAACGAAAAATGGGCCTGACGTTTTTTGGATGTCCTCCATAATTTTCTATACTAAAATCTTCCGATAATGACTTTTGAGTTTGTTAATTAATAGTTTTAATTATTATAAAAAAATGTAATTAATACAATTTTTTATAAAATTACCTTTTTCACAAAAATGTTTCTTTTAAATTTTATAAAAACTTTTGTTTATGGTTTCCAGTTAGGCTATACCGCACGTGTATATGTTTTGTCATTTTGCCAATAGTCAAGAAAATAAACAAATTTTTGTTAATTAAAATAAACCACAGGACTACGGTCATCAAAGAATAAATACATACCCAAAAATTTTATTCAAATAACTTAATTGTATATTTGCAAAATCTTCACACAGATTGTTTTGCCACCTGGCCCTTTGCTGCCCCAAAAAGAACGACTGTGAAACCAGCCTTTACAAAACTATTATCAAAATCCGCGCACGATGCACACCCCCTGACAGATGATTAAATTCTATCGATTACTTCCAATATATCTAGAACCTTGAGATTCAGAAACCTACATTCCACATTAGAAAGTATTTCTATTACATATACTGTAATGTCATGTATATATACATAGCAGCAAAAATGAAGAAAAATGGTGAAAGTTTGTCAGAAAACTTCAAAATCTTGAAAAATGAAGATATGCCTGCGGTTATTCTAAAAGGATGTGTATAAAAATGCACGGCATTGACAATTATATTCTAATATATACTAAACTAACTAGATCTATGAACATGTTTTGTCTAATCAATGGCCGGAATAAAAAAAATACAATACAATCAGATTATTTTAAGGACCTGATTTGGAACATACTCCTTACAAAAAAGTTATAATAATTGCGAAAACAGAGGTCACTACGTACACTTATTACTGTTATACAAACACCAGACAGATCGTCTTTGAAAAACGACTTTCCCATTCCGGTTAACTGTAAATCAATTTCCTTTCAAGTTTTTGAACAACTTCTGTTTTGTTTTTTGACATTTTATTTTGATAGATATTTAAATAAAGAAACGATTTTATGAAAACAGATGAAGGCGAAATCTTGAAAATAATTTTAAGGGAGCTGTTCAATCTAATTGTTCCGCTGTTACTGGAAGCATACCTTTATTTTCTTTTGTCATTAATGTAATTTAAACCAATGTGGATTCTTCAGAGGAATTATTAATTTCTGAATTAATTGGAATTAATTCGCAATGTGCCCAGTAATCATGCGTTCGCCATCTTTCTTATTTTTGCTAAGCTCTAATCAGAGTAAGGTAGTAATGCTAGCTGAGCATTTTAATTAAATATCACAAGTGAGGTTTAAATTAATACTCGTTTAATTATATCATCATCTAGTAAACTAATATATAGTATATTTGTTTATTTGTATAAAGTTACGGAAATATTAAAGTTTTAACCTTTTGAAAGCCAAGTGTTTTTCTAAAACATGTGTCAAAAATCATTGACATATGTCAATAGAAGAATCTGTGAGGTGTCACATTATAATGGTAATGTATATAATAATTACAACATTTTGTTTCATACGAAAAAAAATATTGTTGTAAATAACCATTGAGGTTATAACTTATTTTCAAATATTGAATATATTTGGCTTTAATTTTGTAGAAATTCATTATTGACAATTAAATGAAACTATGTGATGTAGTATTATTTCCACTTTCTTTAAGTTCTTTATCACGACCTAGGTTTCATTGTATTATATCTTCAGGTGGGCTATTAGCAAAGAATCTTTGCTAATATCCCACCTGAAGATGTTGTAATACAACGAAACCTAGGTTATGGTAAAGAACTTAAAGAAAGTAAAAATAATACTACATCACATAGTTTCATTTAATTGTTATTTTCAAATGTTTGCTACTGTACACACAAATTGAATGAAAACTCAAATCAAAGTTATGTTGAATATTAAATTGTCTGTTTCAAATAAGTACGTATAAATTCTAATTCGCATCACCTAACAACCAGATAACGTGACAAACCGTGTTGTATTCTGTTGCACTACAACATTTTTAAATTCGTTTTTTAATTCTTGTTCCTATCTTAAGGAAGATCTTGAGAATGAATATTCTGATTTAGCTTTTCAGCAAAATATATCGTAAGCACTGAATGAGTGTTTTTAACGAAGTGAAATTAAATTGAAACAGAAAGTAATTTCAACTTTTTTCAAACGTTCGCATTAAAGGTATCTCGGGGTGATAAGCTCTGTGAACTGTGAAATGTTATTTGTCTCAAATTCTTGCAGTATTTCAACGTAACCGCCATCGGCCATTGAAATGGTGGAATACTGCAGTAATGGAACTCTAGTTACATTTAGAATGTTGTACTTATCGACAAAATTATTCCCTTGAGCAGGAAGCGGTATAGCGTGACTCGATTCAACATTTGTTGGGACAAGTTTGATAAAGTGCGATGGTTAAAATATTATGAGATGGTTATAATATTACACGATGGTTATAATATTACACAAGGAGATATTGAAATAATATGTTCATTTTCATCCGCATGTATATAATAATGTTAATAAAATGACAAAATAACAAACACAAATTTACTATCACATTTTTTATACTTGTTATTACCACAGTTGCATATATATTGTGATAATTTCAAATAAATTAAGTATTCTAAAAATTTATCTTGTTATAAGAAGTCATTGTCTACAAATAAGAATAGCCAGGATCTTCGAAGGATTGGCCATTAGACTCATCGTTTTGACCCAAGATAGTCTATTTCAACAATAGTCTTTACAAACGCTATATTCTTCTTTATTTATGTTTTGCATAACACATTTTGTCATCCAAGTTTAAATTTACTTAAAGAAACTTAAAGCATTGCTCATTTATCAACAAATAAATACACAATAATTTTCATAAAAAATATATTTATTTTTGCATTTAAGTGTACAGGCTGTGTTAGTTTTAAATCTGATACACTAGTCACATATGCCTCTCGGCGCAGAAGCATCGTTCGTATAATGTGGCCTCAGCTGTAGTGGTAAAAATTAAAAAAGGCTATTTGAAAGTCGAACTCACTGGGTACGTTTGTAGAAGGTCTCAATTTATGTAGCTTATCATAAGCAGAATTTGGCCACATTCAGTCAACGCTCATTTATATGTAGCGCATGAAAGTGCTCTGCCGTTGTCGATCCCACATGAGGCTGCTTTTTAACAATTAAATATAACACAAAAACATAAAGAGCGAGCATCATCAGATCCATTCGAAGATTAGTTAAGAAACATTACATTCTCGGGTGCTCAATATCATGCAGCGGTCAGCGTGAGCCGCAACTGTTTGACGCGTGCAAGTAGGCACGCCTGACGGTGGTGCAGAGCTTCAAGTTCGCGCTCCTCGGCTGCAAATCGCTGGCAGAGAGCCGCCGCCTCGCGCAATATCACCACTTTAGGAGCGCGTTTCTTATAGCGTGTCGATGGTACCTCATACTTTAGCTCATCAAAGAGATTCTTCATGCCGGTGCGCCGTTGCCGCTCTATGTCATTGAGGAGCGACCGTTTTTCTACCTTTTCAGCACCTGAGTTGGATTCAGGGTGGAGGTGCGCACGCTTAATAGGTGAGCGTAGACCATGACGCGAGGGCTGACGGCCATGCTTGCATGGTGTGTGCAAAAGTGACGCGATGGGAGCGCCACGTTTGCATGCTGCTCTGCGCTTCCCAACCAGTGTAGTGATTCTCCGACCGCCGTTGTTGCGGTACACAGCAGGTCGTGCCGGTTGCGTATTGATGGACTCATCAGTGGGCCCACCGGACTGTGGCCTAGGCTGACCTGTCCTGCCCAGCAACCGCTTTTGATATAGAAATCTCAATTAATATTATTTGTCTGTGATAATATGACCTATTTTGAATTTTGTTGGTAATATTTGATTATTTACTTCAAATAAAATGCAATATATTCACTAGCTACACTATTTAGGTGTATAACAAGAAAGAAGAAGAGTGGACATAAACGGGGGCATCTACTGTAAAGGGACAAGTCCCGAACCCCAAGGTGGCAGCCCTGTCAAAGCACTCTTAAATTCCTTTTATTAAACAAACAGAAATCCAAAATTTTTGGAAGTTTTAGATGTTGGAACATAAAGACCAATAACAGAAGCAAGAAAACTAAAGTAGATAATTAAAGAAATGTTGACATAACATGTCAAGGCTTAAATCTGCGAATTTCATTAGGAAGATTTAAGAGAGCTGAAAATCCAGGCAGAAGTGAGCTTTTTGCTTTCTGGGTATCCAAAGGTGGAAGTCATAGCAGAATGGGATTGGTGTTGAAATAATGGGCCAGGAAAGAACTTCTAGAGTGGTATTCTTTTTCTGTTAGAATCTTGACAATATCTTTTGAAGGTGAGATAAGGAAGATCATAGTGGTACAATGGTGTGCTCTTACAGGGACTTTAGATGGTGAGAAAAAACATACCTTTTACGCTTCTCTGAATAACACTCTAAGTAACCTTATTCACAAACCAAAAATACCATAATTCTCATGGATGACCTGAACGCCAAGGTTGGAATAGACAGTGTGGACCTTCAACATAATATAGGCAGACAGAGACTCGGAGAATGCAATATGAACAGTAAGATGTTCTTCAATTTATATGCAAATCATAATCCAGCCACTGTGGTAACAGTCTTTCTACAAAAGCAATGTCACAAAAAGTTATCTGGGTGTAACCAGACCATCAAATAGAAAATGAGGTTGATAACATCGCAATTAGCAGGACGGGGTGAGGATCAATGTAACACATAATTGGAAGAACAGACAAGGTGTGGATTATGAAATACATCATCACCTAGTGACTGGAGTATTTCAGTACAGGATTGGCACAGGTGTGAAAAAGTTTGGAAAACAGAGTAGGCTCTATAATGTGGCTAAACTGAGTGTTCTGGAGATCACAAAATCCTTCAAGCTGAAGTTAACTAACCACTTTGAGGCCAAGAATGTAGAGGAAAATGAAGGCAACAGCAAAAGGTAAATAAAAGGTAAACAGGCAAATATCATCAAAGATAACAAGATAAAACTTATACCATCAAGGATAATAAGAAATACCAGGTTGCAGAAACCGCTTAAAGAAAGAATGGATGATGGATATGACGTAGGAAATTATAGAAAAGCGGCGACAGATGGAAGAGTTCATTGTATCATCAACAAATATAAGATGGTTACAATAAAGAGGACATCAAAATAAGGTATGGAAAGCTGGATTGACAGGTGAAGAGAAGTGATATTAGTTCCATAAAACCAGCAGTTATTGAAGTCAAGTTGACTCTAAAGCAAATCAAAAATAGGAGATCTACATGGCTAGACAACGTCACACCAGAAGCTTTCAAGGCCGAAGGCATTAGCAAGGAATGTTCAATAAGTGAACAGATCTTAATTTAATTTTTCACAACTAAATGAAACTATGTGATGTAGTATTATTTTATTTCTACTTTATTTCAATTCTTTACCTAATTCTTTAATTTGTAAAGATTGTCCACCTGAAGATGAAAGCCACCTGAAAGACAAATAGCCCACCTGAAGATGTTGTCATACAACGAAACCTAGGTTGTGGTCAAGAACTTAAATAAAGTAGGAATAATTCTACATCACATAGTTTTATTAAGTTGTGAAAAATTAAATTAAAATGTTTTTGTACAAAAATAAGCCCAAATATATTCAATATTTGAACCGATCTTACAAATGAAGTGGGATGGAATCAGTCAACCCGCAGAGTTAACAAGGTATACCCTGAGAAATCTACAGATCTGTTACAAGGGAAGAAAATCCCAATGGCAATGTTGAGAGGGAATCTTCCACGGACCTGACATCAATTATGTAAGTATAATAAATTGTAAAGTAACATGAAACTTTAGTTGAAACTTCAGCTGCGTTTTACCAGTCGCAGCATGAGTTGCAAGGAAGGCAACTTTGTTGTTATTATTATTATTTGTTGACAAAACACGAACAACTTAATATGTGTTGCCATTTCATGTCAAAGCTATGCTTAAGTTAAGTGTTTCAGTTTTAATAGGTTGTAACTGTCTACATGTTTATGCATGAAATTAGTTAGAAATAGTGTTAGTAACTATCTATACCTATTTATGCATGAAATTAGTTAGAAATAGTGTTAGTAACTATCTATACATGTTTATGCGTGAAATTAGTTAGAAATAATGTTAGTAGCTATCTATACATATTTATGCATGAAATTAGTTAGAAATAGTGTTAGTAACTATCTATACATGTTTATGCATGAAATTAGTTAGAAATAGTGTTAGTAACTATCTATACATGTTTATGCATGAAATTAGTTAGAAATAATGTTAGTAACTATCTATACATATTTATGCATGAAATTAGTTAGAAATAGTGTTAGTAACTATCTGTACATGTTTATGCATGAAATTAGTTAGAAATAGTGTTAGTAACTATCTATACATGTTTATGCATGAAATTAGTTAGTAACTATCTATACATGTTTATGCATGAAATTAGTTAGAAATAGTGTTAGTAACTATAGTATATCTATATATAGTATATCAGCGTAATATCTGCTTGTAATAAAAAATAAAAGAGTGTATCAGCGTAATATCTGCTTGTAATAAAACATAAAAGAGTGTATCAGCATAATATCTGCTTGTAATAAAACATAAAAGAGTGTATCAGCGTAATATCTGCTTGTAATAAAACATAAAAGAGTGTATCAGCGTAATATCTGCTTGTAATAAAACATACAAGAGTGTATCAGCGTAATATCTGCTTGTAATAAAACATAAAAGAGTGTATTGGCGTAATATCTACTTGTAATAAAACATAAAAGAGTGTATCAGCGTAATATCTGCTTGTAATAAAACAGAAAAGAGTGTATCAGCGTAATATCTGCTTGTAATAAAACATAAAAGAGTATATTGGCATAATATCTGCTTGTAATAAAACATAAAAGAGTGTATCAGCTTAATATCTGCTTGTAATAAAACATAAAAGAGTGTATCAGCGTAATATCTGCTTGTAATAAAACATAAAAGAGTGTATCAGCGTAATATCTGCTTGTAATAAAACATAAAAGAGTATATTGGCGTAATATCTGCTTGTAATAAAACATAAAAGAGTGTATCAGCGTAATATCTGCTTGTAATAAAACATAAAAGAGTGTATCAGCGTAATATCTGCTTGTAATAAAACATAAAAGAGTGTATCAGCGTAATATCTGCTTGTAATAAAACATAAAAGAGTGTATCAGCGTAATATCTGCTTGTAATAAAACATAAAAGAGTGTATCAGCGTAATATCTGCTTGTAATAAAACATAAAAGAGTGTATCAGCGTAATATCTGCTTGTAATAAAACATAAAAGAGTGTATCAGCGTAATATCTGCTTGTAATAAAACATAAAAGAGTGTATCAGCGTAATATCTGCTTGTCATAAAACATAAAAGAGTATATCAGCGTAATATCTGCTTGTAATAAAACATAAAAGAGTGTATCAGCGTAATATCTGCTTGTAATAAAACATAAAAGAGTGTATTGGCGTAATATCTGCTTGTAATAAAACATAAAAGAGTGTATCAGCGTAATATCTGCTTGTAATAAAACATAAAAGAGTGTATCAGCATAATATCTGCTTGTAATAAAACATAAAAGAGTGTATCTGCGTAATATCTGCTTGTAATAAAACATAAAAGAGTGTATCAGCGTAATATCTGCTTGTAATAAAACATAAAAGAGTGTATTGGCGTAATATCTGCTTGTAATAAAACATAAAAGAGTGTATCAGTGTAATATCTGCTTGTAATAAAACATAAAAGAGTGTATCAGCGTAATATCTGCTTGTAATAAAACATAAAAGAGTATATTGGCGTAATATCTGCTTGTAATAAAACATAAAAGAGTGTATCAGCGTAATATCTGCTTGTAATAAAACATAAAAGAGTGTATCAGCGTAATATCTGCTTGTAATAAAACATAAAAGAGTGTATCAGCGTAATATCTGCTTGTAATAAAACATAAAAGAGTGTATCAGCGTAATATCTGCTTGTAATAAAACATAAAAGAGTGTATCAGCGTAATATCTGCTTGTAATAAAACATAAAAGAGTATATTGGCGTAATATCTGCTTGTAATAAAACATAAAAGAGTGTATCAGCGTAATATCTGCTTGTAATAAAACATAAAAGAGTGTATCAGCGTAATATCTGCTTGTAATAAAACATAAAAGAGTGTATCAGCGTAATATCTGCTTGTAATAAAACATAAAAGAGTGTATCAGCGTAATATCTGCTTGTAATAAAACATAAAAGAGTGTATCAGCGTAATATCTGCTTGTAATAAAACATAAAAGAGTGTATCAGCGTAATATCTGCTTGTAATAAAACATAAAAGAGTGTATCAGCGTAATATCTGCTTGTAATAAAACATAAAAGAGTGTATCAGCGTAATATCTGCTTGTAATAAAACGTAAAAGAGTATATTGGCGTAATATCTGCTTGTAATAAAACATAAAAGAGTGTATCAGCGTAATATCTGCTTGTAATAAAACATAAAAGAGTGTATCAGCGTAATATCTGCTTGTAATAAAACATAAAAGAGTGTATCAGCGTAATATCTGCTTGTAATAAAACATAAAAGAGTGTATCAGCGTAATATCTGCTTGTAATAAAACATAAAAGAGTGTATCAGCGTAATATCTGCTTGTAATAAAACATAAAAGAGTGTATTGGCAAAATATTTTGGTATATTATAATTGTGGTTATATTTAGGTTATGATACTACATACATTTATTTACTTTATGAGTTTACATGTTATTTTGTAGCTACATTGGAATTGTAGATGTATTGGTTCGTACGTTATATTCCATTGATATTACGCAGCGCAAAATATTACGAGTGCGCATTGATTTTTTATTGATTGGAATTACCTTAAGTAAAATATTGTGCACAAATTTAACCAATATTATTATAAATATCCGCTTGCCACCAACAATTTGTTTTATAACTTTTATCGTAAATGTTTCGCCCTCTTCATTCACTGCTTAATATTACTAAAGGTGATGTTGACGGTGCACGGTCTTACTAAAGGTGATGTTGACGGTGCACGGCTTGCACTTGACGGAGGAATTGCGGTTCTGTGCACTTTGCCTCCTCTCCTCCAGCTCCTGTAATCGATGGGCCTCTGTCAAATTCAGCAGATGAATGTGCTTGAGCACTTCGATTGAACGGTTTGTAGTTTGTGAATTTATATCTGCCGATGTGTACACATACGCACACATACATACACACACACACACACATATATATATATATATATATATACACACCTATATATATATATATATATACACACATATGTATATACACACACATATATATACATACACATATATATATATATATATATATATATACACATATCTATACACACACATATATATATATATATATATATATATATATATATATATATATATATATATATATATATATATGTATATATACATATACATATCAGTATAATATCTCAATATAAATATTATGTTGGTATATATCTGCATATTCAACTATTAATTTTTAAATAATGTTCTTTTTCCTTAATTAATATCTGTTGGATTGTCGGACTGTCGGATATCCCATGATTAATTTTCCTAGCCTCATAATGATGTTTTACGTTCAGTTAATTAGGAAATATTCATTTTACCAGAACTAAAACCAGGTTTGCATCGTGTTCACAATTGTTACTTTTAAATATTCTATAAAAATCATTTTTTTCTGAAATGGGTGTCAAAACCTTTGTTACATTTTGTGGAGAACTCAATTGTCTGCCATTGTTTTACAATTTTGTTTAACTATGATAATACCCTCTGAAAGATAAATTAAGCCATCCCTGCCTTTGATTTTATTGACGGAAGCAAAAAAATACCCTTATCTGCCATGAGAAACATACGACACATATTAAAATTAATTTCTTTGGAAATTTTTCAGACAATGAATGCAGCAATGCACGTTATGACACGCTGGGAGTACTCGTCCTGTGGTAATGTAACAAGGTTTGCATAGAATTCGTCTTTTTTACTGGCGATCAAATTGTTGAGAAACAATGTCGATAGATCCAGTGGTTTCATTAATTAATTTATTCGGATTTATCTAAGGTGATGTAAGTTTTGGTATTTCTTCTAAAAGTATGGAATTTCTTGTATTATTTCCACAATGCTCTGTCACTAATTAAAATATCTATTGCAAGCTGATGTAAACTGAGAAACATTTGGATTATCGTTACATACTTTTCATGATACTATATAAAGAATATTTGCTTACTACTTCAAAACATGACTCACCTTGAAGATTTTGCATTTCAAGACCTAGCACATCTTTATGCTCCAATCCACACATATCAATTTCACTGTCATGAGAATAATTTCTGTCTTCATCACAAATCTTATCTTCAGCTAAACTGACTGCCGCATCCGGCGGTGAAATGCATAAGATAACTTGTGTGGTTTTTAAAGTCAGACTATGATTTTCTTCACTAGCCTGTGTTTGCTCCAATTCAGCTTTGTTGCATTTCATTTCCGGTGAGGAGGAAAATGTTTGCCTCGTCACTGTAAATATGTTGTCGAGGCAAACATCCTCAGTGAAAATACTGTTTTCATGTTCTGGTTTCACTGACGAATCAATTTCTATATCCGGTGGTATGTTGCAAGACATAACTGAGCAAAGTCTTGCAGTCAAGCCGTGCATCCTTTTGGTAGTCTGGATCTGGTCCCAGACCATTTGTTGAGATGTCTGAAAAAATGAATATCAGCAAAAGAAGGATTTGAAGGAAATGTTTTTAAGATTCTTGAGACTTGTGGTGTCGTTATTTCAAGAGGGGTTGCAGTTAAAATTAAAAATGTCATTTGTCCTTTCCAAGTTGATAACCATAAAAAGCGGTAATTATATTCTTTATTATTGGTTAAAAGAATACAATATTAACAGTACGTACAGTCTTTGTGGAATACAACTTCAGTTCAATTGCAAAAATTGTTTAGCAAAGGACACTTCAAGTTTACTTTAAAAAAAATTGCATTGAAGTTGTTAAGTGTTCCTTATTTTGTACATATTTTTAAAAGGGAAAATCAAAATGAAAGTGATTTTTCAAAAAATTTGAAGTTTTATTTTAAACAGGCGAAAATGAGATACAGGTCCGTAAAAGATGTATAATGTGTGCGGTGGATTCTATTGATATTGGTATCTATATAATTTGTGGTAAAACATCTGTTTTACCACAAATTCTATAGATACCAATATCAATAGTGGAAAATCACTAGAAGGTGCCTGGATACATCAATATGCTGCATGTGTGGCAGAAGCATAGTGTTAGAGTTGGTAAATATAATATATAACAATTTACAACAGTATTTTACAATTTTTGTTTCAATTCATTATTATTTTATGAATAAAAGAAAAAAAAAACATTAATTTTTAAAGAAAATGTGATATCATAATGAAGAAATTAATTTAATGTTTTAAACAATACAAAAAGTTTTAAAATTGTCTTTTCAGATTTTTATAACAATTATTCAAACATTGAATATATTTGGAGTTAATTTTGTAGAAATTCACTATTGATAATTAAATGAAACTATGTGATGTAGTATTATGTCTACTTTATTTAAGTTCTTTACCAGGACCTAGGTTTCGTTATATTACAACATCTGCAGGTAGGCTATTAGCAAAGATATTTGCTAATCTATTAGCTTTAAGGCTATTAGCAAAGATCTTTGCTAACAGCCCACCTGAAGATGTTGTTATACAACAAAACCTAGGTTGTGGTAAAGAACTTAAAGAAAGTAGAAATAATACTAGATCACGTAGTTTCATTTAATTATCAATTATTTAAATAAAAATATTTACTATCTAATAACTGAAACAAAAATGTGAAGGACGTTGTCGAATTGGTGTGTATGTTATAATTTTAAGGTTAAATGCATAATACATTAATATATATATAATAGGCAATGAAGATTGGCCCGTTGAGACTGACAATTTGTAAAGTGGGCTTATGGACCCCTAGAGAGTCCACGTCAGCAATAAAAAGTATAGGTGTCCATGATATGTAAGTGAGGGTCAATGTGGACCTCATTTAGACAAGACAAGACATTCCATAAATGGCATAAAACCATTAAACACGGGTTGTGTGTACCATAGAGGTATAATTAAATTATTTTCTATGTCATAATTTATAAAAAAGCATCAGCATACGTTGTGTGCTATGTTCATATGTAGATTTTTATAAGTTATCATATCAGCAGCAATGCATCGCACAAACTATACATATTTTTTCCTTTTTTAAAATCGTTCATTCTACAGAAAAACACTATCATAATGAGCAGCACTTTCAGCTGTGATGAAAATATCTGGTAATATTTTCAGGAAAATTCAGTATTGGACATGCAGGGAGTTCACGGATAAAGATATCGGCAAAAATCGGAAAAAAAATCATGCTAAGAGGCAACAATTTTAGTAACTACCAATTTAGATGAATATAGAACAAACCAAAGAACAAGTGGGATTACTGACCCAAAGCTCGTCGAAACAACGACTGCGGTATTTTTCAAACTGTATCTGAGAAAAGAAGCAGTACTGCTGACAATTAAGTAAATGAAATAAAGACTTTCATGAGATTTGTTACCACATCCTTCTTAGTCACGTGACCTTACACCATTAAATTTTCACTCGCTTCACTGAAATAAAGCTGTTTTTTAATATAAACAGTTTAATGTTATTATATTTTATTTATTTAGAAAGAATGACACTATGCCAACTAATGAATCACTGCCGGACTAATTAGAGCATCCGTAACCAATATTTCTCAGTGAAATCGAAGATGATACCTGACTTTGTAGCTTAAGTAGTGAGGCGTTTGTAAGTATTCTATTGGAAGTTCGTGCTGTTTCCATGAGTCTTAGCGCATTCACGACACGTTGACGACACCACACGCATATGCTTCTACTGGCCTTCAGTGAGTCCTGAAACGGAAGGTAATACCCGATTAGTGTAGTCAGTCTGTTATCTATTAGACTAAGTATTTATCTTTATTTTTCTTACTCCCTAATGGTTGATGAGGCGCACAAGGTATAACTTCGTCTGGCTTAATTTTAGCACTGCCAGTTACCAATTATTTTAGTTTCTACAAGACGCTCTAATTAGTTTTTAGATATTTAGATGCATTTTCTTACAGGAGTTGCTCTATAAGAAAACATATTCAAGTATAGTTCCACATAATATTTTCATCTTTTTCTTTTTAGTTTTTCACTTTGTCCATGCAAATATTATTTTGAAAATACAGTGGATTTCATTTATTATGACCTTGGCTATAGCAACCATTTTTCTATAGCAACATTAAATTTCAGTTCCTTAGATCTGCGGTAATTGTTCTTTCATTTTACAGAACAATTATTGCATAATAACCCTTCTGTCCGAAGAATGAAGAGACTGTCTTTTTACAGCACTTCGTCCTTTCTTCATCTATGTAGACAACTTTTCAAAAGGAAACACCCACTGTACAGAATGTTTCTTTGTTTCAGCATAAGGATATCAAATACAGCACTTTAATGACCTCCATAGATTTTTTTTAACATTTCACAACACAAATTAAGGTGGTGGTGTTTTGGCTTTTGTAAATTTTTTGCATGAGCCAAAGAGCACTGAAGTTATCTTCGATAATCACTGTCGAGAGATGTCCCTCATGCATATTGTCACTGAGATTTGTACAACCACAATTGAACTCATTAAACCAGTTGTAAATAGTAGTGCGGGATACAGAGTCATCTTAAAATGCCAAAAGAAGTAGATTGTGTTGTTGATTGAGACCACAACGAAAGTCATAAAAAGTCAGGAGACTAAAATTTTCTCATGTCAAATTCATCTTGGTGTGATTTTCATAATTTTGAAATCGCTGTTATTACTACAAATGGTCAGACTTAAAAACTTTCAGTGCTGCTCTCGTGTGTTTAATTTTTTCTTCTAACTACATATGTAATGCTAAAAACTTGAAAACAAATGGAAAGCAAAAATACAGAAGACCAAAAAAGCCAATACAAACGAAGATACCACAAATTAATAAAGATGTTTCACAATATCAAGCATTGCCACTTACATCACATCGTGCCCGATTAGAACTTGTGATGGAATATTGTTTGCTGTACCTTCATCATGTCCTGATCTATACTGAGCTGTGTCAAACTCATTGAGAGTATAGTCATAATAGAGTATGAATTTATGTGCATTTTTATAAAACGATGATTTGTCAATTAATTTTTTTAAATAAATTGCCATTTATGTGCGTCCTCAAATTTAAAAACTGATTAACATGGTCGTTTTCACTATTGAGCGAATGCCTTTATTTTCAACATTTTTATGGAATTCCTCAGTAAGAATAATTGCGTATTGTCAATAAAATAAAATATCTAAAGGATATCAAAGAATAAAAATTTAAAAAATTCAGCAGTTGAAAAATTGTTGCAAATAATCATTGCAGTAAATTTTTCTTCCAAATTGATTTTTTTTAATAAAATAATTGCGACCGAATCCCCCTTTTAAATATGTCAGGTTTAAGTACATTCTTTCATTTAAAAAAAAGAAAAATTCGCATTTTCACTAAACTGAACTTTTTACAAAAAATATATATCAGAGAATTTAAGTTAATTGCCAAACGAATCCAAGAAAAATACAAATAATTTATTTAAGTATAATCTCATATATAACTGTACACAAACAAACATTACTTACCACACATTTTACGAGTTCGATAAAAAACATTTGAAATATTTTTTTTGAGATCGGATAGAGTTTCACTTCAGCTTTATTTCGAAGGCAAATACTACAGAAATCGTTCTCCGCTTTCATTGCGTCCATTAAAGTTTCAACAGACATTTTTATATTTTGTTTGTATTATCACAGAATGTAGAGAGCACAAGTGCGTAAGTTGTAAATAAATTAATTCGTACAATAAAACATAAACGTAAGTGTCACACGCTCTTAATAATTAAATGTGTTCAACAAGTTTTGTTGATGGCACTTGAAATTGATATGTTCATGGCACTTGAAATTGATATGTCAAGTGTCAATTTGACATTTGGGACTAAGGATGTGCTACATACTACATCGACATGTATCGATAAATGAATTCAAGTACTCTAATACTTTTGTTTCAATATCAAGTACTTTGGTATCAAATTATTTTTTCAAAATTTATTGAATATCGAAAGAAAGTATTTGGATTAAATTCTGAATGTTAATTTCTTAAAAATACCATAATCTTGCGGCATAAAAAGAAACATGTGACTAAAGATGTAACGATATATAAAATAGCACTTTTTGTAATAAAATAGTGGTGACTACCTCGATAGTAGCTTGACCGAAGTCTTTTTTGATATTATTGATGGTAAATATTTCGATAAACAGAACAATGACTGTGGAATTAAGATGCTTTTATATAAAAAATATGTTTATAAATTAAAATTATTATCAATAATATTATTGCTCTTAATGTCTCTTATACTAAAACAAATTCATTTAATAAAGATATATACATATTTAAAATATTCGATTGATTAAATATTGTCATATTTTGTATATTTTTTTATTGTAATATATATCATAGACACTATAATTAATATTTGTATTTTTGAAGAGTCATATCAATACAATTCAGGATAATAAGGCCATGTCTTCAAGAAACAATTTAGATAGAAACCTACATTTTATTATTAATGTATTTCAGCTCTGCTGAGCTGTTCTGAGATTAAACATATGTAAGTTACGAAGCCAGGAGCTAGCATTCTTTAAAATTCTTCGCTTCGCTTTTAGTTTCTATCTCACGTATTAAAATTTATCATTTTATGAAAAGATACACTCTAAACGTTTGATTACATATGGGTTTATCATTTTAATATCAAACTGACCGTCTTATCCAATTATATAATGATATGAACACATGTTCATAACTAATGTCAATTAATAATTTGCAATTAATTTTGAGGCTTCATAACCGCCTGGTGATAAAATTTAATGAAAAAAGCTAGGAAAAAGTAATCATTCTTAAAAGTCAAATAATATAAGTTGATAACGATTATAATAATTACAAAAATATAAGATCGGTTTAATTTTCGAGTTAAATATATATTTTAATATTTTTTTAGGAAGACGACGTTAGCAGCTGGTATGCACTATTCACCACAGTTTAATAATAATATTTATTGGAAACGTGTAGAGAAAAGCAATCAGATATTTTGATTGGCCATATTACCTTAAATTAAATTATCACGATACGTATAATAGGTTATGTTTTGAAATCTAATTCGGTTGAAATGATTTTAAAAGTTGCTAGCACTGGTGTAGCGCAAATTCCCGTACTATAGACAGAACCCGTTTGAGCCGTCAGTGTTTCTAACTATTAAAATAATTTTTCCCTGAAAATTATTTAAAACCCCAGGGGGTTTTTAAATATAACAAACCAAAACCTTTTCAAATCAGTGATGTATTATCTTTATGTAATTGTAAATTTAAATGTTTTTTGTTCCCATGATAGAAAATAACATTTTGTCAATATGAAATGACGAAATGAATTTATTTTTTAAAAAAAATTATTTTCTTAACAGTCAGTCTTTTAATTTTACATTATAATTTTTTCCCTTACAAAGGATATACAGCATAAGTTCAGTTAAGCGAAAATGTCATTTTTCCAGTTTTTTTGTTAAATGAAAGAATATACATAAAAAACGACATATTTAAAGAGAAAATTAGGGATCGGACACAATTATTTCATTATAAAAAATTATTTCAAAAATGCTCTTTCTGTGAAGAAACGCCCGTCAGTTGGCCGTTAAACATAAATTTTATAGTCTCATTTTACGCGATTCTCTTTGCAGATTTCATATTTTTATGTTTTGAGTTTTTTTTATACATCAATTCCTCTTTGTACTTGCAAATACCGTGTTTGAAATCACGAATAACGGCAGTTAAGTCGAAATATTTACGACTTTTACTTTCTTGTCAAAGTGCACTTTTGTATGGGAACTTATTTCAAATCACTTTTCTTCCATAAAATAGTCGAGACCGAGCCCTACTTTTAATTGATACTTCGTTTTATACTTATATTCTTTCAATTAAAGCAAAAAAATTAGAGAAATCACATTTTCGCTTAACTGAACTTGTTCCGGATATACTGATCACCTACAGAAAACATGATTTGTATAGAATCACTTATGGGATTCGTTGCCGGTCTGCATACTTATTCATTATTTCAGATGTAAAATGTAAATTATGGATACTTGACAATGTTCAACTTATTTCTCTGCAGTTATAAGATTATTCTTGTTATTCTATATGGTGTATAATATGCTAATAAAGATAACTGATATGCTTATAGAGATTATAGATATACTAATAAGACATAAACGATAAATCACGTAAAATATTGTGTGTTTTCTCATATTTTAGTACAATTTTTCAATAGTAAAGATAAAAATGTACTGTGCTCATGTCATAATATGCGATTTGATGTATGATTTTTGTAAGTAATAATTCGGTCAGTCA
Organism: Druceiella hillmani; assembly: GCA_039881145.1. Classification (NCBI taxonomy): domain Eukaryota; kingdom Metazoa; phylum Arthropoda; class Insecta; order Lepidoptera; family Hepialidae; genus Druceiella; species Druceiella hillmani. The sequence continues at coordinate 6,602,034 of JAYKKI010000019.1, forward strand.
TAATTATCATATCACTCGTCTAAATTTTTTCATATACCACAAAACAAATGTTTCAAACCCCTAAATATTTTTATGGTTTTGGTGGTTACCAGTTAATTAGTACTGCTACATAAAGGGTAGGTATTATACACAATTATTCAAATCTGCTCACACCAGCACCATTCACAATTAATTATACTCAATTATTAAAATTGCCTACAAAACATAAAAACTCTGTCTGTTGAATGTTGAGTACTGGATTCTATGCCTTTATTAATTGTGTACTGGATTACTCGGATACTAAGGCGTAACAGATGCTCGACTTTTGTAAGTGGGGGGTCAGTGGTTAAGTTTTGGCAGAAAAAGGTTAGTGGGTGATTTAGTTAGTGGATGACTTACTGCACAAGTTAAGACCCGCGTGCCACCGGTTAAATGTCTACCGTCTCTATTAGTATGTGTTTACTTGTATATTCATTCTTTGCTCTGTGTCATTTAATATGTGTGCACTGGTCCTTAGCATTCCATATCTTTTACAGTTCAGTGGGAATTGGCAAGAGAGGCTCTAATTGTTTTGAAGTCCAGTTGTTGTAGAACTTGTGCGCTAGAGTAAGGTATATCATATGTTTTGTGTTCTCCAATCAATGTTGGTTATCTGTATTGTGCATAAATGTTGATGATCGGTTCATTATGGGTGTGATTTGAATATGTCACTCTCAAAGATTACATAAAACATAGTAAAAAAAATGAGTGTGCTTTAGATCACATGACTGAAGTAAAACTTCAAATTCAGAAAATATGAACTTTAAAATGAATTTACAATTTTATTCACTTTAAACGTAGAATATTTAATGTATTGAACAAAATAATAATTTATAAAATTATTCAAGAACGAAATGAAAATACAAAATAATAAAAAAAATCACCGTTCGCATAACGCTAGCAAACTCGCATATATCCATATATATATTTCATGCACTGGCTATGAGAGGAAGAGGGAAAGAAAATGGGGGCGCGTACTGCTCTCTCTTGCTCCTATAGTGTGACACAGACAATAGGCTTGCACTGTGTCTTAGATATACGAAACATAAATGGCTATGAGAGAAAGAGAGAAAGAAAATGTGTGCTCGCACCTCTCTCTCTTGTCCCTACAGTAATATACGAAACGTAACTCTCTCTCTTTCTGTCTTCACTAACTTATATCTCCCTCTCAACTTCCGTTCGCCTCGCCCGATCACACTTTTCGTAATACTCTCGTCATGAATTCACCAGCTTACTCCCCAAGTCAAGCATGCGTAAAGAAGTTTTACTTCAATAATAATAAATGAGTAGCTGCTTTAGACTATCACACGAGCGAGACAGCACCATCCTCACACACTACATTAAAAATATTTCATATTCCGTATTTTTCAATACACGCACTAGACTGAAAGTGCTGTTTGATGGCAATCAATAGAACTAATAAGTTTTATGAAAAGCTGTTTAGTAAAATTTTTAGTAAAACCAACACTTGGCGAAAAAAGAGGAGTATTTCAAAATGTAGTGCAGAACAAGTTGAAATGTGCGCAGTCTCGTAGACTCTTGACTAAGCTTTACCTGGGTCTTATTCTATGGATGTTTATTTACAATTCAATAACCCCGCCCGTAGGTGCCTGTTCGTTTAACAAAAGCTTATTGTTGCTCAAAGAGGGATGGAACGAAAGCTGGGAGAGAACTCCTTAAAGGTCCGCAAAGCAAATAAGTAGCTTCAGAGACAAAGCAAAGTTACCGACATTATCAAGAGGGTGGCAAAACTTAAATGGCAGTGGGCTGGTCATGTTGCTTGAAAGTCGAACTCATGGTATAAATTTCTCTTGGGGTTACAAGTTGAGCGGCCGCAAATGCAATGGAAAAAGGACATAAAGAGAGTGGCGGACACAAACTAGAAAGAAGCGGTGCTCATTAAAGGAGGCCTACGCCAAATTGGTTGAGGATGTTTTGTGATGGAGATGGTGATTTATTAATACATACCTGGGATTATTATCTGATTTAAAACACAAATATCTAAAAGTTAAATTTTCAACATTGCTTCCATCCAACCATCTACGCTCAAGGTTATTAACCTGGACGTGTATGAATGTTACATATTTTAATGATAACACATCGAGACATGGCTATGAACACTAGGATCATTCGCTCCTTAATAATATTTTGACATGGATAACAGTTACTACTATTTCTCTTTTGTAATTTTTAGTAATATTTTCACACATGTGGATATATCGGTGTATAAAGAAGTAATACACTTAATGCAAATAGGTTGAATGTCGCTTCTTTTATTACTTTTGGTACAAAACATTTTAGACTTTTGATATTCTGGTCCATTTTCAGGAAATGATTGGTTACATCCTTATGAAAAGAAACCAAAAAGATTCCTTATCTAATGACAACGAGTTCGATATTCCTATTTCATTTTTTATTTTTTTGCATCAGTTGTCTAATTACATTCAGTTGAAAGGTAACAAAAGACTTTTGGTGGCAATTTTTCCATAATTTAAAAAGATGGAAAGTGTTTAAAACGTGCAGATCGATAATGTGTATCCGTTAGTTTAATTGAGTTTGGTATCGGCAATGATAAAGATACAATTAAAGAATTTTTATTCATTTAATTTTCAATTAAATGAATAAAACAAAATTAAAGGGGCTATCAAACATTTAGCACTAAAATTGTATTTATTAATCAAAGACCATATGTTAATGTCAGTGCTTTCTGAAATGTTAAGTTTAAAGTCATTAATACTTGTAACACAAACAGGTTCTACATCAAATGGAATAAAGCCCAGTTTGTTTCAGTTGTAAAGGATGACTGACTATCTGCAACAAGTTACGTCCAAGCATTGTAAGGTTTATTATTTAATGCATTGTGAAATTTTAATGCTGTAGCAAGAAATACTAGTTTATGGTGAGAAAGCAAAGATATAGATAGCAGTTAAAGATAGTACTGGAAAGTAATTTGTGTTGTCCGACGTTTCATGCTCGCATTATTTATTTCATTATGAAGCTCAGATGACAGATCAAACAAATATTTTACTAAAATTGACATATAGAGGCGCAAGTATCAAAAGCATTGAGTTAAAGCGCTACTTTATTTATACGTGAGTGGATTTAAAATTAAACAAAAATTTTACCGACCGTCAATCAGATTGACGTTGAGCCGTTAGATGGCAGCATTGCTGTTTTGTGTATATAATTTTAATAATTAATTAATTTGCAAAAACAATAGCAATAATAAATTTTTTAGTTATGGATGCCGGTAGAGCAAGCAATTATCTTTAAAATGATATATAAATTATGTGGATTAGTTGTGAGGTTTTTTCTAAAAAGGGAGAGTAACATCTTAACCTTAGTGTATTAATATATATGATGATGATGTGTTATGGCTGTGTCCACAGACTCTACACGGTTTGAGGAGATGACTTTGATGACGGTTATGTCCCCTTTGAAGACAGTTCAAATATAAATCTAAATTAGATTCTTCACTATTTCTGTTTTCAGGGTTCAAAGCTTCAAATTTAGAACATTCCAATATTCTATGTCATTCCTTACGAAATAGGCAAACAGGTTTGTTGCGAGGGAAATTATTGTCACTTGATGATACTGCAAAACATTTTAATGATTGTTTAGCTTGAACAACATCTTTTGTAATTTAAAATGATCCTGACTTGTTTGCACTATTATTCTTATTGAAGTACAACGTTTCAAGCATATCTTCGTGATTATGTAAGAAGCTTGTGAAATTATTTAAGGAAGGATACTCCTTCATTTTATATTGAACTTCTTCCCACTTATAAAAGGTTACGGTATCTAATTTAGTCAAAATCATATGCATTATTAATGTATCCCACTTGTCAGCGGGTTGACCCAATGAATTTAAAGGTCTTATATTTTTTGTAACATACAATAAAAAGAAGGCTTCTACGAGATTAATGTTTTAGAGTTTCATTGTTAAATAACGATTTTAAATAATTATTTATGAGTACGTTAATATAATTATATCGTTCACAAGTGAGATTCCAATTAAATTCATAACTGATCGCTGTAGATTCAATTGATTTAATTAATTCTCTTGGTTCACCCTTCAATGAAGAACTTAAATTGTGAAATTTAGTTCTTGCTATCTTGATGATTTTCAATTAATGAATTCAATGTATTCCCGAACTCCAACCATATAAGATAAATACCATAAAATTTAGCTAATTTAATTTCAGGTAAACGAATGCTACTAGAAGTTTCCAAATTTCTTGAATTATAAAATTTCAAGAGATCATAGGGAGAGGTTTTAATAATTTTTCAAGCAATAGATAAAAAAATTATCGTTTATTATTATCGGGTATTTTTAATTATTGTTTAATGGAATCACATTGGGAAACTTGTTTGTCAATGTCAGAATCGTAGGTGTTAATCTAAAATTATAATTAAATTCTCTGTTCACTGTTTCTATAGTGGTAATTTTTCTCGTAAGTTCACTAAATTGCGAATCCAATAACACTTGAGGCTGTGTACCTCGTACAGCAGAAATGCATTCCTTAAATTTATGTTTTCTGATTAAATCTCTCAATTACTTTTTTTCTTCTTCATTTAATGATACATCATCTAATTTATTTGTATTCATTGTTAAACTGAGTTGAATAACGAATTAAATGAATAATGATAATTACAAATTAAACCTAATTCCGCGCTGAGCAAACAATTATATCATTCGAAATCAGGAATCGTAAATTATTTCCAACTCGCGTGGCGGCAGGTTGATGACGCAACTTATCTGGAATAATTCGGCGGTGTGAATCAGCAGATTATGAAATAAAATGATTATGTTTTAAGTTGCAAATAATAGTCACTAATAATAGAGATCAACTAAATTTAGGATTATGATTCTATTGAGTATTTATGAAAGTAATCACTCTACCGTTTAGTAATATACTTCTTATTCAAAAATGATGTCAAAGGTAGGTACCATGATTAATTAATTGACCTAGGGTAGAAACGTACAGAGAAATTATTTCTTTCGGATATGTGACGAACATAATTAGGGCTGCACAATGGTATCCACCATTTAGTTGAATAATGAAAGGAGAATGAAGTAAAAGTATACGTTTATTTTGTTAGAATCTGTCCAGTTAATGGAATCTGCCTCCAATCCGGAACTGCAGGTTCGTGTCCACGGTAGCCACTTATGTTCTATAGTGCAATCTAATAGTGTAGGCTTGAAAGATAAACAAACTGAATGTGGAATGTATAGGTAATGTAGCATTGCTGAGATGTGCTCCTGCGACAATGTTGCTCCATCCAGCACCGAATAGTCAATCATAGTGAGTAAATTAACACAACATGGAGATGCAGCACTGTGCAATGTGGTTGGCTGGACTAAATTTCTGTCCGCGACTGTGTGGTGGACGTGGCTCATGGTGAACAGGCTGCATTAATAATAAATATTTCAATAAATTTTAAAAGTTATCTACCTTACTGGGACGATTTCCCGTGTGACACTTGTTCCCAAATCTGGTTCTAGTTCTGTCATAAGCAATTATAGACCTGTAGCCATGTTATGTAAATTTTCTAAAGTGTTTAAAACTGCTTTACATTGTCGTATCTATTCCCAAGCTCAGCGCCAACTGATGGACTGTAAGCACGGTTTTTATCCTAGGTAATTTAATATCGCTCCCTCCTACTCCGAAGGGAGCTGGAAGGAACTATATCCGAACATGCTTTCGATCTTCTATTTCTTTAAAATATTGATTTATTCCATTGTTCTGGATTTGGTAACACTTCATGCTCCCGTTACACAAGAGGATGAAGTCATGATTTATTTCATCTGCATAGAGCACACACAGACATCGTACAGTACTCACATTAGTTTCATGCAATTGTGGGAAACAGAGGGGGTGTTGTGTCACATGATTTTTATATTTTTTCTGCTCCATTGACCGTTTTTGGAATGCAATATTTTCATTTGAATTGATGTGTTTTTTCAGTTTTATTGATTATTATATATTACGTTATTATTTGTACTGTAAAGTATCTACACTTTAGGTTCTTCCTCATGTCCAGTGCCAGGGACAACAGGTTAGTTGTATATGATTTTTTTAATAAGTAAATATACAATATAAATTCTCGCCAACTCTAAATGTTTTTTTTTCAAAGATTCTGTCAAATATTTTCTATTTTTCCCAACTGAATCTGTTATGTATGTGTCCATTGAGTATAACTTGTGCGCTAGAGATACAGATGTGAAGAAATTATCAACAATAACATGGATGAAACCTTATGAAAGAAATTGCCCCGATTCAAAAATTTCATAACTCTTCAATATCTTCAGATTTCAGCTTTCCATCTCTGTATGTCGAGAACCACATATAGTAATTAGAAACAAAATAACATACAGAATTTTACACCCTAGCAATGGTGATATTTATCCGGCAAATATTGTGGGAAGACTGTTTAATTTTTGTTCCAACGAGACTCCCGCTCACACTAAGCAATCATGTGGAGTAAAGTGATATTTGAAGGCATTATTGACACAATCTGCTTATGGTTAAAATTATGATAAATGGTTTAAATTTAGTGCAGGGATCATAAACTTCAGTACCTGTATTTTCTTTTTGTTTTGAATTGTTTTTTCTTTTATACAAATTTTCATAATTGCAGTGTTTATCAGCAGCCATGTTTTTATTTTAAAAATTTCTATTTTTCCCAGCGTCTCAGTGCTATAATTGGGGGACAATAACTGTTCTTCTATAATTAAGAGGTTGCAGTGTTGCATGAAATTACAAATAAAAAAAAAGGGCTGAGCTTAATCATAGCAGTATTTCTCTACTTTAAAATAGTACTTGATCTTTTGGTTTCAGATAAAGGAGGCCCAAGACATCGTGTCGGTCGAGACAATATATTTTTCAATGAATCTGCACTTGCCACCGATATCTTTTTATACATTATTCCTTTTTAAATAAAACTTTGTTCAAAACTATTCTATAGCATTAATAATAACATTTCTAACACGTGATAACTTTTGTTACGTGTTTTTTGTCTTCAAAATTATTTCCCTCCTTAACACCTTCTAGAGTCAGTAATGCCGTACCATTAGAATATCACGATAGAGTTTGATAGTGGAAATCAGAGAAACATGTTCAAATGAAATAATACTTTTAATTTGTATTATTTTTGAGAATATTCAAACTAAACATATTTTCAAATGCATTAATTTTTAAAAATTATGTGAACTAGATTTTTATATGATTGGTTTTATTAACTTTCATAAAGAAAGATCGAATAAGCCCCATATTCTTTTAAAAATTTTCAAATTCAAAGTAACGTTTATTAAAATGAAAAAAGGTGTAAGTTTCATGTTGTCTTTGTATCGGCATTTGATTTCAAGGAGGCTCTTATTGTTGAAATTAGTTACCACTTGACCAGAAGTTTAAATTTTTCTTTCAAATTGTATTCTGACATGTCAATGTTGTGGCCAGCTTGAAATGATTTCTTTGTTTAAATGTTGGTGAAATATGATACAAGTGCGAGTGGAAAAATATTTCTTATTTAATATTCCTTAATTGGTAATTACTAAAAATCAGGACCGAATATATATTTTAGTTTTAATTACTATATAATTACAGTTTGACATCTGAATAAGGTTTCTAAATAACATGAAGTTGTGCGTAATAAAAATTTTTACAAAAAATAATGCAAAAATTAAGTAACAAATGAGGCCATTTTATTGATTTCATGACAGTTACTGTAATTACAAAATGTAATTTCAGCCATAGAAAAGTAGAAATAAAAATACTTACTGGAACTAAATTAAGTATTGACTTGTAGTTTTTGTTTGTGTTATTGCCATAACACAAAAAATTGCAAGCATAATTTTGATGTAAACAATTTTATGTGAAAATAATATTGGTAGAAAATGTATATTATAATATCTAAAAAGATGAGGTTTAACAAAATTAAATTAACTTAATGATTGCATTACACTTACAGATCTTCATTACACTTGCAATTCCAATTTGTTACATAAAAAAACTTTAAGGAAAACTAATCGAAAACAATGTTCCATAATTATTATAATTACCTTTAGAAATTAGTTCTTCCCTATTCTTATATCTTCCGTTCAAACTTTCAAACAAATCCCACACTACATATCTTAATAACTTAGTAATGTAATTTCTATGATTTTGTGTTGAGATAAACAACAATTGTTTGCTCTCTATTCACTGTGTCATTACGATCACATTGCACGCCTAGTTGTCAGAAAATATGAATTTATATATATTTTTTTAGAGCAACATCTAGCTGTTTTATAGAATGGAGCAAGGGACTTTACCAAAAATTTATATTTCACCGTCATCCTTTATTTAATTGAAAGAAAACTAAACATTGTTTTGGAAAGTTATAAAAAACTAAATTCAGCTAACATAAATTTTGATTTGAATGCATTCAACAAACAAGTATATCACCGACTCACTTGCTAAGAGTGCGTAGATCTTATCCCTTCCTGAACAGGTAATCTACTCTGAACGTTTTTCCAATTTTGTTAATTTTTCGGAGTAATTAATTTTGTCTGTATACCAAGTAGAAAGTCAATCATCTCATTCAGGCCTGTTACCTTCATATAGTTAATTGTCACTTCATTTCCTTTCTGAACTTCAAAATCTCCCAGGACACAATCAAGCAAGTCAGGGAGACAATTCCAAGTCAGCAAATTAACATCAGCTAACCAGTTTAAACAAACATCCACACATAATGTTATGTCTCTCAGATCTTAAATTTCACAAACGTATTTATTATCATAACCACTGTTCAGAAGCAAAAACAGACAGTGTGTATATTCATACAGTGCAATCTTTTGACTCCTTATATCAATCTTCTGACACAACGAATATCTCAATTATGACAGATTTTAAAAACTTTTGACTTGTAGCTGGAGTTTAGTATACAAAAGTGTCGAAAGAGAAAAATTTTCAATACAACATAAAACGATGAGAAAATAATCTGAAACATCTACCAAAAGTACTGTAATGTTCTGAAACTTTTGCAGTTTTGTATTGCACAAAGATCTAGTGTTGTTCTATTTCTTCAAAATTACTTCCACTGACATTATTTTTATTTGTTGTGCTTGCTTTGTATTCAACTAAATCTGAAAAAGTCTCAGCTTGAAATTTAAAACAAGTAAAAAGTCATTGTTTGCCTGAAGCTAGCTCATTTTCTTCTTCTTTCTTTCATAACCAAGATTTTATTAATTTTATGCGTCACAAAAATTAATTTCAGGTGATCGAATTAATTTAGATTTTCCATTTGCGTCTCTATTTCAATGTTTAAAATTTAATGACCCAAACAATGACAATTAAATTGAAAATCGTGAGTAATTGTTAATTGTAAAAACTATTAAATAAACAGTCAGCGGTGCATAAAGCTGTCCAAAACATTATTTAATATAATTTACATTCAATGAAGTAAAGAAAATGTGCGTAAAATTAATTTTACCTCATGACATTTTCTACAAATTGGGCATCCTCTATTACATAATGGCATTATCTGACCAGTACTATGTACCTGACTAGTCAATCTTATGATAGTCTGTTCATTTGGCTTTCTGGTGCGATGTGGATAGATAGCCACATACATTATACTCGCCTACCGAGTCTTACAACCACACGCACTGAATACACACAGTAGACATTATAGCAACATATACAATGATAATTATAAATTAAGAAAAAGATACTATAATAATCTAGAAAATCAAAGTATGTTAAAAAAATGATTTAATTATAAAAACGGCACGATACATTCAAAGCATGGCATTGGACTGATTTTTTAATTTTTACACAGGTAATTAATCCTCGTAAATGCTTATACTTACATTGTTTGAATTTTTATTTTGAGACTAATATTTTTGAGGTTTTAACTAGAGACCTGCCAGTTAGAATTTCGTTGATTTCATTTGCTTTAAGTATGATTGAATAAGAAACATGCAATATCATATTATTGTATCGTTGTAGTCACAGAATATAAAACAAGATAGAAGTGGTATTTTCACTGAACCAAGTATTTTCACTGAACAAGTTTGGAACAAATGAATTTTAAATGTGCCATTTAAAATTTATTCGTTTCAAACTGGCCAATGTAATTTGTTCTTGTTTCCGCATGCTTGAGTTCCATGTCCTTGTATTATAATAATTTGAATGTCCAAAGTCTAAACTAGAAAATCAATTTAATATGATAATTGAATTTATAATGACTGTCAATAATGTATTCCGAACAACATTATGGAAGAAGTTATATAGGAATCCCTTTTTTTTGAGATATGAAGATGCATTTAGATATTATAATTATTCTCGGATCTTTTCCTAAATTATGATTAATAACATACATAAAATTCTACATTGTTCTGAAATAATACATGTAGAGATACACAGAGACAGACATACATATAAATATTGTATTATTTTGATAAATAAATATATATTTTTATATATTCAAAATTTTTCTATTTTATCTCATTGTTAAAACCTGCCTGATTTAAATTACTTAAACAGAATATAAAACCTATGGGAAGGCATTTTAAAAAAGAACATTTTATGGTTCGGTATCATGTAAATAATGCAAAAACTTAGAAACAACTGGTTCCTGGAACTGCATATTAATAACATTGCGGTGCATAATTCCACCTCCACGCAAAATATTCACAGAGGTATTCTGTAGTCCCGCATATTTATCAACCGCCCACCACTATATTGAGCTAAAGCAGCTTAATAAATTGGTGGATTTTTTAAAAATTTAATTCATTAAAACAATTAAATTCTATATATATATATATATATATTTGGATATATTTGGTGTTAATTTTGTAGAAATTCATTATTCACAATTAAATGAAACTACGTGGTGTAGTATTCCTTCTACTTTCTTTAAGTTCTTTTCAGGTGGGCTATTTGCAAAGACCTGTGCTAATAGCTCACCTAAAGATGTTGTAAAACAACAAAACCTAGGTCGTGGTAAAGAACTTAAAGAAAGTAGAAATAATACTACATCACGTAGTTTCATTTAATTGTGAAATTAAATTCCGTGAAGCTGTAATGTTTATGGGAACAAGAATATTTATTTTTTGTATTTAATACAGAAAATAAAAATGTGCACACGTGTGGTTATAAGTTTGAGAATTAAAATAAATAATGGAAGATAGAAGCAGGAGTAAAGCGTAAACAAAAAACAGGACTTAATAAAATATGACCCCAAACAGTTCTAAGTTTCTAAGGGGAAAGAGAGTCTCAAAGCAAGTTATGTATTGATGTATTCACCAAAGTGATTATAGTCTTAGTTGCTTAGCCGGCATACCAGATATTTGTTAATGCCAAAAAATAAAACAAAATTCCAGAAAGTAGAGTTTTCACTTGGCGAATGAACTTTGGTCCAAGAATAAAAAATAATTAGAGTGAAGTTGGCCAGCCAATGTACTAGTATGTATTAGTTTTAGTGCGGCTAACGCAATCAAATTTTGTTGTGTTGATTAAGGTCCTCATGAGTTCCAGTGCAGTAAAGCTACTGAAGACTTTATAATTTTTATTAAATAACTGGTACGGTGCCTTAAGTTTACGAGGTGCCATTGATAGTTAATATTAAACACAAAATGTTTTATTTGTTCCAAGATGAGATTTTCTTCATTTCTAAAATGTTTTAATTGTACTTTACTCGTTTGACAAAATTTCAAGAATATATTTAATTCACTACCTGGAAAACAATACGTATTTCATAAATAATTGACGTTTTGTTAATTTGGCATTAAAGTATGCTGCTACACGAACATTAATGTACTCCTCAACTGCAGCTTTGATTAAATCGGCTACAAGACTGACTGAAGGAATATCTTCATGCTGATGTAAAATAAAGCTATCAAACATCTCCGTAGATATAATGTGATTTAAAGCCCTAATTATATTTATTTCTTTTTTAATTAATCGTATAAAATTTTTAACTACGAAAGTTGAAAGTATACGATTTTCGTAGTTAAAAATTTTATTACTTTAATCAATCTTATAAAATTAATTAAAAATATATCAGTCATTTATTTTGATATCATTATTATACCGTTAAATAATACACGGTAACTGAGAATAAGTGTTGGACAAAGAGAGACTCCTTGACTTAAAAATAGTGGATCGTTGTTAAAGTAAAATTTAAAATAGCTATTTTTTCAGAGAATTGAAAATAATATTCACAATTATTTGTCATCTTTTTCGTACACATGATACTTGAGCACATTGATCAGCGCCACTCGGGGGAAAACCGCGAGCAGCTGCAAAAACAATGCCACTGTGGGTAAACACTGTACACTAGGCAAGTATTGGATGTGTTAAGATGAGTTACGTGTTATATTTTTTTTCACACTCATTTAAAAAAAGGGCATGTTATACATTTTATTTCAACAACAATTTATTTCTTTATAACCCAAGAATAGCATCTTTCTCTATCTGACATCTGTCCACAGACACCGTGTGTAATAGAAAAAAATTATTATTAGGGTTAAATAGGTGTTGAGCTAAAAAAATGAAGTCACATCCGATAAAACATGTAATTAAAAACTATATTTGTGTGTGCTCCTTTCAATGGCAAATGTGTGTGTGGGTGTTGGTGCCTATATGAAATGGACTATGTTGCATTAACATACTCTAAAAATATGTATTATACACATATACATACAAGTGTATATTTAAAAATATACACTTGTGTGTGTACTGTCTAATACCCAAACCATTGAAAGTTTTAATTTTAGAAATTTCATTTACTTTCTTCTGATATCAAAACTCAATATGTTGTACTCAGAAAAATAAAACGAATGAGAAATTTTCAACTTTACTAATAATTAAGAAGCATAAAAATACTCCGTTCCCAATAAAAACAGTTTCACCTTGTTTCTACACGATCCAAACTCAATCCCCTTCTATTATATGAAAAAGTGTGTGTGGCTTTGTCTTGTGATTTGTTTAGTTCCGAAGTAAAAAGTGTAGAAGGGAGATTGGACAACGGATTTCAGACACGAAACTATGTTCACGTTGCTGCCGCCCACCTCGAAAGTGCGGAGTATTAACAAATTGGACATTGTAGAAGTTATAAAAAATGGCTCTGAGATACGATAACAACTGTTGGAATGACAGCAAGGCAAACCTTTGCTTCATATGAGACGAGGGAGTGAGAAATAATCTGAGTAAAATAGACAGATAGATGGCTGGAGGAAGTGTATAGTATACCACCTGATTAACCTCTCCTTAATTTTTTTTTAAAATGTCTTGGTACCACTTAACAAAAAACTGAGTGCAGAATTATATACATTAAGTAACAGAAAAATGTCTTTATTTAATCTAAGATAAAAATTTAGCTGAAAAGATAAGCACATGTAAGGTTTAATGTGTTACAAAATGAAGATGTTCAAAAAAGGATTTTAGTAGCAGCATGGAAGAGTGTTGAAGTTAATACACATGCTTTCCACTTTTGGAGAAATTGAGCAAATATTTGCTTCTGAACAGAAACACTGGGATCGTTATTGCTGCGCTTGTCTGATTTTAAAACACCCATAACTTATAAACGGTTTAACTCATGCTGTACTTATGCAAAGGTTTAGAAGCAGTTGGAACTCAAACAAATCATCTCTACTGGATCAAGCAGCAATGGAAGAAATAGAAATGAAGATGAAACAAAATTAGTTTGCTAAAAAAATATTCAGAATAAGTGTGCAGTGGTTAAGTTTTTAAAGAAAGGAAAGTTAGAATGGTAAATCTATCTATATCGCTGACTTTGGCACGTAGGTTTCTCTCTACTCACCGAGTGCTTACTAAGAAAAGATTGTTCAAAATTCTAATTCCTGAGAGTGTTAAAAAGAGAGGGTGTATGATTGAAGAGATTGGAGAAAGTTGGAGACCTAAAAATTTGTATTTAAACTCCCAGATAGAAATAACGAACCACCTATTTCAGCATTTTTGGAAAATGGTTAATCAAAAATATACAATTATTGTTTGAAACGAGAGTAAAAAGCAGTCATGTACTCTTTTCCCCTGAGCAAAGCCGGGATGAGCAGCCAGTTGCTTATAAAACTATCACCAGCTTGTGAATAATATCTATTGTCTTTAATTTTCAATACTACATCTATGACAAGTTCTTACTAACACAATCTTGTAATGATTCTAAGCAAACTCGTGTACTTGACTGAGTCCAAGTGTATTGATGTATTGATGGAAGCTACTGACAGGTATTGTATTAATTTTCCAATTACCACACGGGTCATTTCATATTCCAAGGTAATATGCTAAATTTATTTCATATGCTAATACCTGTTTGCTATGAATACATCGTATTAGGAATGAACATTAATGGATTCTAAATATGTATTGTCGGTGTCATACTAGTTCTTTTTCTATATTTACAAGTGAAACATACCAAACGAATGAAACAACTCATCTTATACCGAAAAAGCCATATTTATAGGGTCACAAAAAATTCTGGCATTGTGGCTGATAGGGAGAACTGTCTGGTTCGTGGAGGTTCTACCGCTGCAGACATTGAAGATGAAACTGAATGATGGTGAAATGATAAAACATTTCATGATATATTTGATGAACCTTCATAATGTTGTTTCTGTTCTTTATATCTAATTATGTATGAGCAAGGCCCTGGTCAATAGCCACATAGCAGCATTAAGCTATTCTTTGTCTGAATTTGTGCAGTGTTGTTTGCACAGTATCAGCTTACGTGTTATTCCCTGGATTAATATTAAGACAATGTTAAGGTAATATTAGGATACGGCAGCAAAATTGTATAATAAACAAATTATGAAAATTGGTACAGTTGCTTTAGATCTAGACCATAACAAATAAACATAGGGTAACATGTGCCTTTGTCAGTGGCACTGTAAAGAGCTATTTGTAAGCTGTATTCAGTGGATTCTTCATTTTGATGCTCCATCGGTCATTTGACCCTATGGTATTCATCACATTTTCCGCAATCAATGAATACCCTCAAATATACCACATGCCCAGTATTTGTAAATCTTGAGATACTTGTTCATTGTGGAAAATCTCAAGATTTGGAACAAGTAATCTCAAGATTTACGATGAGTTATCACACTTTCCTTGTTTTTATGTATCTCAAAATTAAAATATGGTGCTGGACACACTGGTGACATATTAATAACCTGATTCAATCTATGTGATTAAATTTTTCTCAGTTAGATCCCTTCCCTGTCTACTGAGCGTAAAGCAGATGATTTTACATGGAGACTTTAAAAATATTAGTTTTGTACCACTCCTTAGGTTACAGCATCAACTTCTCGGCTTGGCACGAGAAAATAATGATCCAAGTCAATATTGATTTTCTTCCATATATTTCAATCTCCTCAAATCACAGCAAGTTTAGTTCAGTCAGCTTGTCCTAATATTACTATGTGGATAGTACCTCTTGTAGTTTTCGAGAACAATAAGTATGTTTCTGCTTCAAAAGAGATGATTATGGTGGCCACGGTTGCATATTGCAAGTTGTTTATCTTACAACGAAATTATGTAAAAAACCTTTTGGATTGTTCTGTTCTCTTCTCTTTTTTTCTATGATCATGATATATATATATATATATATATATATATATATATATATGTATATATATATATAATATATATACATATATATATATGTGTGTTTGTGTGTGTGTGTATTTATTAAACTACCCAGGCAATTTAAATGGTAAAGTTCCATATATTTGCAAAAACATCATTTTTAAATTAAATTACAATATTTTACCATTTGTACATGAGCTGCGCAGGTCAACTATAGAACTACAAGTAATCTATTTGCTAATAAAAAGCTTGAACAGAAATAAAAAGCCTGTTTCACCGCTATTTAACAAAAAAATACGAGAAATCTTATCTTGTAATATTATTTCATTAATAATTAATTGCTACCATGTAATGAATCACTCACGGGAACAAAATCGTGAGAAAAAGCTATTTTCATCGGCAAATATAATAATAAACAAAACACAAATAATTACAATGACTATAACAGCAATTAAAATTTAATGAATCTTGTAGGCACTTAGATATCAAACTTAACTATGGCTCGAGTATTTTATATAAAGATTGGAATTCTGTTAAGAGACCTTGAAAGTTTGGTTTCCATTGGGAATACCAAACCTGACTTTCCAGGTACATCTACTGAGGCATCTCATACTGCAGGATGCTGCACATAATGTTCAATGGGAAGACTACCACCCAGAACTACTAGTGGCCAGATTTCTATAACCAGAGAGAAGTGGAACAATTGTCTATATGAAACAAACAATGGATCATTGTGTTAATGCAAAGTATACCCTTCTGTTCTGTTTCTGTCCTCGTTTTAATTTACTTTCCATTTTGTTTTGTTGCACAGCGTCAACAGCAAAACGGAATGTAACGTCCGTACATCTTGGGTAACGTGTAGCATTGAAAGGCAACTTTATCAATTGACATAAAACATACTTTACACAGATCAAAGGTGAGAAATACGTTCAGAAAAAACTCTTTATAACAAAACTCATGGTACCAGCAATTTTTTTCTTACAGAATGTTTTTATTATAAAGAATAAGTACATAACAAGTTTGGTTACAAAAAAAAATAAACGATATGAAAACATAAAATAAAAACAAATATATTTACTGATAATGCAAATGTAATTACTATTTATAAATAAACAAATTAATTTTTGAAGGGCATGCAAATATGAAATGATTGTAATTGCCCCTGCCGATTCTTCAATTGCAGTTTAGAAAATCTTAATACGCAGCCTATCCAGATGCAATATAGGAATAGAGCATAGTATTAAACACATGCAACCCATTACCGAAGCTTCATGAAAATTCATATTCTGGGAAACAAAGTTTTGAGGGTATAGTTGGTTGAACCTGGAAATATTCAGCACCCTGCAATCTAAGATGATCCTCCACATCCAGTCAGCCAATCAAAGAATATCCAAGAATTATCCAAAGGAAGGAGATCCTCAATGAAATTGTAAGAGTAATATGGGTCCACGTTTACCAGTTTTTTGTTAGCTATTTTATTACCTAATGTACTACAATGAGCCTGGATCCATACAAGAACCATGTCCGATCCCGATCTCTCCAAATTACTTACATGCGTAATCATCGTAAGCGTAATCACTTACATGCGTAAGAAAATATACTGCTTACATTATTTATACAATTTTACACCATCTGTATTAGGTACTTAACACTATGTCTGAAATTAGATATATTCAGGTATAAATTCTTATTTTTTTTTCTGTGTCTATTTCAAAAATTCCGAAAAACTGATGTATTATAAACAAGTCTAAGAATTATATAAAAAACAGTTTGTGGTTGTATAATTACAGTGCACACAAGGTGATTATGATTTTTTATATTTGCCCTTTTTAACCAATTGAGGCACTTAATGAATAAACATTTTTGATTATCAAAAATACATTTTAACATCTCTGAGATTTCTTACTTGTCAGCTAAAAAAAATTTAAAAATTGTCTTCCATTGAACGGTGCAAATCTTTGCTTAAGAAATTGATTCAGAGAGAAAAATATTTATTTAAATAAAATAAATTCTGACATCTAGTGGCAGAGGTTGACACTATGTTTAAAATTTTTAAGTTTATGGTCTCTTTTATAGAAAACAGATGTCACTGTTAATGATAATGATGGAACTTTTTTAATTGATTGGATAGACTACAGGAGACATCGTAGTGTAAACTATATTTCAGCTATCTCCATGATGTTATTGAAAATATGATAAACAATGACAATAAATGTTAAGAAATACGAACCAACATTATTAATCAAGACAAAATGTAGACATGATTATAAAATATACGTAAATAGTAATAAAAATAGTTTCACTTTGCAAGAATATTATTAGACAAATATTTACAATATCTATTTAATAATAATAAAATTATAAAAGATACAAGAAAAATTGGGAAATATATGTAAAATATAAACATTAAAATATAAACATGTAGCAATGTTATATGACTTGTTAACCCGAGTTTGTTTTTTCATTATTGTCGATAAACCTATGTAATAAATATTTTTAATGAATGACTAGTGTCATTTGGCACTAAGAAATATTTAGTACAGAGTAACAATTTATGAAACTATTGTTTTTATCGTCATCTAGGGAAGAAGACATAACTTATCGATCATAGCAAACTACAAAATTAAATCAACTGTAGGATAACGCCACTAGAGGGCAGCTAAACAACTAAAAACTAGTAAAAATTCATTAAGGACTTTGTTGCAAGGAGTTGTTACTATGAATTATATTATTAAAAATGCTTTCATATAACATACTACACCATATTTACAACACGCTGTAACCAAATTTACAATGGCTGGAACCAAATTTACAACATGTTACACTATATTTAAAACACACTACACCATATTTCTTTGAATATCTCTGATTTGAAATATTTCCTCTTTAGAATTTTAAATTAATGGGAGTTATTCTATTTATTTGAAATTTTTTATAATTTTTTTTAAAGAATTAGTCAAAACATGAAAATTAATATTTTGACGAGAAGCTGTGTCCGTTTAGAAGTGCGATACGACTTGATTAAAAGAAATTCTGCAATTATTTGCGACATGAGCAATTCGTTTCGGTTCAACCAAAACATCACAAAATAAAAAAATTAAGAAAGCCATGAATTGTGATAAAAAATTGTATTATATTATAATTAAAAGAAAAATATTTTTTAGAAAGATGGTTTTTGTAATTTTTGTCCGTCTGTCTATACATTTGTCTATATGCTATATGGATATAAACTAAGACTGATTTTGGTAAGGTTAAATTATGCAGATTGCAGGAATAAACTAAGGTATGAACTATTTTAATACAATGTCAGAAATTTGCAGACAAGAAGTATGTCTTGTCGGACGTGTTGCTGTTTGAAAGCTACGATTTTGATCGTAAAGTTAGAAGATATGATTCAGTTAAGCTTTAAGTCATTGTGATTGGTTAGACGATTTAAAAAGAATTCTTTGATTTGGTGAATCTAAAGTAAGAATTTAAACCTATTAAATCAATAAAGGCTGAAGAAAAAGGACTGGAAGATAGCACAGTGCCAAGAGTCAAGCATGATAGCAGTTCCATTATTATCATCATTACTAGATGTGGAATATGTTTCATGCCTAACAAATAAATATAAAGTTTTAATAACAAAAACCACACCAAAGTTTACTTTCAGAAACAAAAAATCCAAAGATAACATTTTTTTAACTCATGTGTAGAGGTTGAAGTATAAAAAATTCATGGAAGTAATTAAAAAAATATCCTCATACAAATACGAAACTATTTTGTAAAGTTATCTGATATAAAAAAATTTTAATTGTTTCTGACCAACATAATATTTCTATAACGAGTATTCCCTTCATGATGTAACATATGTTCAAATCATACTGACTGCAAGCGTAAAGTAATATTGGTTTAAAATGAGTTTTAGTATTTATTTAAATTATCTACAAACTTTAGATGTACAACACGATTGAAAATATTGAAAATTACATTTTTAAAAGCAGTATGTCTCGTACGGTTTTACCCGTCTAGTAGAAAAGCTCCACTTACATATAAATTTTCCATAGATCCTCCACTTGGCTCCGTGTAGCACGCTGATTTAAGGGTCTGCTTTATTATTGAGACACATCCCTGATGGCTTTATTGAAATTTTATTGAATTCAAGCAAACAGTTCTCGAGTGTGTAAAATTTATACAGACATATTCTTTTTTTATTTATTTCTTACAACGAAATATTACGTGACATTCAAAGGCATGTGTGGATGATCGAGATTTTGTAGGAAAATTAAGATTTCGAAAAAGTCGCATCGAAAGTCTTTACTAGTAGAAACTATTGCACAAACAAAAGATGTCACATAGCTTATTTCATATTGCGTAATTTACACTTAAAAATTAAAAATATTATTATTAGTATGTTAAAAGTGTTATTTAGCATACTAATAATAATATTTTTATTTGTTGAAAACAAAATTTTATTTATGCCAAAAGATAACTATGAAAGAGTGGAATTTTGTCCTCAGCTTCCAATTACGTCTTCAATTTTCGTTGCACATCAGGCAGAAACATTTGAAAGGTATATTGTGTATAATGGATGCTAATTATTTCAGGCTCTTTGTTATAACATGAATAAGTGCAAAAATTTAAAAGCATGCATTTTAAAATCTTGCCAATTCATTAACATGCAACTAATAAATGCTTAACTAATGTTGATAAATGCCTCGACATTTATAGGGTATTGTTATCAGCACGGTTACCCAGCAGCCACCAGTATATGAAGGACAGAGAGGTGGATGCAATAATCAGTAGATGTTCAAGTTTCTGATAGCACAGCGTCTGTCGACATGTCTGCATTGAGGAGTGAGTATTTGAATTGTTTTTGATTTAAATTTTTTATTCAATTGGGGTGTCATTAATTTTTGACGGGTCACAAGTTAACTCGTATTTACTTTTGTATCAGCTATTTAAATTTTTAAACTTCAGTTTTAGAAAGGGAGAATATAAAATATTGTATCGTCTTATTCAATCGCATTTATTATAAAAATGATTAGTTCTCTTTAGATTTAGATTTTTGCCACGATTTTAGAATTACAAAAACTTGTAAAAAACTTTTCGATGATTTATATACAGATGCTTCGTCTGATTGTCCAAATGAACAATGGAAAGGATACACACATATTTATTTATTTATTTACACACACATTGTTTGAAACAATACAAGTAAATTATTCGTAGTGATTAAGAATTAATTGTTTAACAAAATAAGAACACATAGATAAAACCTTAATACAAAAGTACATAAGAACTACAAAATATAACGATGATGC
Source organism: Druceiella hillmani (assembly GCA_039881145.1). NCBI lineage: Eukaryota > Metazoa > Arthropoda > Insecta > Lepidoptera > Hepialidae > Druceiella > Druceiella hillmani. Next base: position 6,622,945 of record JAYKKI010000019.1, read on the forward strand.
AATTCGACAAATTTACTTTTACTCATCATAAATTACATTCTGATCAGACCGTGATCAGGTGGTGGAGCAACTGAATACTGTGGGAAACCGCAGAGTTTCAGTATAATTTGGTTCTATAGGGTGGAATAGCAAAAATTTTATGATTGCGTTTGCCCAAAAATTTTTGAGAGTGGGACATAGTCAAAGAATCAAGCATCTAGGAAGAAATCCAGGTTGTTCAGCAAAGATTTGAGCCCTTTATCTTGAATTGAGGTTGCGATGGAAATCAAATAATTAAGCCAGTGGGGAGAGAATAGCTGGTCTGTAATTAGTTACGTCTGACACCGTACCACCTTTAGATATAGGTATTAACCTAGGGAAATTTCCAGGCTAATGAGAGGGATAGGTGCCAGACGATATCGAAATATAAAATATATGTGTCAAAGAATGCACAAAAATATTAGCACAAAGTTTAAATTGGTCCCCGCAACACGTATGATGAAAACATTGGTTCTCTCACTGTAAGAAGTGGCTCTGTATATATATATATATATATATATATATATATATATATATATATATATGTATATATATATATATATATATATATATATATATATATGTATATATGTATATATATACATATATACATATATACATATATATATAAATATATATATATATATATATATATATATATATGCACACAAGTATGTATATACATAATATTTCAACACAACATTTTGGCACAATTTGTTTAGTAGATTGCATGTAGATAATTGCTACTGCACTGTTTACTGAACCAAATTACCAATTATTTAAATTTATTCAGTACACGTTATGTAAGTTTAGTCAGATAGCTTCCATTCATGCACATTTACATAATAAAAGCTGGTGACGTGCGATGGTTGTGCATGAAATTAGCATTAAAAATGAAATTTGCTTTTGCATATTTGATTAATATTAATATCTATAGTCTGTTTGTTAATCTCAACTTGACTTTTTTTGTGTTCTGTAACAAAATTGTAAATACACTTATGTAGTAATACACTCATGTTATCGTCACAAAATCTGTCTGTTGATCCATCTGTCAAGGGTTATTTAATTAAAGAACTGACTTTCTCTACAGTTATATTTGGTAAGGACTCAAAGAGAGATGTAAAGCAAGTTAAAGACATTTAGATCCGAGAGCAGGGGTAATGAGACCAGCATCAGGATCTAATGCCATCATTTGGCTTTATAAAAATTTGCTCGCGTAATATCTGAATTCTTAAGTTCATTCCTTCGACAGAGCTAAATACGAAATTAATTGGGCAATGCGCCCTACTAAGCAAATAAGTCTGAAGACATAAATTACTTCTGCTTACTAAGGTTGTGCAAGCATTTTTGGCCACTTCCAATGACTAGTGAAATGATTGTGTAAAATTAAAAACTCCTTCGTTGTGCTTCTTTGAAAAAACACATTAATGTATGTGGAATAATGTATATTTGACATTATCTAGGGATAAAGCAGCGCTTCAAATTCTTTTGATTCTCTAATAAAAATAAAGGAGTTGTTCAAAAGTTTCAACGTTTAAAATGAATGTAAGATTTTCTATTTAAATAATACAAATTAAGACATCAGTCAAATAACAAGAACCTTGTAAAATCTATAATCATCACATCGATATTTAGTTCTGTACTAGGCAAATGGCGTGCATAAAAATTTATTCTTTTATATAGTCGAGAAATGATATAAGACACAAACGAATATGTCAAATTTTGAATCATTCTTCGTTATGACCGAGAGTCTAGAAATATGAATAAAGAGTATGTAAACTAATTATGATAATTAGCTACCTATCCGTCTATTTTTAAACTGTCCGTTTGTTTCTCAACCTTAACAATGGCCTCTGCAAATAGCTCTCTGCAGTATTCTATTATGTTTGTTAACATATTTCAAATGTCGTCCACCTTCAAATATAATGTTCTGTTATGAAAGCAAATTAAACTAAAACTATTTAAATTACAGAGGTGTTCGTTATATGTTGGATTCTATTTAATATTGGAATCATATCTTCGCATCAGCACTGTGCGAGCCCAAGGTCTGTATCGTGCCAAGGTCTATATTGTACTTTATAAATATTTTGTTTCTTATTTGTATCTTAACTATCATGTAATATTCAATTAGGTAAGCTTCAGTTTGTACGCAACCATTAGATTGTGTTATGTTACGACTCAAACTTAACACAATATGTTAAGTTTGAGTTGTAACATAACTTGTTGGTCGGTTGATATTATATCTTTTTTTAACAGCAATTGAAACATAATAGCTATATCATTTATTTCTTGGTTAAAATTTACCTAAATAGCTGAGTTGAATATTGTGATTGCTCTATTTCCTAATTTTTTAATTTATGTGTAAAGCCTACAGAAATACATGGGCTACACGCTCATATCTATAGTGGAGCCATAACCTTTTTAGTAGAAAAATAGTATGTGACAAAAAAAAATTAAAAAGGAAATTACATAATGCAAAATCTTTTACCATTCATATTACTATTTGGACATGCCCCTTCATAATTGATTAGCTGGATCCAGCGTGAGCATTCCAGTCAGATTCAGCAACCATTAATTTTGATATATATGAAATAAATTGGAAATGTTAGTTAAAAGTTGATAAGTTGTTACTATTTTTACATTTTGAAGCTAGTTTAGGAAAGCAGTTTATGTAGGGGTACTTCTGCTTCAGTGGGCCAGAAGACAAGCCAGCACATCAATCATCTCTGGTGCAGAATTACAGAAGAAAAGAAGCCTTCAACAATTTCATAATCCAAATTAGTTTTTTGACATTATTTGAGAAGAAAATGCAAATAAATGATAAACAACAATATTTCTCCATGTATTTATTTTCAGTTACTTTGTTTGCCTCAGGCCTTATTTTATTGTGCAACAATGTTTGGTGCAAAGTTCCAATGATTTTGTGAACATTATCAGGCTATTTGATCATTTTTCTTAATTTTTTACTCCAAATAGATACAAATTGATTATAAATAGTGACACACCATCGTATCAGATGGATCATGGTTGTGAGAAATGGAGAGATTGATACCAAATTCTCATATAATGTACATAGTTTCAAGAGTTGGTGATGTCCAATTATCAATCCAACTCACCGTACCATTTCATCACCAGCGACAGCTGGTATGATGTCGTAGTCATAGGTGCAGGAGCAGCTGGTGTGGCTGCACTCACACGTCTGCACCGAGCTGGACTGAAGGTTATCGGGTTGGAGGCAGAGAACACTATAGGTGGTAGAATCAGAACCCAACATTATGGAAGAGGTGTTGTTGAACTGGGAGCTGAATGGTGAGAAGATGTTTTTATAATCAACTAAAAGCTTAGGACGTAGATTTGGAAAAAAATGTTTTATTCGTATTCCTATTCTCTTGAAATATTCCTACTATGATCAGATAATTTCGTCAGTCTACCAATTCCCACTATCTGCTATGAAAATTCATTTTTACGAGCCATAAAACTTTCTAAACAAATGCGTGCTGACACTATGAACACAAACATTTTGATTTATTTTTATTCTAAATATGTCTGTGGCGCATTTTCAACTTTTCCACATAGTTATTGTGGTTGAAGGAATTGCATTTGTGGCTATACATATAAACGAGATATGTGTGCTATATACGTACACCATTTTTCTGTAACTTAATATTTATAAATAAATGAATGAAGTATTTTAGCCCAATTGTAACTGTTAAAAACTTCAGAATTCAAAAGTAACATAATTATGTTATTTCAATTTTCTTATACCACTAGAATATGAATAGAATGCACAAACACATCTAGTGTTTTTCTCATGTCGACATATAAATTGTCGATGATACATAATTGATACATAAATGTCATCGCTGTGGTGTGTTGGGTTGATGAGATGATATATGGTCTTTGACGGCATAGCGTACCGCAGAGCCCAGGTTTACTTCCCAGCCATCAAGCTGGGCTGACCGCAGGTATTATGTGGTATTATGTAATCGTAGCAATAAGTCCGCCATATGTATTAATTAGATACATTAAAGCACATAAATAAATAAATTGTTGGTATATGTGTTCACCTCAGTAGATCACTATTCCAGGATGCACGGCTACAATGCTGTCTATAAATTAGGGAAAGAAGCAGGAGTACCGATGGTTGAAATAGACATCGTCAATTTTAATTTTTTGTTGACCAATGGCAGCAGATTGTCCTTCGACCAGGACGACAATACAATACTCAAAACATACAATGCCTTGACATCCGTCAGAAGAGTACCAATTGTCACAATGGATAATTATTTCAACAAAATGTGAGTGTAGTTTAAAATCTAGCTATATCTGATAAACTGGCAGTACATTAAAAATTGCACCGCATTCATTCAGGCGCGCTGATCGTGGAATAAGTTCACAAACTTTTACTTAGGTAATAACTTATTCCAAAGTGTTGTAAAGTTGTGTGAACTTATTCAAAGTGTTGTATTAGTTGTTGAGGCTTTTGATATTACTCTATTTTAATAAGTACAAAATCTAATGCGACCAATAGAGTTGCCATAACAAGTACTAGGGAGAAGAGAATGCAAGTTCAAAAAATTCTTCCTAGCACACCATTTAGTGCTATCCTTTTACGTCTTGCTAGCTGCTCATGCAATATCTTGCTTTCATTTCACCACCAGCCTGTCCATGTCACATATTATTATTTTGGGTATACACCGTTACTTGTCAGTTCTACTGTTCCTCATTTCTTCTAATGCCATCCCAGCCCAGTATTGTTTGAGTGTTATATTGCCCTTGTCATGTAAATTACAAAGTAAACATAATGAGGGCCTCATCATGGAGATTTAACTCTAACACAGTTCCACACATCGCTTGTTGCTCTGGTTTTGTTATCTTCCTCGGTCCTGAAAAAAAGGTCACTAATTATTACTTCATTGTAATAAAAATAAAAATAATTTTTAAAGAAAATGGACAGGAAACAATAATTACAGGAAATTTTCAGTTGCACATCAAAACAAATCACACTCGGTGCAACATCTGATGAGTAATTGAATACTACGATATAGTGGGGATTTTATAATTAATTCAATTCTATTACCGCAGATGTTAAATGCTAACAACTTTAATCTCGCACTAACACAGGGCTCAAAATCATTTCATTTAGTGATTTTAAAATGATCTGGAATAATCAGGCAAAAGTCAATAGGAATATGGGTGGTGAACGGCTCCCATAATGATAGACTATAATTTATAAACGTCCCTACAAATCAAATATTAACATTTTTTAACTGCTACACAGATATGAATCTTATTTGTCCAACTCGCCTGACCTCATTCCCCATCGTTCTCAACTGGATAGTTTATTCGAGTGGTTTAAGAAGTATGTATATACTGATTATCCATCTGAAAGCTGGAACCTCATCTCCACAAAGGGCTGGACGGATTATCACATTGTCGATGGTCCACAGAGTCTATCTTGGCACACAAAGACGGGGTACTATGGTCTGTTTGATGTGTTGATGGTGAGTTGGACAACTTTTAACAGACAAGTTATTATTAATAAGATAAATTGGTGGTAGAAATCATATGATCGTGTATTTTCCAATTGCGTTCTGCTTCACCTAACTTAACCTAATATGCACTGTACAAATTAGGGCAAGTTGTTTTTACAAGTTCCTATTCAAAATGAACGGAATTGTGCACGGAAACTGAATGATAACATTTTTTATTCATTATAGAATAAAAATTTTTATCATTTAATCAGTTTAATGACCCCTCTGCTGCATTATTGTAAATTGATCATATTGGTTATGTAAACCCATAGGAATGAGCAAGTAAAAAATCGAGGACTGATTTAAGAAGGTTTAGCCTTTCCATACCCATCATCTAAAAACAAATATTCTGCAATGTTCCCCTGCCATGTGCACCCTTGTGTCATATGGAGATAAGATGATGAGTTGCAGTCCAGAATTTGGACACTTTCTTCTGTTCTGTTTTAAACTTTGATAATTTAAAGAATCTCTGTTTAATAGTCGTTATATTTGTTCAAGGTTTATTCTCCTGTAATGTTTTTCTGTGTTTGTGACGAGTAACCAATCTGTTTAATGTATCGTATTTCACTGTCAGCTGATAAAAACTTTTAAATCGCTGTAGTAAGCTGTCTACATCTTAATATGTTACTGATAAAGATTATTGCAATCAAAAATTCATTTTAATCATGATTTGATGCAAAAAAGCGTGTAAGTTTTAAAATTATTTAAATGTGTGTGTATGTGAAAAAGGCACAAAATACGCTTTAAAATGTCCATTATATATCTTGCCACTAATAGAGACCCGTTTTTTACGATATGTATACCAATACTGACCCTTCATTATAAAACTCTCTTCCAACAATATTACACTGTGCGTATCTTTCTTCGGGTCATCTCCATACTTTAAGTCTTCCATCATCTGACTTGAGATAGAATCTGGACTCATCAGTAAAGAGTACCTTTGCCCAAGAGTCATAATCCAAGCGTCAGAAGGAACAAGCAAAGTTGGATCAAGCTACTCGATGACCTGCACTGTAAATGTCCTTTCGTAATCAAGTATGTCCTGTAAATGTCCTTTCGTAACCAAGTATGCTATTTCTCTTCTAATGCTTTTGTTGCTAACTGTCACTTGTTGACCTTCCTGAAGTTTGGTTCTTATCTCGGATGATGTATAAGGTTATTTTCTGAAGACACTGCTTGCTATAAATCTGTTGTCCCTCTCTGTTATTACTCTTCTGCGATCTTGCCCTTTATATCTTGTATACTCTCCAGTCTGCCCGTATCGTTTAATATTGCAAAAATTTCCAGACTTGGAAATTCATAACATTTGGGACACTTTCGGGTTTCGACACTTGAACAACGCTGAGATCCGGCAATATTACTTAAATTTTTTAAATAATGTTCCCTTAACGCAATGATATAAAATTTGTGAGAAAAACAACAAAAATATATTGTTTGTTACAAAATTGTTTATACTAATCCACCAATAATAATGAATATTGTACGCAATAAAGAAATTAACAGATAACCAAAAAACAAATAACAGTCGTAAATAAAATTTAATTAAAATCATCCTTTTTCAAATTACATGTACTGGTATAGACGGCCAGTGCGAAAAGATAAAAAAATTTATGTCATTCTATTTTTTTTCTTTGTTCTCTGAATACGTTCATGAGTGTATAATTAATATTGAAAGATTATGGGATAACTGTATTATTACATTTATTATGAATTAGATTAATGCAAATTTTTCAACAAAATAAGCAATATTCATGATGACACACATTAGAAAATATAAAAAAATTGCCGCTTATTGGCGATCTGTCCCATTTAATTTATAAACTTGCAAATAAAATAAGCAGAACAAGGTAATGACACCAATAATGGACAGTATCATCATAACACTTGTTAATAAAAATCTATTAAACATTGTTTCATTATATTTTGTATTAAAAATAACAGAATGTATACTTGTAGCCATCAAAATGTGTAATTTGATTTATTAACATATCCATCACTACAGGTGCATGGATGTCTAAAAAATATTATTAAGGGCCAGTCACTGGTTCAACTGAAGTGCCACCAATGGATGGCTCGGAAACATTGATGTTTGTAACGCCGCACACATGATCTAAATCTTCATATCAATTTAAATAGAAATATCTTGTATTAAAAAAACGACTGGGTTTACCATTAGTAATACGTTGGATATCTGCAATGCGATAAATAATCCATATTAGCGGCCTAAAATAAATATCGGGCACGTGTCTGTTACTTTAAATACAGATTTTAGATGGATTTCATACAGATGAATTTTATGATGGCTGAAAGCTCCATTGCTCCTTCATATTATCATACAGATTAATTCATTTAAGATGTTCACTTTGCCAAAAAGCAGTAAATTTAGTTTAAGTCAATCGTTTATAATTTTGGGAAATATAACAAGTGGTTAGTTCCTTCAAGAATGTTATTATCTAGGGGAAGAACTATTATTAGCCGAAATCACAATACTCTAGAGGGAGTATCTAAAACCTGGACAATTTATTAAAAGTAAAAGACACACTAAATATAATTCTGTGCGTTAGGTGTAACATTCAAATACTGAGTTTACACCCAAAGGTCTAGTATTCAAAATTTTATGTCGGTAGTCAAGGCGCTGAGCTACTTTGCAGCTTCCAACAACAATATGGAAGAGCACAGTAGGATGTTATCACTAGAGGGCACTAAAACTTAAACTACAGAAATGTGCGGACCAATGAATTAATTTTTAAAAAGATGACACATGCAATTACAATGGATATGCAAGTAAAAATATTGCTGAGAATTTCCTCCAGAAATTTAACATTTTGTGTGGAGAGTCAAAGACAATACTCATAGAGTAGTGCATCGGAAAACATGAAACGAAAGCTTTTACAAATTTTTTTCTTTTACAATTATTTTCATTAGACTCCACAAAAAAATAATTTTCTTTACAATCTACAAAGTTTATTTTCTTCGGAATCCGTAACATTTCAAAAAAATTAAAAATTATTTCAATTAATAGGAAAATTTTATACAACAAATATTATACACAAATGGTCAAACAATGACTTGTGTATAAAACAACTTCTATTTTTATTATTCAGTTTCCTCAAAGAAACATTGGAGAAGAAAAATTTAATTTTTGTAATTATTAAAAAAAAACATTTATTTTGAAAATGTTTTATTTGTAAATGATATATAACAATATTGGGTAAATGCTAAATAAGTCAGAAGTCAAAATAAAAACCTAAATGACGTGTCAAAGATTATACCAATAATATTTTTGCAGAATAAAATACTTGTGGATATCAAACTGAACAAGGAGGTGGTTCATGTGAACTGGACTCCGGATACGGTGAGCAACTTGGTGTCGGTACAATGCGCCGATGGGAGCGTGTATGAAGCATCTACTATAATAGTCACTGTGTCGTTGGGAGCTTTGCAAGCAACGTGAGTTTGTTAGAACAACTATGTTTGTGCTTTCGACTTACAGTGAAAGAATAATATTTTTAATGTCAATTAAATAAATTTAATAAATATATTTATCGTTGTTTGGGTCACAATAAGACTCACTATGATGGTTAAATGTTATCCAGTAAGACCTCCTAGGGTAAGTCTAAGTAACCCGGTAAACAGTGGAACAAAGAAAGAATTATTAACAACTAACTCTTAATTTTCTTCAAAAACATCTTTATTGCCAGTTCTAAAACAGGGCTTAATTTAATCTAGGAAAAGAAGATTTATTTGTGTCTGGAATTAAATGAAATGAATATATATATATATATATATATATATATATATATATATATATATATATATATAAATATACACATATATACATATATATATATATATATATATATATATATATATATATATATATATATATATATATATATATATATATGCATTCAATTGTGTTTAATTGTGATTGTATTTTTTTAATAATATTTTCGGGTAATATAATAAGTAAGAAAAATATTTTACTCAACTGAAAAAAAAACAGTTAAGTTTTTAATGAAGTTCTGTAATATTAAATTAATGGCAAAACATAAAATTAAAAATTCACATATATGTATTTTTCTGATTGCTTAACCACACTCGAGGAACAAATATAGATGAAATTTATATTTGATAGTTGTTTAGATGTCACTTGTCCTTTTTTTAAACTCACAACCCAGGATGCTTTACATATAGACAAATGTAAAAAATAGAAAAACCTCAAATAGTGATCCAATGGTTACATTAGAATGTTTGATATTACTTGCTCAACACGTCAACATGTTACTCAACATATTTATCATCACAACGTTACCTATTTTCCTGTGAAAAATAGATTTAAGTTGTTTTTATAAAATTGAAATTCATACTGTTTCAAAGAAATTTGTATCAGGGAAATTGGTCGATTGATTTCAGTCATGAAACTATGTTCACACCACCACTGCCCATCTCCAAAGTACAGAGTATCAACAACTTGAACTTAGGAGCAGTAATTAAGATGGCTCTGAGGTACGAGACCAGGTGGTGGGGAAACGAGACAAACCTGGCTTTTATATGGGATAAGGAATCAAGAGGTACTCTGAGTGCGCGTGATAGATGGCTAGAGGATCTGTTTGGTGCAATGAAAGCGTCAGGTTAATTTCTTCTTAATTTTATTTTTAATAACATTTGATAGAAAAATGAATGCAACATTATTTTCATTAAATAACAAACATATACCTTATTTAGTTTATAGTAATAATTTGGCTTGACATGAAAATACAAATGCAACAGTTTATGTGTGAGAATTAAAAACGAAGGCGTTCGGAGACCCACAAAATTTTGGTGGCAGAATCAAGAAGTAAATGAAATAAAAACATTTACAGCTTTCAAATAAATTGGACAAATATTTGTCTTTGACCAGAGATTCTCAATCCATTTTTGTAGTAATACACCTGGTTGCGCTAGACTGATGTTAATAACCAAAACGACAGTAAATTATTTAATTCACCCTATGCTGATGTAAAGCCTTAGAACCATTTTAAAATCAAACTAATTATGTTTAATGCAGGTGACGTCAGGAGTAATATCTAAGAAGAAGGAACAAAATTAGTTTAATTCCGAATTAGCGACTATGACTTCACACAAATTAAATTTAAAACAAATAATTAAATACAATGATATTACCAGGTTGCATTCTGTTTGAAGCTGCTTCTGCCTAAGTTTAGTTAAGTTGCCACCAATTGGCTTTTATTTTAATGAAACTTGTACCGTCTTCAAATAGTAATGCATTGTATTAATAGACCATTTATAGATTGAATCTGTTTACATTCTTATGTAATATGCAAAATTTAATTAATATGTATGTACTTGCTTGTCTTGCATAAGTCGTATTACAGATGATCATTCTAAACATTTTACGAGTATACAACAGGCGTCTCACTGTTACTATTTTATACTCGCGTTTGAAACACATCAAATGACTGAAATTGTCTTATTATGGTGTATTGGATTAATCACAAGCCACACGGCCTTTGACTTCGCAGCGCGGTGCATTGCAGTGGTTCAATTCCCGGCCACTCCTTGAGCGGGGCTGAACTGATGTTCTAATTGACTGAAAAAAATTAGTCAGCTGTTGTTTTCATGGCAAAAAGTGAACCTTTTGTGTCCCATGTGTTCTTTAAGATATATAAATAAATAACCATACATTAACTGCAAATTATTTTTTGTAGGATCAGACAATGTTTTGATACTGTGGTTGGTAGGGGATATGGTCCAGTTTGTGGAAACCCTTCCTCTGCATGCATTAAAAATAAAACTGGACTGGTTGGTTAGGAAGTTCTGTAAACCACATTTCTCCCTCTATCAAGATTCAGTGGAACTGCGACGGTGAGCATACTCACTTTATTTTTATTGGGAGACGGTTTTGTTTTTGATGGGAACTTCAGTTTTTTCTTTCCATTTTTGATTGCATTTGATTGTAAATATCTAGAATTAGTTAAGTATTACATTTATTTGAACATGGAATAAATAAAAGGAATTGGTGCTAGAGTTTACCAGATATGTTTTATGGTAGTATTATAACTTTAAAAAAAAACTTCTGAAAAGCATTTTTTCTTTACCAAAGATGGTGCTATTACGCATCTCAATGTTCAGTTATTGTATATATCCTTAGTTCTTAATATCCAACAGGTGGGAAGGCTTCCTTATAAGTAACATTTTCTAAATTTTCGATTTAAACGTTCAGTGTACAAAAATGATAATACATTTTTTTAGAAGTTTGTGAATCACAATAGTAAATATTTTATCCCGATACATCCAGCAGTCCCCCATAATTTCGGTCTTTCTCTGTTTTTAAATTTGTACAGATGAGACTCGGATAATAGCCATACGGTATTATCGGGATATTCTTTATCTGCTTACTTATTGTTCTCTTGATTGACATTGAGACTATTGGAGTCCACAGTAAAATTGTTTGATAATTAAATTATGGAAAGCCATTTTCTACCTGGCGCACATAACAAATAAACATACACACATGTAATTGACTGAAATACACGCCTTTGTTAGCAACACTGCATAGAGCAATTGGTAAACTGAAATCAGTAGATTCTTCAATTTGATGCTACATTTGTGGCACAATGAATGGAGTCTCAAGATTTGCAACGTGCTGGATATTCAAAGTAATTTTAGTCACATTGCAGTAATTGCACATATAATCGAAAGCCTGGTTCAGGCTATGGATGCATATTTTCAATTGAGATCAATTGGTTAGTTTGTGTCGCTGTCCACTGATGGTTTGGCAGATAACTTTATACAGACATAGATGTCAGTTATATTCTACTCTTTAGATTGCAGCATCAGCTTCTCGGTCCGTACAAAAAATAAAGACCCCAGGATATTAACCAAGTTAACTTTCATTTTCTCCCAGTTATTACAGTCACCTTGGTCAGGGCAGCTTGTACTAACTTTACTTTGCGGATGGTTTCTTTTTCACAGCCTTCCAGAAAAACAGACACATTCCTGCTTCAATAGAAATGGTCATAATGTCCACATTCGAATATCACAAGTTGTTTACCTTATAATGAAATTAAATAAAAAATCCTATAGATTTCTTTGCTTTTCTCCATAGCTCTACGTGGGCCACAAATCCCCATTTCAAAGGCTCATATAGCTACCATGGTCTGCGTTCAGATATAATTGATGACCCTACTGAAGGACTACGTGAGCCCATTGTGTATTCTGGGATACCGCGCCTACTGTTTGGCGGGGAGGCCACCAGCCAGCACCACTTCTCCACGGTGCACGGCGCAGTTGAGAGCGGGTGGAGAGAGGCTGACAGAGTACTGGCTGCCGGGTTACAATAACCAGCGACAGATGGAAAAGTTTTGTTTGTGAAATGAACAATAAATACATTATTGTTAAATTATAGACAATAGAGCATATTGTTTTTTTTGTTGCTCTCCTCACTTTGCCTCAATTGGCCTTCCATTCTGCCTTGTTACACAGCCTCATTAGCAAAACCAAAACATATTATTGAAAGGTAACTGTTTCATCTAAATAAAACATACTTTACGCCCTGAATATTACAAATTATGTTGAGAAATACAAATATTTACAGAGTTTTCATTATTAATAATGAGTACATAAATAACAACATCACATATTTTCTCTTTAATTTATGGTTTTCGTTTTTTCAATGGAAAACTTTTACCAATGTCACTTTGATGCAAAATTTAGACAATATTGATTAAATCATTTTTTGGCCGCTGAAGAAAAATAAAATAAAATAAACAAAATTAAAACACAAAATACATCTTCACAGATTTATAAAATACATATTTATAGATATTCAAATATATTAAATATATAGAAAATTTAAAAAAAATAAAAATATGAAAGACATATTTACAGATTTACAAATTACATATTTACAAATATTCAATGTAGAAATAATATTTATATATATATATACCAATGTGTGTAAGAGTGTTTAATTGATATATATGTATGAAATAATATTCATATATATATATATATATATATATATATCAATATATAATATTCATATATATATATATATCAAGAGTGTTTACACTCTTACACACCTTGAAATCATAGGTTGCAGAATCTCTCATACGCAGCCTAACCAAATGTGTGGGAAGACCAATGTCCCAAACGCATGTGCGACATCACTGAAGTTTCCCTCTGAGAAAATATATATTTCGAGAACCAAGGTTCTCGAACCAGGGTAGGGGTATAAGATGAAGCTGGAAGTATTTGCATGCAGTCAGCTAATCACAGAGTATCCATGGAAGGAGGTCCTCTACATAATTGCAAAGTGGTTTTCCAACCAGAGTAGCATACCAAGCTTTTGCATCGATCATTTTATTTTTTCTTCTGCAGTAATGATCAGGGATCCATGCAAGAACAACATCTAAACACACATACCTAGTTTTCGTTGTATTACAACACCTTAATTGATCAAGAGAATCAGAAAGTCAGAAGTAAAGTTTACTGATAAAGCATTAGCGATGAGGTACTTTAAGAATATATGAATCTCATTATGCTGAGCATACCTCAAACATCCCCAGTACCTTGGCATTTCTCGGAGAACTTCATCTTGGTCAATTAATAATCTTAATCTTGGTCAATTAATCAAGTAATCTTCATCTTGGTCAATTAATAATCTTCATCCAATTGCCAACACACCTACTGTTTTCTGACCTGAAAAAGTTGTCTGTTTTACTGGAATTCTTTATTGCTAATGGAATGAGTAGACAATACGTCACTGTTGAGAAAATCTTGAGGGATTGTCACATCACACATCACATTTGTAATTTTTAAGGTCAGCCACAGTGTTATTACCTGAGGAAATTTATGTCTTTTTATTTAGAAATCTGTGTGTTTTTACAAGCATAGAATCGAATGGGTATAAAATCCCTTAATATAAAATATTAAAGTCGAAGAGAACCGTTACTTAAGAGGAATATGGTACTTGCCTTCACTTCCCTCAGACAAAAGGAAGTTCAATCGCTCCGCAAGAGAGTTCATAATTATGCTTCTGGACACTGGAAAGAATAAGACACCTCAAATTATTTTCATGTCATCGGCTTCAGGCCAATGTGAATACTCTTTGTAGAAAGCCTCGAAATACTTGTACAAGTCCCAAGTGCATACTTTTACCATTAGATCTCAATCAGTCTTGGCTAGAATGGACAGTGAAAAGGCGGAGATCTTCATATCTGACCTGGAAAGCATCTTCAAACCAAATGAGGGGCACACAGGCAACCATTGGTAAGTGCCACCCTCCATAATCAATTAGCAGTAACAGGACTGAGTTTGGCAAAGGTAGATTTTCATTTTGGTCAGTAGAAAATTTTGATGGTGTTTTAAAGAGTGTAAACTGTTGAAAACACGACGACTAACATCATTTACTTGAGGGCGTCAACTAAGATTTTTCAATATCTCTGATAAGAACAGACTCGGTTATAGTAATAACAGTTATAAGAGAACATAATGAAAATGAAAAGTATTATTGGAAGTAAAATTGGAAACTTTTTCCTTCGTCAAAAAAACATCATCAATCTCATTCACACACTTCATTACATTACTTCACTAAGAATGAAAATTAGGTCAAAAAACATGTTAACACAGAGTTTATTACAAAAAACACAGTTTGTAAGGGAAATTATGTTGAAATAAATTTTTTATTATGACATAATGGCGAGCGAGAATTATTTGTGTGAAAAATGTCATTTTTAATGTATATTATTTCATTTAATAACCAGCAAAGAGTGAAAGGACTTGACCTATTTCTACCCAGTAACACCTTGTAATGACCACGAATTTAAAATAAACACAAAAAAATTAAAAATAAATTAACAAATTATGACATTTTCTTTGCATCTCTTGAGCTCGGGAGTAATAATTTATGTATTATAAAATAGGAATTACTTTGATGATTATTTTTCTATTTTACATTGCTTGTCAACGTCAACGATACCTGCGTCAATATTACCAACTATAATGACTGTAACAATACCTTTATTATATTTTATTAGTTGCTTCAGACAACTTTTGCATTATAATAATTGTTTTAAAGATAAAAGTTACATCATTTTAATATAAAAATATACAACATTAGAATATTAAGTTTACTTTCTATGCATTGAACGGAAGGTCAATATAATGTGCAAGCAATGTAAAATAGAAAAATAATCATCAAAGTAACTCCTATTTTATAATACATAAATAATTACTCCCGAGCTCAAGAGATGCAAAGAAAATGTCATAATTTGTTAATTTCTTTTTAATTTTCTTGCGTTTCATTTAATTCGTGGTCATTACAAGGTGTTACGAGGCAGAAATTGGCCATGTCCTTTTACTGTTTGCTGGTTATTAAATGATGGGATATACATTAAAAATGAGATTTTTCAAAAATATAATTTTCGCTCACCATTATGGCATAATAACAAATTTATTTTAAAAATATTTCCCTTACAAACTGTGTGTGTTTTGTAATAAACTGCGACTTAACATGTTTTTGACCTAATTTCCATTCTTAGTGAAGTAATGTAATGAAGTGTGGATGAGATTGATGATAAATTTTTGACGAAGGAAAAAGTTAATGTTAAATTTCCAATTTTACTTCCGATAATATTTTTCATTTTCATTATGTTCTACCATAATTCTGATTACTATAACCGGGTCGGTTCTTCACTAATTCTATTAATATTTCATCTTAAAATTAAATATTGAAAATACTTTCGAAGCATAGTTTACAATTAATATAACACTGTGTGTACTTGAACATGCTTTCATAATAAATTTCTTAAGGGAATGTTATTTATATTTCCCACGTGACTACGCTTGCCTGGTATTAAGGAAATGGGAAAAACTTTTTATCTAAGAAATGTGTATAGATTTCAATGAGGTCAGTTACGTAGTTACGAGGTGAGTATTGTTTAGAATGTAATTTGCCAGACTTGACTATTATCATTTGTCGTGGTGCAGTGTGGTGTACCGAGTGAATTATTTAATGTTAGTCTGGATTAAATGCATGCAGTAATTAACACATTAATTTCTGACCCATAATGCTGCTACTTCAGAAATATACAAAAGGATAATTGATTGCCTCCATAATTACTAAACTGAAATGATAAGTATACAGTATTTATTTACATAAGAATTCGTAAGTTAACATTCATTGGTTAGACATGTATGGCATTTTCTTTTGTCTTGGATCGATCTAGACTATAACGATATGATACAATAGTGAGATCCTATTGAATAGCCACCATCTAAACATCCAAATATTATTGACCAAAGACTATGGAATAGAAGACTTTCTGAATAAATTGACAGTTTATTTATTTCTAAAAAGTAAACTAAAAGCCTAAAAGTAACCAGGGACCAGGGAAGTACATATTTTTCAAGGAGTGTTTGCGTGTGTAATGCTTGCTACACAAAATGCATTGCAAATGACGAAAATGTTAAAATAAACACAAAATGCTCACAGAAGACCTGAAAAAAGGAAAACAATTTAGACTGTGGATGGAAGCTGGGTAGACAGCTTGACTTCCCTTTTCATTACAAATAGCTAATGATATGCTTCTTGTTAAATTATATTCAGGTTATGTAAAAGGATGATTATGTTTAATGAAAATATGTAAAAATATGTTTTGCAATTAACATAATTTCTTAATTGTGGGAACAGATTTAAAAAGGCCTTTCCCATTGACTATTTGACCAGAGATGTTATTTTCTGTTTGAAAATTATATTCTCCCTTGTTAATAAAATGGCCAGCTCTAAGTAGTATTTTATTTTCAATTGTACTTTTTCACATTCCGCTGATAAACGGCTCACAGCTATATTTTACCCATGTCTCAATAATAAAAATATTGTACTGGCAATGACAGATAAATAAATAAAAGTTCTTATGGCAATCCAGCAGTAGTATGGACGATAAAGAATTTTTGAATAGAGCTGTATTTATCAAAATTTTACAATAAACTGAATAGATAATTGCAGCAATTAGCCTCGGAAATTACTGTTCAATTGTCCGACACATTAGTTACAAGTGTGTTTCAACTGGAAATCTTAAAAGTGTTCCAAGAATTCGAGCAACGAATTGTGATGCATTTGTTGGGTTTTGATTGTCGCTTTTTTTGAGTTTTTCTTGAGTATTGAATACTTCAAATTTATCATAGGATGACAAGGCAGTACACTGTGTTTGTTACTGCAGCAAGTGTACGAGTGGGGTAGAATGTTTAAAAGCAACTTTTGTGGGAGATGCCTCACGACAAAGTCAAACTCACCGTAGAGTGATGGACAAAAACATCACTCCATACACTTTCGAAGCGGTGGTATATTTATATTCAACTTTATGGAGGCCATGTCACAAATTTATATGTATGATTTGCAACATTTTGCCGTAGCATGAGATTCAGTAGTAAGTACAATGTCTAATCAATTTTTGTAAAGGATTTTTTCAAGTTTTAATATATTGAGTGACAGTCCGTTTATGTTTCATGTTGCAGTGCAAAGACATGTAATTGTTAGTCCATTTTGGAGATTACCATTGTCAATAAATTTAACAATTTTCCTATTTGTTGGAGAAGTAAATTTATCTTTTTAAATTTTTTGATCAGGATTTTCTCCACTGTGGTCTGTTGAAGTAAAAGATATAGGTTATATGCTGATGCAATGCTGGTGTATCCAGAAGCTATGTCAGCGTAAGTTCTACCATTTTAGTTACTAATTGAAGACTGTATAGATCCGGTGATCAACTCGGGCCTTCTGTTTTTGACATATATATATATTTTTCTTTTTTGTCAGCTTTTCAAAAAAATTCTTCGTAATGCGCAGTACTGTGTCAATTGTGACAAGCACATTTTTTTCCGTTTAATTCATCATTTTTAATATAGAAATTTGACTAGGAAAATTCAATTCTAAGCAGATGAGATATTTAGAGAAAAAAAATAAAAATCGGGCTACACGACAAAAAACTTTGGCAACTTCTGGTTTAATGTGGAAAGTACAGCAAAGTCGGTCAGTGAGATATATTAATATGAGGACTCGTTAAGAAGAGACAGTACATGCAAATTTTTGACCTCGACCTTACACTGTCCTTAAAAATTAAAATAGTGGAATTATAAGGTATTATAAAACATATTTTCTTATAAACTACGTAAGCCAGGGACACAAAATTGAACGTTTGCTATTGTGAATAGGAAACCATATTACTCTTGCAATTTTATAGAGCATCTCGTTTTTGGTCTGCTCTTGGATTAGCCGAAAGCATGCAGATGCTTCCAGGTTCAACTTATACCTGTAAAACCTTGCTTCTTGAAACACTCATTTTCTCAGAGTGAAACTTCAGTGGTGTCGCACGTGCATTTGGGATATTGCTCTTCCCACATATTTGGCTAGGCTGCTTATGAGATATTCTACAACCTATGATTTCAGTGTGTGTGAGAGCATTTACATGTGCGTATACATGAATATTTTGTTTACATACGAATATATGAAAATATGTATTTTGTAAATCTGTAAAGATGTATCTGTATTTTAATTTTGTTGAATTAGTCAATATTGTCAAAATTTTGCTTCGAAGTGAAATTGGTAAAAGTTGTCCATTGAGAAAATGAATACCATAAATTAAAGAGGAAAGATGTCTTATTGTTATTTTTGTGCACATTCCTAATAATGAAAACTCTGTAAGTATATGTATTCCTCAGCCTTAATTTATGATATTTAGGATGTAAAGTATGTTTTATGTAGGTGAAACAGTCTCAATGCTGCACATTATCCATGAAGCACAATTGCTACATTTTGTTTTGTTAATGAGACTACGCAACAAAAGAGAATGGAAGGCCAATTAAAGTGAGGACACTAACAAAAAAACAATATGTTGTATTGTCTATATTGACATAATAATGTATTGTTAATTTCGCATAAAACATTTTTCCATTTGTTGCTGGTTATTGTAATCTGGTAGCCAGTATTCTGTCAGCCTCTCTCCATTTGCTCTTAACTGCACCATACACCGTGGAGAAGTGGTGCTGGCTAGTGGCCTCCCTGCCGAGGAGCAAACGTGGTGTCCTGGAATACATAATGGGCTCACATAGTCCCTCAGTAGGGCATCAATTATGTCTGAACATAGACCGTGGTAGCTGTACGGACTCATAAGATAGGGGTATTGGTGACCCACATAGAGCCATGAGGAAAAGCAGAAAAGTTTAAATTTGATTTGTTTTCATAGTAAGGTAAACAACTTGTGACATATGAATGTGAACATCATAATTGTTTCTGTTGAAGCAGGAATGCATCTACTATTCTGGGAAGCTGTGAAAAAAATACCATCCGCAAAGTAAAATTAGGAAAAGCAGCCCTCTCCAAGGGACTGAAATATCTGGTTGAAAATAAAAATTAACTCAGAGAATATATTGGGATTCTTTATTTTCTTAAAGGGGTCAAGAAGCCAATGCTGCAATCTAAAGAGTGACACAAAACCAATATTTTCAGGATATCTGTATAGAATTATCTGTTGCCCTCTCAGTAGACAGCGACAGGAACTAACAAATCTGTGTCAATTGAAAGTCTGGATCCACAGCTTGAATCATGCTATTAATAATATGCTGCCAATATGTCTGCAATTACTTTGAATATTCACAACATTGTAAATCTAGAGAAGGTGTTAGTTGTGAGAGATTTCGGGGTGAATCACCAGTAGGGCATTAAATTGAAGCATCTACTGATTTCAGTTTACTAATTGTTCTATACAAAGGCATGTATATTAGTCAAATCACATGTATGTATGTTTATTTGTTATGTGAGCCAAGTAGAAAACAAACGTGCTGATTTCCATAATTAAATTATCAAACAATTTTATTGTGGACTCACATTGTTTCAATTTCAATCTAGAGAACAACACGCAAGCTGGTTATGATACACTTAGCAAAAAACCTACACAAATTCAGATGAAGGATATTTTAATAATACCATATGGCTATTAACTGATTGTTATCAATACACATTTAGAAACAGAACAGGAAGAAACATCTGCTGAAATATTAAAAAAAAACAAGATTTCCCAGTGATTTTGATCAGTTTGGTTTTCACCTGTAAGCGAACACTCTATTCTTCACCTTTGTATTATGGCTTTATATTAACCCATCTAGGGTCCGGGTGTTAATTAGCAAATCAACGCAGCAGGCTGGAAGAGCTGAAATTCCCAACAGATGCGCTGTCAAAATTTCATTATAAACTAATTGTGGAAATTATTATAATTAAAACTATCTACAACCATATATTACCAAAAAGGTTATGAAATTTTATAAATCTTGAAATAATTTTTTATTTACAAATATATAAAAAGATACAAAAAAAATTATAAATTTTTTATGAAACCAATTTCTCCCCGAGAACTTTTCTTAGAACCCGATTTTCAATTATTTCAGATTATCTCGTAAATTATGGTAGGTAAAAAACGAATTTTTCATTTAAAATAATCTCAGATAAATTTCTAAAACAAATGTTTTTAGTATATAAATCTAATTTAAATATAAATACTCAGAAAACATTTTATAATATTATGAAAGAACAATGTGTTGAATATATGTATATTCATTAGCCATCCACGGAAAAAAATCGCAAAAATTTTACAACTTAATTTATTGAAATTAACATTACACAATAGAAGTCACAAGGGATCATTCATAAATATAATTTATTGTTTATTATCATTTGAATCATCTGCGCGCGGACCTTAGACGGATATCGATGCACTGCAATTCAATGTCAAGTCCGCAGCGTCTACTATGTCGGTCCGTATTCGGAACACATATCCGTCTCGCTGGCCTATGTTGGTTTAAGACAAACAGATGGAATAATAACAAATGTTAATTTAATATTAAAGTTTATATTTAGTCCCCTGAACTAATTTTACATTATTATATGTATGTATAGATTTTTATAGATTATATTTTATAGATATTTGCTTATAGATTATAAATGAACTTAAGTAATTTTAATTTGCACAATAGAATAACTCAATATAATAAATGAACTTAAGTAATTTTAATTTGCATAATAGAATAACTGAATATAATAGATGAACTTAAGTAATTTTAATTTGCACAATATGATAACTGAATATAATAGATGAACTTAGGTAATTTTAAATTATGTAAACCAGACTGCAATTAAATTTCTTTAGAAGGAAATCTATTTCACATTTAATTTTGCTTGTTTAGGATGACGGGAGTAATATATTGACAGGGTTTGATTTATTTCCCCTTCATATAAATAAAATATTTTCCTTTAAAAATTACATTTAAGTGTTTGTAACAGTTTTGTAATAACTGCGGAACGCTTTATAAAATATGTCTACTACACTGTCTTGCTTGTAACAGTATTTTATTCCCTTAAACATATCTGGTAACATCCAGCATCGCTTCCTTTTATTTATTTCATGTTAAAATAAATGTAATACTTAGCAACTTCAAGATTTTCTAGGCGTTTATATTTGTGAAGCAATATAAATGAAAGAACTGAAACTCTCATCAAAAACAAAACCTTCCCCAAATAAAAACAAATTGAGTATGCTCACCGTCTCAGTTCCACCGAATCTTGATAGAGAGAGAAATGCGGTTCAAAGAACTTCCTAACCAACCTGTCCAGTTTCATTTTTAATGCATGCAGAGGAAGGGTTTCCACTAATTGAACCATATCCCCTGTTAGCCACAGCACCAGAACATTGTCTGACCCTACAAACAATTATTTGGAGTTCATGTATGATTAATTGTTTTATTTATTTACATATCTTAAAGAACACATGTGACACAAAATTGCTATGAGAACTATAGCTGACCACTTCTTTCAGCCAGTCAAAATATCCGTTCAACCCTCCTCAAAGAGTGACCGGGAATCAAACCACCACGCTGCGAAGTCAAAGGCCATGTGGCTTATGATCAACCCAAGACACCATAATGAAAACAATGTCAGTCGTTTGGTGTGTTTCACAAGCGAGTACAAAATAGCAACAAGGAGACACTTGTCGTATACTTGTAGAATACTTAGAATGATCATTTATAATTGCGCATGACGAGCAAGTACATAGATCTCAACTAAATTTTGCATATTACATAGGAATGTAAATTGATTGAATCTGCAAATAGTC
Organism: Druceiella hillmani; assembly: GCA_039881145.1. Lineage (NCBI taxonomy): Eukaryota > Metazoa > Arthropoda > Insecta > Lepidoptera > Hepialidae > Druceiella > Druceiella hillmani. The sequence continues at coordinate 6,645,662 of JAYKKI010000019.1, forward strand.
TATTAATACAATGCATTGTTATTTCTAGGGAGTGCAAGTTTTATTAAAATAAAAGCCAGCTATTGATCAGCTTAAAAAAAGTTGGGCGGAGACAGCCTTAAACAAGAATACAAGCCGGTAATATTTTTGCATTTAATTATTTGCTTTAAATTCAATTTGTATGATTTGTTCCAGCTTCTTACATATTACTTCCGACAAAACTCCTTACAGTAAACATAATTAATTTGATTTTAAAATGGTTCTAAAGTTATTACACCAACATGGTGTGAATTTATTTATTAATTATCAATGTGCGCAGCCAGACATATTACTACCATTATGCGAAGAGACAAATACAAGTAACAGTTTATGTGTGAGAATTAAAAATGAAGATGTTCGGAGACCCACAGGGTTTTAATGGCAAAACCAAGAATAGTTAAAAACGTTTTCAAGTTTTCGAAGAAATTGAACAAATTTTTATCTTTTAATAGAGATACTCAATGCATAACGGTAGTGATACGTCTGGCTGCGCACGATTGTTTTCATTATGGTGTCTTGGATTGACCATAAGCACACGGCCTTTGACTCCTTGAGCAGGGCTGAACGGATGTTTTAATTGGCTGAAAAAATTAGTCAGCTGTTGTTGATAACAACATCTGACCAATTAGCAACTTTGTGTCATATGTGTTCTTTAAGATATATAAATAAATAAAACAATTAATCATACTTGAACTCCTAATTATTTTTTGTAGGGTCAGACAATGTTCTGATGCTGTGGCTGACAGGGGATATGATCCAGTTTGCGGAAACCCTTCCTCTGCATGCATTAAAAATGTAACTAGTCTGGTTGGTCAGGAAGTTCTTTGAACCACATTTCTCTCTCTATCAAGATTCGGTGGAACTGCGATGATGAGCATACTCAATTTGTTTTTATTGGAGGATGGTTTTGTTTTTGATGAGAATTTAAGTTTTTTCATTTTTGATTGCATTTATATATTTGTATATATACATTCATTTAATTTCATTCCAAACACAAATAAATTTTTAATGAGCATTTTTCCTAGTTTTAATTAAGCCCGTTTAAGGGTTGGCAAAAACATCTTTAAGATGAAAATTAAGAGTCAGTTGTTAATAGCTGTTTCTGTGTTCTACTGTTGCTACACAATGTTTCTGTGTTCTACACGTTGCTTGCAAAATACCCAACGACACGGTGACTATTACAGTAGATGCTTCACACAGGCTCCCGTCGAGGTGTTGCACCGATACCAAGTTGCTCACTGTATCTGACGCCCGGTTAACATGAACCACCTCCTTGTTCAGTTCAGTATCCACAAGTGTTTCATTCTACAAAAATATTATTCTTATAGTCTTTGTCATGTCATTTAAGTTTTTATTTTGACTACATTTAGCATGTATCGGATATTGTCACATATCATTTATAAATAAAATATTTAAAAATAAATGTTTTTTTAAGTAATTACCAAAAATTAAATCTTTCGTCTTCAATGTTCCTTTTTGAGAAAAATGAATGATAAAAATAAAAAACACAACAAATAAGTTACACAATTGTTTTACTTTTTTGCCGTAAGTCTTTGTCTTGTTTTATATATAATTCATTGTCTGATCATTTGTGTATAGTTTTTGTTGTATAGAATGTTCCTATTACTTGAAATAATTTTTAATTTTTTTGAACTCTTATGGATTCCAAAGAAAATAGTTTTTTGTGGATTCTGAAGAAAATATCTTTTTTATGGAGTCTGAAGAAAATAATGTTTTCAGCTCCTACATGTTTCCCCATATGTAAAAACTTCATTTCATGTTTTCCAATGCACGGCTGTATGAGTATTGGCTTTGAATCTCCACACAAAATTTTAAATTTCTGGAGGAGATTCTCATCAATATTTTTACTTGCATTTCCGTTGTGATTGCACGTTTCATCTTTTTAAGTATTAATTCATTGGTCTACAAGTTTCTGCAGTTTAAGTTTTAGTGCCCTCTAGTGATAGCTACATCCTACCGTACTCTTCCATATTGTTGTTGCAAGGGGTGAAGTAGCTCAGAATCTTGATTACCAACATAAAATTTTGAATACTAGACCTTTGGGTGTGAGTATCATCACCAGAGTATCATAATTTCACCTAATAATAGTTCTCCGCCTGGATAATAATATTCTTGAAGCACCTATCCACTTGTTAAAATTCTAACTAAATTAATTAATCTGTACGATGTGCGAAGCAGCAATGGAGCCTTCAATCAACATTAAATTCATCACGTCATATCCATCTAAAATCTGTATTTAAAGTAACGGATACCTATTCGATATTTATTTTTGGCCACTAATACAGTTTGTATATTGCATTATATGACTAAAGATATCTGGCATATTGCTAATGGCAAACATAATCGTTTTTTAAATACAAAGTTAAAAATCGCACATAAAATCATTAACGAAAAATAAATTCTCATGAAGAATGAGGACATATTTATTTAAATTGATATAAAGATTCAGATCTTCTGTACAGCGCTATATGTACCCATTGAACGAGTGATTGGCCCTCAATAAAGTTATTTAGAAATCCATGCACCTAAGTGATAAATATGTTTTTTATTTGCATATAATTTACAAATTAAATTGTGGACTTTTGTCAAATTATATATTTTGATAACTTCACATATATATTCTGTCATTTCTTAATACAAAATATGCGTTTATTTTTTAATACATTTTTATTAACACGTTTCTATCACAAGGGCACTGTTAATTATTGGTTTCACTACCTTATCCTGTTTATTTTATTTGTATGTTAATAAATCAAACTGAACAAATCATGCCCGCCGATAAGCAGCAAAATTTTTTATATTTTCTTTTGTCGACATACGCCTTGAACATTGCTTATTTTGTTGAAAAATTTGCATCAATATAATTGAAAATAAATGCAATAATACAGTTATTCCACAATTCTTGAACATTAATTACACATACGGGAAAGCAGAAAAAAAGTAGAATTATATAAATGTTTTTTTCATTTCACACTGGTCGTCTATCCCGGCACACGTAATTTGAAAAAAGAATAATTTCAATTGAATTTTATTTGGTTTCATTTGTTTTCTTTTCTGTTAATTTCATTATCGCGTACAATATTCTATATTGAGTAGTGTAAGATATTTTGCAACAAACACTTTACTTTTGTTGTTTTTCTCACAAATTTTTTATCATAGCATTAAGGGAACATTATTGAATATCTTTAAGTGATAATGTCAGATCTTAAGTGTTAGCATCGCTTAAGTTTAGAAATCTATAACTTTAATAGAAAATGGTTTCACTTACAATGAAGTGGATCAAATATTACAAGTCTCCAAGTCTGTGACTTTTGTAATGTTAAACGATACTGTCAGATTGGAGAGTATGCAAGACGAGAGAGGAACGAAAGATTTATTATAAGCAGTATCTTAAGAAACTGCCCTTCGACTACTTTCGAGTAGGGTACGAAACTTCAGGAAATTTGATAAGTGACAGTTAGCACCAAAACCATGAGAAGGAGACGTAAGGACTGGAATAGAGGCATACTTGCTCACTAGAGGATCTTTACTCACTGCAGATCATGGAGTAGCTTGGTCCAACTTTACTTGTTTGCACCGGCACTGGGGTGATCGTTTGGGCAACTGCACTCTTTACTGATGAGTCCTGATTCTGTCTTGAGTCAGATGATGGAGGGTTAAAGTATGGAGCCGACTCAGAGAAAGGTCCCATCAGTATAACATTGTTGGAAGAGAGCCTTATTGTGGAGGGTAAGTAATGGTATGGGGCAGTATTTCCAGAGGACATTGCATTACACGCACGGATATTATAGAAAACTGGTGCCTTTTTTCCCATACATTGAAAATGATTTTGTTTCAATGCATGATAATGCTCTACCTCGGTGACTGCAGCAGTTATTCTGAAGTGTCTCACTGAGGTTGGAATTGAAGTTTTGGGATGCCCAACAAGCTCACCACGACCTTAATCCAATAGAATGTACTATTGTATGTTTGGGTTATGTTTGTGATAAGCTGAAAAAATTAATTAAGTAAAGAAATCCATCACCAGCTAACTTAAAGGATCTAAAAAAGCATTGATAGAAGGATAGAATTTAATGCCACAAAGTTTCATTGACAATTGAATAAAAAGTATGCCCAGACAAATACAGGCAGTGTCTACAGCGAGAAGAGGTAACACTAAATACTGACTGTGTCACCCGTTAAGAAAAACATCAGTCTTTAGAACAATATTCAATTTTCATTATGACATGTTAAAACTCCTTACAATTAAGTTACTGAGATTGATGTCTCTAATTTGTTTTCTTTTTTTGTTAAGTCGTAATTTTTTTTATGTTTGAAAATGTTAATCAAATAATTAATAATTGATTCAATTCATTAATTGTTATAGCAGACATAAATCTGTTTTTATGTCAATTTTACTCCTTTGCTTTGAATTCCTCTACATATGTCTTAAAGTCCATTAATAAACGGAAAAACATTAACAAAAAAGATCATTTAAATAACATTTACAGTGGTGTTCACCAGTGGCAGACCTATCTAAAGGGCTCTGGTACAGTACCCCCCTATCTAAATATAAAAAAAGAATGACCATTTCCATTTTATTATTCAGATGTACGTAAATATTAGAACAAATTTAATTTATTTTTTTAATTTGAGGTTTAAATTCAATCTGATAAAATTAAACTGACCAAAAATGCATATTAAAAACGAATGCAAATGCTGTAAACAATAACAAATTACGCAACGAACAGCGTACACCGCATGGAGATATTTTACGTATGTACACACGTCATTTTCTATATTGTAGCGGGCTATGTAAACTTAATAGTATCATTTATAAAGGAATAAGGAAGAGCCCCTAGTACATTTAAATACAAAATGAAATAAAACAGGTGTTCGTAATAGATATATTTTTTGAGTGTATTGTTCTACGCCTAAAAATTATTATAAGATCCATATTTATTTACATTACTAAATATTTTCTGTCGAAATGATCTTACGCCAAACTACATACATTTAAATTTTAAAGTTAATTAAATTAAATGTAATATACAATGACGCTGTTCAGATATTGTCCGCTAAACAATGACAATATTCGAGCAGCGGCGCGACACGGTATGCAGAAGACAAAGAATGCAATCTGTGTCGCATTCTCACTCACGCTCATTAGTTATTATTGAATCCTAATAATATATGTATACGTTCTGTGGCCATTTATCAAAATATTACTTATTAATTTAGTATTCAGTTTAAAATATTAAAGACAACGTATTTGAAGCTTCTTCAATCAGTTTGACATATAGTGCAAAATTGTTCAGTGAAACATGAAAATTTTTTAATATATTTGGCATTAATTTTGTAGAAATTCATTATTCACAATTAAATGAAACTACGTGATGTAGTATTACTTCTACTTTCTTTAATTTCTTTACCACGACCTAGGGTTCATTGTATTACAACATCTTCTGGGTTATTAGCAAAGATTGTTTCTAACTACTTGTCTATTTTGGATTGTAAACAAGTTAAGGTTTTATTGTTTTCCTTGTTTAATTTATTTTAGTTCTGATGTATAGTTATTGATCTCAACTGTCTAAACAAGAAAAAAAAACTTATTTATTACTTAGTAATTTAGGTTAGGACAAATGAAATGTTATTAACGTGGTATCATTTAGTAAAATCAATGTTGGAACGACAATATTGCTCTAAGATAATTATGAATACCTGTTTTTCAGCATAATTCTTCAGTATGTTTAAAATTATATAACGTTAATGTTTTAAATTTTTAATAGAAAATGGATTCGGTTGTTTAGTATTAGTGCTATTGAAAAATGTTGACTGACAGGCAATTTAACTATTTTTATTGCTTCACGAAGAATTTTTTCATGTGTTTTTATTTATTTGACATTATACTAATGCCTTTACCTAATCATACATTTTTTTAATTTGGAATATAAATTAACTTAAAACATTGATTATATCTGCGTCTGTCAATAACAGAAAAAAACACAGTTGTTGTTTGGTTTCCATTTTTATACACAAATGAACGAGTGAAGCAAACTTCAAGAAATCAATAAAATTGTTTTATTATGTTATTTTTTTTTACATTGTGCAACAACTCAAAAACTTGACGTCCAGGGTTTTATATGCAATGAACTTAAATAGTTTAATTATAATTGTGACCATAGATGGTGCCCTCCCATCATTTTGACCCACCTACCACCACTGGGGACACACCGACCACCATTTAAATAATTTATAAATCTACACAGTCATTTCATCAAATCATGATTCCAATGATATGTTAATGGTAATAGACTTTACCACTAAGATATTATGATATAACCAGCTTAGCGAAGCAATTTTTTTTCAACCTCTTGTCAAAGTTTGCGCAAAGTTTTGATGCTAACAGTGAAACAGAAAACAGTAAATAGATTACTCATCCCAAATACAGAATGATTTCACAGGAGAATAAATTGTGAACGAATATAATGACTATTAAACAGAGATTCTTTAAATAACCAAAGTTTAAAACAGAACAGAAGAAAGTGTCTAAATTCAGGACTGCAACTCATCATCTTATCTCCATATGACACAAGGGGCAGGGGAACATTACAAAATATTTGTTTTAGATGATGGGTATGAAAAGGTAAACAACCTTCTTAAATCAGTCCTCGATTTTTAATTGCTCGGTCCCATAACTTTACATAACCAATATGATAACATTAAACTGATTAAATAGTCATTAAACTGATTAAATTATAACAATTTTTATTCATTGCAGTTCCGGTGCATAATTCCGTTCATTCTGAATAGGAACTTGTAAAAACAACTTGCCACAATTTGTACAGTGAATGTTAGGTTAGGTTAGGGGAAGCAGAACGCAGTTGAAAAGTATACAATCATAAGATTTCTACCACCAATTTATCTTATTAATAATAACTTGTTTATTAAAATTTATCTGACTCACCATCAACACATCAAACAGACCACAGTACCTAGTCTCCGTGTGCCAATATAGACCTTTTGGACCATCGACGACGTGCAAATCTGTCTAGCCCTTTGTGGAGATGAGATTCCAGCTTCCAGATGGATAAACAGTCTATGCATACTTCTTACACCACTTTAATAAGCTATCCAGTAAAGGATGGTTGACGTCAGGCGAGTTGGACCTATAGGCTTCATACCTATGTACCAGTAAAAAAATGTTAACATGGGACATATATAAATTATAATCAGTCTACAGTTTTTGGAGCCGTTCACCATCCATTTTCGAACTAACTTTTGCCTGAATATTCCGGATCAAGTTACAATCACTAAATGTAATGATTTTGAGCCCTGCGTTATTGTGAATTAAAGTAGTTGGCGTTTTACATCTGCGGTAATACTGGATTCCAGAATCAAATTGTATTAAAAATTCTTCACTACATTGTAGTATTCAATTGTTCACCACACGTTGCAGTGGAGTGTGATTTGTTTATGATGTGCAACTGAAAATTTCCTGTAATTCTTGTTCCCTGTTCAATTTCTTTAAAAATGGTTTTTATTTTTATTACACAATCTTTGCCAGTGGGAATAAAATTAACCTTTGTTTCACTAATTGTCTGTAACTAAGGCAGATATACTGCATACTCTCATTATTTTTTTCTACAATAATTAAAAAATATGTACTGTTGATCTGATATCCTGAACATATTTATTACACACATATATATACATATATACTTATATGTACATATGCATTTGTGTGTGTGTGTATATATATATATATATATATATATATATATCATGATTGTTTATTTAAACCAGAACATCAATGAAAAAAAATTACAGCAAAATAATACTTATGTCGTTCAATATTAAAATCCAAGTAAGGTACTTGACACATGAAGCCTTATCACTTTGATGATGTTACGTGCCGGCACCACGTGTGCAGGCACTGTGAGGCTCTTCACCCTTACGTTAATGTTTATATAGTGTAACTCGAGAATGGGATTAGATATGAAAAATTTCATTACTTCGAATCATGTTCATTTGTACTTAAGAATCAAGGGAAGCCGACTCACTACACCAATTTAACAAAGCCTTAATGAAGTAATAATAAGTTGAGTTTTTTTTCAGAATCAGGGAAAAGAACAAGGCAAGAGCAGTGAGCAATGTATGGGACTGTGTTGGAGTTAAATCTCCATAGGTATTTGTAATTTACATGAAAGTACAATACAACACTCAAAGTACAATACAACGCTGGGCTGGGATGGCATCAGAAGAAATGATGGACAGAAGAACAGACAAGTAACAGAGCATACCCAAAATAACAATATGTGACATGGACAGGGCGGTGGTGAAATGAAAGCAAGATATTGGTATGAGCAGCCAGCAAGACTTAAAATGATAGGACTAAATGGTGTGCTAGGAAGAATTTTTTGATTTGAACTTGCATTCTCTTCGCCCTAGTACTTACTATTAGGTTTTGTACTTATGAAAACAAATTAATATCAAAAGCCTTAACAACAGGTAAAATTGTGTGATTGTGTGTCCATGCTCACCCCACCTGAATAAAGATGGCACAATATTTTAATGTACGCCCAGTTTATCAGATATCTAAATTCTCAAATACACTCACGTTTCTTGAAATAATTAACGTTTGTGATGATTGGTACTCTTCTGACGGATGTCAAGGCATTTTATACTTTGAGTACTGTCTTGCTGTCCTGCTCGAAGGGCAATCTGCTGCCATTGGTCAACAAAAAATTTAAAATGAGATTGTCCGTTTCAACCATCCTTCTTCTGTACCCATGCTTCTTTCGCCACTTTATAAACAGCATTATAGTCGTGCATCCAGGAACAGTGATTTACTGAAGGAATTACACATACCAACAATTTATGTATCAACATGAGAATGAAATGCTGAATGTGTTTGTGCGTGTGAATGCATTCCAGCGGTATAAGAAAATTGAAATAACATAATTATATTACTTTTGAATTCTGAATTTTTTAACAATTACAATTAGGCTAAAGTAATTCTTTTATTTATTTATAGATATTAAGTTACAGAAAAATGGTGTACGTATATGGCGAACATATCTCGTTTATATTTATAGCCACAAAGGGAATCCCTTCAAACACAATCACTATGTGGAAAAGTGGAAAATGTGGCACAAAATAAAATATCAGTTACAAAAACAACTGTATCAGAAAAACAAGGAAATATTTAGTTAACAAAAATAAATCAAACGATTTGTGTTGGTAGCGTCAGGACACAGTTGTTTTCAAAGTTTTGTGGCTCGTACAAATGAATTTTCATAGAAGACAGTGATACATTTGGAAATTGGTAGACTGACGAAGGTATCTGAATATAGCAGCGGTATTTCAAGAAAATGGGGTTCCTAATAAAAATTTTTTTTATCCAAATCTACGTCCTCATCTTGTAGTTGATTATTATTTGATATATACTATTTTCTCTTTTGAATAATACTATTTTTCTATTGAATAATACTATTTTTCTACTAAAAAAATTATGGCTCAGCCATAGACGCAACGTATAGCCCATATATTTCTATAGGCTTTACACATAAAATAATAAATTGAGAAATAGAACAATAGCAAGTTTCAACTCCGCTATTTAGGTGAACATTAACATAGAAATAAATGATATGGCTATTATGTTCCAGTTGCCGTCGACAAAAGATATAATATCAACCAACAGATTGTGTTAAGTTTGAGTCCTAACATAACACAATCTATCAGTTGAATACCAACTGAAGCTTACCTGATTGAATCTTGCATGATATATACAAATATGAAACAAAATATTTATAAAATTCAAATTTCAAATTCGCATCCACAACACAGACCTCGGAAAGTGTTGATGCGAAGAAATTATTCCATTGTGGAACAGAATCCAACATATAACGAACACCTCTCTCGATTCATATTTCTAAAGATCATTTCCCTTTTTCAGCCTCGGTAAAAACGAAGAGTGATTCAAAATTTGACATATTCGTTTGTGTCTTATATCATTCCTCGACTATATAAAAACTAAATCTCAACGCGATGATTATAGATTTTATTAGATTCATGTTACTTGAGCGATGTCTTGATTTGTATTATTGAAATTGGAAATGTTACGTTCATTTTGAATTTTGAAACTTTAATGATCTCCTTTATTTTTATTAGTGAATCAAAAAAATTTGAAGCGCTGTTTTTCCCTAGATAATGTCACATATATATTATTCCAAATACATTACTAAGAACTTAAGAATCCAGACATTACACGGGCAAAATTTCGTAAAGCTCGGGATCCTACTTTCCTCTGATGAGCAAAAGTAAATAACGGTATTAGATCCTGATGCTAGTCTCGTTACACCTACTCTTCCATCCAAAGTTCTTTGACCTGCTTTACATCAATGTTAGGGTCCTTACTGAATATACCTATACAGAATATATATTTTAAATATGCCTTGACAGATGTATCAACAGACAGACAGATTTTGTGACAATAATATAAATGGACCATTTTTACAATTCTGTTATGGAAAAAAGAGTCAAGTTGAGATCAAAAAACAGAATGTAGATTATTTTTTACCGAATTCATTCAAGTCAATCCATTCAGGCGATATTAATACCAAATATGGAAAAGCCAAATGAATGAATAGACACAATTCATTAAAAAAAAGAAAAACATTTTCAATTCATTGTCAATGCTAGTTTCATGCACAAATTATCGCACGTCGCTGGCTTTTATTACGTAAATGTGTATAAACGGAAACCATTTGAATAATCTTAAGTTTGAAGTAATAAATTTAAATAAATGATAATTTTAAGCGAACTGTGTAGAAATCATCTATATGCTGAACAAATTTTGCAAAATTATTGTGTTTCAATATTATATGTGTAGATATATGTGTGTGTGTATGTATATATAAATAAAAATATATCTATATATATATATATATATATATATATATATATATATATATATATATATATATATATATATATACATATATATATATATATATATATATATATATATATATATATATAGGGCTGTTTCTTACAATGGCAGAGCCAATGTTTATGTCAAGCGTGTCGCTGACAATGATCTTCGAGATGAAGAAATACCCGGGAATTTATTTAAATTTTATGCTAATATTTTTGAGTGTCCTTTGACACATATATTTAAAGTTTTTATATCAACTGGCACCTGTCCCTCTCATTATCCTGGAAAGTTACCTGAGTGATACTTATACATAGAATAAAACAAATTTGTCAAATTGTGTCATCGTTATATTTTGTAGTTCCTATGTACTTTGGTATTCAGGTTTTATCTATATGTTCATATTTTCTTAAGCCATTAATTCTTAATCACTTGGACAATCAGATGAAGAATGAAAATCATTGAAATAAATCATTGAAAAATTGTTTACAAATGTTTGTAATTCTTAAATCGTGGCTAAAATCTAAATCTAGAGTGAACTAATCGTTTTTACAATAACCACGATTGAATAAGATTATACAATATTTTATATTCTCCCTCTGTAACAACTGAAGCTTAAAAATTTAAATAGCTGATACAAAAGTAAATACGAGTTAACTTGTGACCGGTCAAAAATTAACGACACCCCAATTGAATAAAAAATTAAAACAATAAAACAATTCAAGTACTCACTCCTCAATGCAGACATGTCGACAGATGCTGTGTTATCAGAAACTTGAACGTCAACTGATTACTTCATCCACCTCTCTGTCCTTCATATACTTGCGGCTGCTTGGTAACCGTGCTGATAACAATACCCTATAAATCTCTGAAGATTTTGTCAACATTAGTTAAGCATTTATTAGTTACATGTTAATGAATTGCCAAGAGTTTAAAATGTGTGGTTTTAAAGTTTTACAATTATTCAAGTTATAACAAAGAGCCTGAAGTAATTAGCTTCCATTATACACAATATATATTTCAAATGTATGATGATGTGCTACGTAAATTGAAAACGTAAGTGGGAGCTGAGGATATTGAATAAAATTTTGTTTTCCTAAGTAACACATTTAGCACATTACTAATAATATTTTTAATTTTTAAGTGTAATCTACGCAATATAAAATAAGCAATGTGATATCTTTTTTGTGTACAATAGTTTCTACAAGTGAAAAAAGCATTCAATGTGACTTTTTCAAAATCTTCATTTTCCTACAAACCTCTATCATCTGCCTTTGAATATCACGTAACATCTTGTTGTAAGAAATAAATAAAAAAAACCCGTCTGTATAAATTTTACACACTCTAATACATTTGGTTGATATGAATAAAATTTAAATGAAACCATCAGGGATGTTTCTCAATAATAAGGCAAACCCTTAAATCATCGTGCTTCGCGGAGTCAAGTGGAGAATCCATGAAAAGTTTATAAGTAAGTGGAGCTTTTCTACTAGATTGCTAAAACCGTACGAGACATACTGCTTTTAAAAATGTAATTTTCAATATTTTCTACAAAAAATCAATTGTGTTGTATGTCTAAAGTTTGTAGAAAATTTAAATAAATACGAAAACTCTTTTTAAACCTATATTACTTTACGCGTGCAGTCAGTGTAATTTGAACACGTAATGTGACATGAAAAGAATACTCATTATAAAAATGTTACGTTTGTCAGAAACAATTAAAATTTTTTTATATCAGATAACTTTATGGAATAGTTTTGGATGAGGGTGTTTTTTAATTGATTCTATGAATATTTTGTACTTCAACTCTACACATGAGTCAAAAAAATTTAATCTTTGGATTTTTTGTTTCTGAAAGTAAAGCTATAACTTTGGTGTAGTTTTTGTTATTAAAATATTGTATTTATTTGTTAGACATGAAACATATTCCACATCTAATAATGATGGCTATCAATATTGAACTTTACTATCCGATTCCTCCCTCTCATAAAACTTCACAGGAATGTATGTCCAGCTATTGTGATAGTCGTGTTATATTCATCAAAACACACGCTCTTTGCTTTTACTCCAAGAAACTTTGACCATACCATTTTGTACCCAATGAAATGAAAGCAGATGGAATAGAATTGTTTTCTAAAATATTTCTTTTCATTGCTTTTTTTACCTCTCATCAGTGTTTGTTATATTACCCACTCCTTTGCTAGAGAAACAAATCCAAGCCATAATGGAATTGCTGTCATGCTTGACTCTTGGTGCTATGGTATCAGTCCTTTTTCTTCAGCCTTCATTAAATCAATAGGTTTAAATTCTTACATTAGATTCACCAAACCAAAGAATTCTTTTTAAATCGCCTAACCAACCACAATGGTTTAAAGCTCAATTGAATCATATCTTTTAACTTCACAAACAAAATCATAGCTTTCTGTAAATTTCTGACATTGCATTAAAATAATTTGTACCTTATTTTATTCTAGGATTACTGTAATCTGCAAAATATAATCTTACTAAAATAAATATTTGTTTATAGGTTAAGTACATACAGACAAAAATTACAAACACCTTCTTTCTAAAAAGAGAATTCTCTTATAATTACTATAATAAATTTTTTTTTCTCACAATTTATTGATTTCTTAACATTTTTTATTTCACGATGTTTTCGCTGAACCCAAAGGAATTGCTCATGTCGCAAATAATTGCAAAATTTGTTTTAAGGCGGGAAGACGATGTAAACGCCTCAAAGTCAGTCATATTTTAAAATGTTTTTGAAAGTGGCAAAATAATTTTATTGTTTTAAATTTTTAACATAACTTTAATTAACTTTTGTGAAGTATAAAACAAATTTTTTTTTTGCCTCCAAAATGGTGGCTTGGCATAATTTTTCGTCTGTCGTCTCCGACGCGAGGTCCAAAAGTGCTCCATTTATCATACATTAATCATTGATCTGATGATCTGAAACAAAAAAATTAAATTGTTTTGTTTTTATGACATATTAACAAAGTGGATAAACCTATAACACTAAAAAAATCATAAAATTCAATATAAAATAAGCCTTTGAAAAATAAATCAGAACATTGGGCTATTTTTTTAGTATTTTTGATCCCAAAAAATATTTTATTAAGGCGAAATATCTGAAATTTTAGGTTTATCCTTGGAATAATGTAGAGAACAGTCTCTCAAAATTTCAGACAAATCGGTCAAAAACTTTTTGAGTTACAATATGAGCAGTTTTTAAAAATACAGTTTCGAGATAATTGCGTTTAAAGTTTTAGTACAGTATAGTTACTTACCGGTTAATCTACAACCCCAGGTGCATATAATAGTCCTTCTAACTCTTCAAAAAGCTGATTTTCTTTAATTTGTAGTTGTTTGCGGGCTGTACGAGCAGTTTTTGTTTAAAAAATGCTCTTGCGGTCCTGTCGGGTTATTTGCGCCTTGTCTGTATTTTCTCCAAAAACTTTGGTGTAGGTGCCAACAGTCAAATTTAGAAGGTTCAATATTCCTAATACTGAACTGTAACCTTCATTAAATGTCCCAGCAGCAATGTATGCTGAGATTTCCACAACTTTCAGTCTAGAATGCAGATATTTTGACAATAATCGACAAAATTTTTTTTCCGTATTCCACGTGTACAGGGACGTAAATGTACATATATATATATATATATATATATATATATATATATATATATATATATATATATATATATACTTACTATAATATATAAGAGTATTTCCAGTTAAATCCATGGCACCTTTTCTGAAGCGCTCTGACTACCCAACTCACTACTTTACAATACGCACTCTGGCGGGCTTGATTATATTACCTATAACTTCGTAAATACTCAACATACTATATTTTCAGATTATGGAAAAAGAAAATCGATTTTTTGAAATTTTTACATGGACTTCCCCCCTTAATCAAGTCGTATCGCACTTCTAAACGGACACAGCCTCTCATCAAAATATTAATTTTTATGTTTAGACCGATTCTTTTAGAAAAAGAGTTGATTACCAAAAATTTTAAATCAATACAATAACTCCTATTAATTTAAAATTCTAAAGAGGAAATATTTCATATCAGAGATATTCATAGAAATACGGTGCAGTGTGTTGCAAATATGGTGCAGTGTGTTGTAAATATGGAGTAGCGTGTTGTAAATATGGTGTAGCATGTTGTATAAAAGCATTTTAACAATTCATAGTAACATCTCGTTGCAACAAAGTCCTTAATGAATTTTTATAAGTTTTTAGACATTTTGCTGCCCTCTAGTGGTGTTATCTTATAGTCGATTTAATTTTGTAGTTTGCTATGATCAATAGGTTATGTCTTCTTCCCTAGATGACGATAAAAACAATAGTTTCATAAATTGTTACTGTACCAAATATAATGACACTAGTCATTCATTAAACATATTTATTAGATAGGTTTATCAAACATAATGAAAAAACAAACTCGGGTTAACAAGTTATATAATATTGCTACATGTTTACATTTTACTTATATTTCACAATTGTTCGTGTTGTATCTTTTATAATTTTATTATTACTAAATAGATATTGTAAATATTTGTCTAATAATATTCTTACAAAGTGAAACTATTTTTATTAATATGTATGTATATTTTATAATCATGTCTGCATTTTGTCTCGATTAATAATGTTTGTTAGCATTTCTTAATATTTATTGTCATTGTTTATCATATTTTCATTAACATCATGGAGGCAACTGAAATATATGTTTACATTAAGATGTCTTCTGTAGATTATCCAATCAATTAAAAAATTCCGTCGTGATCATTAATAGTGACATCTGTTTCTATAAAAGAGACCATAAGCTTAATACTTTTAAACATAGTGTCAACCTCTGCCACTAGATGTCAAAATTTATTTTATATAAATAAATATTTTTCTCTCTGAATCAATTTCTTAAGAAAAGATTTGCACCGTTCAATGGAAGACAATTTTTAAATTTTTTTTAGCTGACAAGTAAGAAATCTCAGAGATGTTAAAAAACTGTATTTTTGGTATTCTGAGTATTTCCAGGTTCAACCAACTATACCATCAAAACTTTATTTCCCAGAACACATATTTTTGTGAATGCAAGCTTTGGTAATGGGTTGCATGTGTTTAGTACTATGCTCTATTCCTATATTGCATCTGGATAGGCTGCGTATTAAGATTTTCTAATCTGCAATTGAAGAATCGGCGAGGGTAATTATAATCATTTCATATTTGCATGCCCATTAAAAATTAATTTGTTTATTTATAAATAGTGATTATATTTGCATTATCAGTGAATATATTTGTTTTTATTTTATGTTTTCATTTCGTTTATTTTATTTTATTTAGTTTGCTCCAGAGTTCATTTTCTGTAACCAAACTTGTTATGTACTTATTCTTTGTAATAAAAACATCCTGTCAAGAAAAAAAACGCCGGATACCATGAGCTTTGTTATGGAGAGTTTTAACTGAATGTATTTTTCTCACCTTTGATTTGTGTTATTTAAGACGTAAAGTATGTTTTATGCCGATTGAAATAGCCTTTCAATACTACACATTACACAAACCCTGCACAACAAAACAAAATGGAAAGTAAATTAAAACGAGGACAGAAACAGAACAAAAGGGTATAGTTTTGCATTACCATAATGATCCATAGTTTGTTTCGCATAGACAATTGTTCCACTTCTCTCTGGTTATTGAAATCTGGCCGCCGGTATCCTGGCATCCTCCCTCAGTCCGCTCTCCACAACACTGTACACCGTAGAGCAATAGCCCTCGCTGGTGATCTTCCCACGGAAAAGTAGGAGCAACATCCCTCAATATGCGATGGGCTCACATAGCGCCTCAGTAAATACTAGTATCAATTATGTATGAGAGCAGACTATGGTAGGTGGATGTGCCTGGGAAGGTAGGTTTGGTGTCCCAGATGAACACCAAACACTCAAGTCTCTTAACAGAATTCCATAGTTATGTTTGGTGTCCAAGTACCTACAGGCAAACATTGATTCATTAAATTTCAATTGCTATTGCAGTCATTGTCATTATGAGTATTTTGTTTATTTTTACTGTTATTATTTTTCCACATGCCGATGAAAATTTAAGCAATAGCTTTTCCTCGCAATTTTGTTCTTACGAGTGGTTCATTACGCGGTAGCAATTAATTGTTAATGAAATAATATTCCGAAATATAATTTCACGTAATTCTTCATTAAATAGCAGTGAAACAAGTTTTCTATTTCTCTTCAAGCTTTGTATTAGCAAATGGATTACTTGCAGCTCTATAATTGGCAGCTTGTGTGGAAACGAAAAAATATTGTAATTTTATTTACAAATGACGTTTTTGCAAATATATAGAACATTACCATTAAGTGGCTGGGTAGTTTCATATAAACAAATATATATATAAACAAATATATATATATATATATATATATATATATATATATACTCAAGTTCAACATCATATTCATAGAGAAAAAAAGGAGGAGAACAGAGTAATCCATAGGGGTTTTGCACATAATTTCATTTTAAGATAAACAACTTGCGATATGTAAACGTGGCCACCATAATCATCTCTTTTGAAGCAGGAACATACTTATTTTTCTCGAAAACTACAACAAAAACTATCCACATAGTAATACTGGGACAAGCAGGCTGAATTAAACTTGCTGTGAATTGAGGAAAATTAAATATATGAACTCAGGTCATTATTTTCTCGTACCTGGCTGAGAAGTTGATGCTGTAATAAAGAGTGGTGCAAAACTGATATTTTCAAAGTCTCCGTGTAAAGTCACCTGCTGTACCCTCAGTAGACAGTGAAGGGAACTAACTGAGAAAAATTTAATCACATAGGCTAAATCAAGCTATCGATTATATGTCGCCAGTGTGTCGGCAGTTTCCCAAAATGAACAAGATTTACGAATACCGATCATGGGGTATATCTAGAGGTACTGATTCATTGCGGCAAATGTGATGAATCCCATAGAAGCAAGTCACTTATGAAACACCAAATTGAAGAATCCACTGACTACAGCTTACAAATAGCTCTTTAAAGTGCCACTGACGAAGGCACATTTTACCCCATGTTTATTTGTTGTGGTCTAGATCTAAACCAACTATATCAATTTTCATAAATTTTTTACCAAACAATTTTGAGGCAGTATCTTGATATTACTTTAACATTGTCTTAGTATTTATCCAGGGAATAACACGTAAGCCGATAGTGATATACTTTGCATACGACGCTGCACAAATTCAGATAAAGAATAGCTTAATACTACTGTATGGCTTTTAACCGAGACCTCACTCCAACAATATTAGAAATAGAGAAGAGAACCAAAATTATGAAGACTTGGTATATTAGACAAATTATATTGAGACAAAATTTTTATAACATGTATTCATCTATTGTATTATACAATGTTTTATCATTTCATCATCATTCAGTTTCGTCGTCAATGTTTGCAGGGGTAGAACCTCCACGAACCAGACAGCTCTCCCTATCAGTCACAGCGCCAGAATTTTGTGAGACTCTACAAATATAGGTTTTTCGGTATAAGGTGAGTTGTTACAGTAGTTTGGTAATTTTCACGTATGAGTACAGAAAAAGAACTAGTATGACACCAGCAATACATTTGTAGAATCCATTAATATTCATTCCTAATACAATATACTCATAATAAACTAGTATTAGCATATGAAATAAATTTTGCTTATCACCTTGGAATATGAAATGATATAATTGGAATATTAATATAATACATCTCAGTAGCTTCTACCAATATATGTGACATCAATTAACGCAGACCTTGGACTCAGTCAAGAACACGAGTTTGCTTAGAATCATTACAAAATTGTGTTAGTAAGAACTTGTCATAGATGTAGTATTAAAAATGAAAAACAACAGATATTGGTCACAAGCTGGTGATAGTTTTATATACAACTAGCTGCTCATCCGAGCTTTGTTCGAGCAAAAAGAGTACATGACTGCATTTTTATTCTCTTTCAAACAATAATTATTTATGATTAACCATTTTCCAAAAACCCTGAAATAGATGGTTCGTTATCTCTATCTGAGAATTAAAAAAATACAAATGTTCATATCTCCAACTTTCTCTCACTCTCAAGTTTTCACCCTCCAACAATCTTACACTTCCTTTTTCACACTTTTAAGAGTAGAATTTTGAAAAATCCCTTCTTAGCGAGCACTAGGTAAGTCGATAGAAACCTACGTGCCAAAGTTAGCAGTACATCAATTAATTTTACCGTTTTAATTTAATTTCTGTAAAAACTTAATCACATCCATTCTGAATATATTTAGCAAACTAATTTTGTTCCATCTTCATTTATATTTCTTCCATTGCTGCTTGGTCTAGTAAAGATAATTTGTTTGAGTTCCAGTTGCTTCTAAACTTTTGCATAAGTACAGCATGAGTTAAACTGTTTATAAGTTTGGATATTCTAAAATCAGACAAGCGCAGCAATAACGATCTGAGTGTTTCTGTTCAGAAACAAATATTTGCTCAATTTCTCCGAGCATATATTCAATTTCAACACTCTTCCACGCTGCCGCTAAAATCCTTTATTGAATATCTTCATTTTCTAATACAAACTCTTACATGTGTTTCTCTTTTCAGTCTCAGCTAAATTACCATCTTAGGCTAAATAAAGACATTTTTATGTTACTGAATGCAAATAATTCTGCACACAGTTTTCTGTTAAATGATACCAAAAACATTTTTAAAAAAATTAAGGAGATGTTTATCAGCTGGTATAGTCCTACCATACACTTCCTCCAGCCACCTATCTGTCTCTTTCACTCAGATTATTTCTCACTCCCTCTTTATACGAAGCCCAGGTTTGCGTTGCTGTCAGCCCAACAGTTATTATCGTAACTCAGAGCCATTTTAATCTGTCTGTCTGTCTGTTCTCTTTTTACTTCTGTTATGTTCAATTTGTTAATACTCCGCACTTTCAAGGTGGGCGGCAGCAACATGAACACAGTTTTGTGTTAGCTTTTTACTTCAGAACTAAACAAAACAAAGCCACACATATTTTCTCATATAATAGAAGCAGACTGAATTTGGATCGTGCAGCAACAAACTGAAACTGTTTTTAATGGGAACTGAGTATTTTTGTGCTTCTTAATTATTAGTTGTGTGGAAAATTTCTCTTTTGTTTTATTTTTCCGAGTACAACATATTGAGTTTTGATATCAGAAGAAAGTAAATGAAATTTCTAAACTTAAAACTTTCAATGGTTTGTGTATTAGACAGTATACATACACATACACACACACACATACACATACACACACACACGCACACATACACATACACACACATGTGTATAATTGTTTAATATATGTGTGTATGTATGTGTATAATACATATTTTTAAAGTATGTTAATGCAATACAGTCCATTTCATATATGCACCAAAACGCACGCACATATTTGCCATTGGAAGGAACACACACACGTATAGTTTTTAATTATATGTTTTATCGATTATATTATTGTAAAACAATCAATGTCACATGCACACATGTACGCATACCACTGGATAAAACCCCCACACACACACACACACCACCCACTGAATGGAACACACATACATGCAATTCAAAGGATTTTCATCAAAAAGAAGAATTAGAATTTTTCAAAGAGTTATCCCACTTCCATTAATCTCTATGTATCTCAAAAGTAAAATGTGGTTCTTATAAACACTTTTCATGTTTTCTTTGCACGCACAGTGTATGTGCAGGAAGGTCGAAATGACTTTTCACCTTTTTTAGTATCCATGAACAGGTGACGGACAAAGACGCTATTCTTGGACTGTAAAGCAGTAAATTGTCATTGAAATAAAACGTAAAACATGCCCTTTTTCTAATCGAGTGCAAAAAAAATATTACATGTAACTCTTTTTAACACATCCAATACTTGCCCAGTGTACTGTGTTTACCTACAGTGACAATGTCTTTGGAGCTGTTCGTGGGTTATTCCCCCAAGTTGCGCTAAACAATGTGCGCAAGTATCGTGTGTACAAAAAAGATGACAAATAATTATGAATATTATTTTCAATTTTCTCAAAAAAAGTCACCTCCTACTATTTTTCAGGCAAGGAATAA
The DNA here is from genome assembly GCA_039881145.1 of Druceiella hillmani. Lineage (NCBI taxonomy): Eukaryota > Metazoa > Arthropoda > Insecta > Lepidoptera > Hepialidae > Druceiella > Druceiella hillmani. The sequence goes on from JAYKKI010000019.1 coordinate 6,666,746, forward strand.
CATCTTTCTTTGTCTGCCACTTATTCTCGGACTCCGTGTATTATTTAACATTATAATAATGATATGAAAATAAATGACTGATACATTTTTAATTAATTTCATAGATTCAAATTTATTAGATACAAATAACAAAATTTTTAACTATCAAAGTCTAAAATATACGTTGTTTGGATAATATATATGATTAATTAAGAAAAGGAAAACATGATTAAGGCTTTAAATTACATTATACCCACGAAGATGTTTGATTGGATTATTTTACATCAGTATGAAGATATTCTACAAAGCTGTAGTTGAGGAGTACATTAACGTCCGTGTAGCAACATACTTTAATGCCAAATTAACAAAACGTCAATTATTTATGAAATACGTATTGTTTTCCGGGCAGTGAATTAAATATATTCTGAAATGCTGTGTCAAACGAGTAAAGTACAATTGAAACATTTTAGAAATAAAACATTTAGTCTTTATTATTATCTATCAATGGCACCTTATAAAATCAAGGCATAGAACCAGTTATTTATTGAACTTATAAAGTCTTCAGTAGCTTTACTGTACCAGAATTCCTGAAGACGTTAATAAACACGACAAAATGTTATTGCATTACCCGCATTAAAATTTATATATACTAGTACATTGGCTGGTCAACATCACTTTCATCTTTTTATTCTGGAAAAAGATACGTATTAATAAGTATTAGTATGATACGTATTAGTAAGATGCATAAAAAATTAAAAATTATATTAAATTAAAATTATTCAATTTTGTTTGGGATTATCATATGAAAGAGTAATTTATGGGAATTCCAAAACTATTTACTCCAGAATATTTATTTAAGGTAGTTCCAGAAATTTTGCTGAAAATGTCACTAGATGTTTGATGAAAACTATGTCGATGATTGTAAATTTCAAAGTTTTTGAGAAATTCCGACATATTTACATCAGAGAACGATGAACTATGTAATATATTTACAAGGGAAAAATAATATTAACATTTTTAAATGGTTGAGCAAAAATATTACGAACCCTTAAATATTTATTTATTATTTGCACCTGAGTGTGTACAGAACCCTCGTAGTACAAGTACTACTTATATTTAACGAGTCGTATGTATAAATCATAATGTTCTCTTTAGATACCTAACTTCTATTAACTGCAAACTTTTTATAGTTATTTATAAAAAAATCGGTCAAAACAGAAAAAGTAATATCTTCATAAAAAGGTTGAGTCTGTTTAATTATGCCACATAAGCAATCCCTTTCAGTTTAGCAATAAAAAAACATTACGAAAGCTATAGATTGTGAGTAAAAAAAGAGTACTTATAAGAAAACTATCTTTTTACAAAATAGTTTTGTCTGTCTATCTATTTGTCTGTTGCTACGTAACCTAAAAATTAGGAGATTGATTAAAATAAGATTAAATTATACAGATTACAGAGATCGAAGAATAAATCAAGGTACCAATTATTTCAATACAATATCAGAACACATGTTCTGCTAGACCGGATGCTGTTTGAAAGCTGTAATTTTGGTCGTAAAGTTAGAAGAACTGAGCTTTGTGATTGATTAGACAATTTGAAAAAAATTCTTTGGGTTGGTGAATCTGAAGTACGAATTTAAATCTATTGATTTAATAAAGGCTGGAAAAAAAGGGTTGAAGGATTGCATAGTGCCAAGAGTGAACCATGACAGCAGTTCCATAATGGTCTGGATATCTCTAGTCAGAAAGTGGGTAATTTAATAAACATTGACAGAGGGATGAAAAAGCAAAGCTTTAATTTGAAGAATAAAAAGTGTAAACATTACACTTTTCTTAATACATCTGATGAGGTTGACGTGTATAAAAAAATCCCGAGAAGTAAATAAAAATATCCTGAAAGTAAACTCTGTCCTAAAGTTATCTGACATGAAAAAGATTTATTGTTTCTGAACAATGTAAAATTTGTATTACAAGTATTCCCTACATGTCGCACCGCATCTTCAAATTACATTGACTACAAGCATGAAGTAACATTGCTTTAAAATTGGCAGTTTTAGTTTTTATTAAAGTCATCTACAAACTTTAGACACACATCAGATTGATTTTTTTGTAGCAAATATTTAAGTTAAATTTTTATAAGTAGTATATCTCTTGCAGTTTCATCAATCCAGTAGAAAGATTGTAGTAGAAAAGCTGGACGGCAGAAATACTATCCATAGACTTTTCCCTACACTTTAAAACTCTGCTCCGATGACTTAATATACATTACTATTAAGACGCATCTGATGACTTAATATACATCACTATTGAGATTGATGATCTTATCAAAATTTTATCAGCAAAACAGTTTTCAAGCGTGTAAAATTTATACCACACATTTAAATTTATTTCTAACAACAAGATATTATGTGACGTTCAAAGCAAGTGCAGATGAAAAATATTTGTAACAGAATCACGATTACGGAAAAGTTGTATAGAAAGGCTTTTTACTTGAAAGAACTCTTACGTAAGCAAAAGATATATATTGCTTATTATATATTGCGTAAATTACATTTAATTACCAAAAGACTCATTTGTAATTCGCTAAATGTGGTATTTAGGACGAGAAAATGTTATTTATGCCAAATACTAAAAATAGAGTGGCAATTATCATTACCTTAGACTCACGTCTTCAATTTTCATAACACATTAGGTAGTGACGTCTGAAATGTATTTTAAGAATAATAAATGCTGCTAATTGTATAATGCTCTTCGTTAGAATACACAAACAAGTTTTTAATTTGATAACCATGACAAATACTAAACTTTTGTTAACAAATAAATGCCTAAATTATGATTACACAATATTAATCTTCACACATCAATGTTTTTGGCAAGATTACCAGGGTCCGCGGGTATATTAGAGGCATAAAGGTGGATGAAGTAATCAGTTGATTTTCAAGTTTCTGATAACACAGTGGGTTCGATATGTCTTCATTGAAGAGTGAGTTTTTGAATTATATTTCTTATTTAGACAGGGTTTTGTTAATTTTAAACAGGTCATAAGTTTACTCACGTTTACACTTGCATCAGCTATTTAAATTTTTGAAACTCAGTATTATAGAGAAAGAATGCAAAATATTACTTCTCTTTAAACATAGATTTTTTATCATAATTTTAGAATTACAAAAATTAGTAAAGAACTATTTAATGAATTATATGCAGATGCTTTACTTGATTGTTAAAGTCATTAAAAGAAAGAACATATAAATTTATTTATTTCTACACACATTCATCAGTATATAATGATAGAATTAATTGAAACACGTACCTGTAGTTTTCTCAACAGACTGAAATTTTATTAAAACCACAGCTAATATAAACATCATAGACTTAGAGTACACAGTTAAAAAAGTCGTTTACATCAGGTATTTTTTCAACCTTACAATCATTACCCGTCTCTTCAGGTGCTTTTTCAGCAACTTCAATCGTGGTTGACCACTTTTCCATAATAATCACATCTCTACTTGTGAATATTTGCTTTCTAACTGGATCACATAATCTATATCCTTTATTATTATCGGGAAATCAAATTAGTATACATTCAGCAGACTTCTTGTCCCATTTTGACCTTCTTTCTTTATTAACATGAATCATAACAAGAGTTCTAAATATTCTCAAATTGTTTAGATCTGGCTTAACACCCGTCCATAGCTCATATGGTGTTATACCACTTGGAACCGATGATACAGTACAATTATGTAAATACATAGACATATTACAAGACTCGTCGCCGTGGTGTATTGGGTTGATCACAAGGCATACGGCCTTTGACGATGCGATGCACCGCGGTGAGCCGGGTTCGATTCCCGGTCGTTCGTCGAACGGGGCTGGACTGGTGTTGTGGTTGGCTGTAAGAGATTGCTCTTCTAGCAATAAGTCCGCCATATGTATCAATTAGATACATTAAAGTAGTAAATAAGACTCGGCCCAAAACTTTTGATTAGCTCAGCATCATATAACATACATTTTGCCTTCTGTGTAATGGTTCTATTCATCCTCTCACACAACCGATTTTGTTGAGGCGTGTAGGAATTAGTTTTTTGATGTATTATTCCACATTCCTTTATGTATTCATCAGAAACTGAATCACATAATTCCTTCCCGTTAACACTCCTGAACACTTTGACTCTTCTGTCAGTTTGGTTTTCTGCTATTGCCTTAAATTCTTTAAAATATTTAAATGCTTCATTTTTGTTCTTCAAAAAATAAATAAAAGTCATCCGACTAAAGTCATCAACAAATAATAGAAAGTAGGATGAACCTCCCAGTGATGTCTTCTCCATTGGTCTACAAAGGTATGTCTCCTCCATTGGTCTACAATACATAACAATTTAGTACTTCTTGCACCACAATTTTTGAAAGATATCCCTCATTACTTGCCTTCACAACAAGCCTTGAAAGAAGATTTACTTGTAACAACTTCTACTGCATTCTTAGTTTTAATTAAGCAATCACTGTTCACATGTGATTACTTAATTAAAACTAAGATCTAATCTGCGGTGCCAAGTGTGACCCAACCAAGCCACTGCCACAATCTGTCTTTCTGATTATTTAATTTATAAACCCATTTACCAAAGAAGCAGTGGCAACTCATTCACCGTTTTTATTGTGTACATCCATCACATATGAAAGACACCTTGAACTATAACTTATGAAAGACACCTTGTTGCCTTTTTCTATTAATTTGCTCACTGAAATGAGATTTGTTGTCAATTTCGGTGCACAATACACTTCTATGTTACATCTTACGTCTTACATCATTGTCTTACATTGTTGTTACGTCTTACACATTCTATGTTAATATCGAATTCACTGCCTTTGACTGAGTTAATTATCTTAACATCGCCAGCGCCAATCAGCCGTGATCGAATCAGGGTTAGTGGTTAAGTGAACCCTTGCACCCTGTCCTATCTGTGTCCTATCTGTTTACACCGATAATTTTTGACATTTACAGTATTTATGTTGATGTTGCTCATTGTTGACATAATTGGAGAGCCATCTTTACAACCACTCATAGATGTTTGTTTCTGTTTATGTTGCCAACTCCTAGACACTGAAAAAGTGCCACCTTGACAGTCATTATCATGATTTCAGGTTTCCATATCTACAAGCTTGCCTTTAATGACGTCCGCTGTTACTTGAATGCCTGAATATTATCATGGGAGCGAAGTTTTCTGGAATCCTATCCACTCATCATTTATTGCAAATCCTATCGCACAAAGTTTCTGGCCTGTTTCTATAATTTGTGTAATATACGAGGCCATAGAACTGTAATTATCCGACCATATAGATATCAGGTTTCTTAAAAGACTTATCCTTCTGGTAAACCCGGAATCATCAAAGAGAGACTTGAGTTTTTCCCACAGCTCTTTCGTAGTTTTTCTGTCTTGATGTGCACATACAGCGACGAATCTATAGTAAGGATTAATTTTGCCTTTGTCTTTGCGTCATCTGCAACCAATACAGTAACTTCTGTATCACTTGCATCTCTTTCCAGCTTAATACACTTTATCATGCCTTCAAGGACCACAAAGTTATCTGCTGTGAACACCTACTCGTCGTAATTTTCCCCTCCAATTAACTTAGGCACATTAACTGTATAATTAGCCGCCATTGTCTGACCCGGCTTGCGACGCCCGAATAACCACGTTTCAATAAAGTTCAATATGTGGAAACTTCTTGGAAAATATCTATGATATATCGAACTGTAATTATTAAGTTCTCAACTGACTGACTTTTTCAAAGTCTCATTGGCTTTACTGGGTTACTGGGCCCCATAACTTATTGATAGAATTAATTGACACACACACTTATAGTTTTCTCAACAGACTGACATTTTTATTAAAACCATAGCTAATATAAACGGTATAGACAAAGAGTACACAGTTAAAGTAGTTGTCTACAGATGTTGCTATTGGTATATTAACTTATTTTCATATAAAATCAATAGTTGCTATTTTTGAATATTGTGTTCTGTTACGAAAGAAATGTGAATTGAAATTATTGGCATTACGGAGGTGTTCGTCATATGTTGGATTCTATTCCATACTGGATCTACTTCTTCACATCAACACTATGCCAGCCCAAGGTCTGTATTGCGAAGAAGAATTTGAAAATTGAGCTTTATAAATATTTTGTTTCTTGTTTCTAAATGTCATGTAAGGTTCAATTAGGTAAGCTTCAGTTGGTACGTAACCGATAGACCATATTATATTACAGCTCAAATGTTTATGTCATACGTTCTGCCTACTAGAAAAGAATAGCTATATTATTTGTTCAGTTATTAAAACTCACCAAAATAACTAGTAATCACTCTGTGAATATAAATTATAGCAAACTATGGCTAGTGGTCTATGATCTGCTCAGGTGTTGCTGACCTGGAAATTGTTCACAGATATAAAATAAAATATTGGCTGTTTGTATTAGGAAATGGTACTTTATACTCTACTTCGTTTTTATTGTGTGTGTAAAGCTTATAGAAACATGTGCTACGCGTTTACCATTGCTAGTGACATGATAAACACTGCTAATGATAAATAAATTAGAAGGCAGATAGTCATTTTTAAAGTAAATGTGTTAAATAAAATCAATTAGCATCAGGAAGTGGCGTCACTTCATTGTAAATATAAAAATAAAGATGGTTATTAAAATTCAATCAGCTAACCTAATTGTAAAGGGTATTTCTGAACCAGCAATCGTTGGGTCACCAGCGTACCGAAAGACAAAGTCAGCCATGTTGAACATCTTGAGTTCAGAATTACAGAAAAAAAGAACCCTTCAACAAACTTACAACCAAAGTTAGTTTTTATATATTAATTTCAACAGAAAATAAAAATAAACCATAGACAAGAATAAGTTTCCATCTATTTATTTTCAGTTACTTTGTTTCTCTTCAGCATGATTATATTGTATAATAATATTTGGTACAAAATTCCAATGGTTTCGCATAAAACAGGAACATTACCCGTTGTATGAATATACTTGAGTCATATGCATTTCATCTTACTAATTATTCTTGCTTTCTTTACTCTAAACTATAAATAATTGGCTGACATTAGATAAAACAGACTAAAAGTTGTGATATAACACTGCATCAAATGGATCATATTTATGAGAAATGTTCAAACTGATACCAAATTCTCACCTGTAGTATTTAGTTCCAAAAGTTAATATAATCTTTGTAATTACTGCATCTATTGGGTTTAATACCCAACTTACCCTATCATATCACCATCAGCTCGTATGACGTCATAGTGATAGGAGCTGGGGCAGCCGGTGTGGCTGCACTCACTCGTCTACAACGAGCCGGATTGAAGGTTCTCGGGTTGGAGGCAGAGAATACTATAGGTGGTAGAATCTTGACCCAACATTATGGAACAGGTCTTATTGAACTAGGAGCTGAATGGTGAGAAAATGTTTTTATAATCAACAAGATCATTCTGTTCTCTTGAAATATCTCTACTAAGTTTTGATACTTTATTCAGTCTACTAATTCTCAAATGCATACCTATTTTCCAAGAAAATTCATTTTCACAAGCCACAAAATTTTGGAAACAACTGGATTCTGAAACTATGAACATGAACACTTTGATTTATTTTTATTCTAAATGTTTCTTTATTTATCCAATTATATGCAGATGGCTTTATAGCTGATTGTTTACGTTGCTTTTATTTTGTATTTATTTACTTGTCAATGCCAGATCTCTTACAAAGTGCTGCACTTTCAAGTTTTCCACATAGCTATTGTGCTTGAAGAGATTGCTTTAGTAACCATACATATAAATGAGATAGGTTTGCTATGCACATACACAATTTTTTTGTAACTTAAAATTGATAAAAACAAAAATAGATCATTTCAGTCCCATTGTGATTGTTAAAAACTTCAGAACTCAAAAATAACATAATTAGGTTATTTCATTATCTTATAACACAGGAATACATTCATGCAAACAAACGCATTCCAATATTTATCTCATGTCTATACATAATTATTGTTACAAGTATTCAGCTCGGTAGATCACTGTTCCAGGATGCACGGTTATAACTCTGTCTATAAATTGGCGAAAGAAGCAGGGATACCGGTGATTACAATAGACGATCTCAGTTTTCATTTCTTGTTGTCCAATGGCAGCAGATTGATCAGCAAGGAGATCAAGGAGACAACTCTCGCATTATATAAAATCTTGACAACCGTCAGAAGGGAACCAATCGTCACATTCGAAAATTATTTCAACGAAGCGTAAGTATTGTATATTTGAGAATCTAGATATCTGACAAACCGGTTGTACTTCAAAATATTGTGCCATCTTCATTGAAGTGAAATGAATATGGAATAACTTCTTGGTGTTAACCTATTTCATAGGTACATAATCCATTGCAACCAACAGAATCACCACAACAAATACTTAGTCAAAAAGAATGAAAGTTCAAATCAAAAAATTCTTCTTAGAACACTGTTTAATCCTATTCCGTGTCTGGTGCGTCATTCACATATAGCTGCTCATACAATATCTTTCATACCATCTCGTCACCAACTTGTTCATATTACTATTTTGGATATCACACCATTACTTGTCTGTCCTTTGTCCTTTATTTCTTATGCTTAGTCATGTAAATCAGTTTAAGTCTGTGGAGGATATCCCTAAAGGGACCTTTATCGAGGAAGTTTAACTACAACTCAGCTCCTTACATCACTCACTGCTCTGGCTTTGTTCTCCCCTGATCTTGAAAAAAAGGCCACTGAATATTTATTCATTAAGACAGTTGTTAAATTGGTATAATACACTGGTTTCATTGGGTTATTAATTGCAAATAAACATGATTATAATAAGCAATAAAATCTCTTCGTATCTTATTAAATTCTCGTGTTAGACCATATCAACAGTAACGCTGGTGTTAAGAGCTCCACAGTTCAGAGTCATCAAAGCGATAAGACGTTACATGGTGAATACCTCATTTGACCCAAAATCATTCCATTCAGCGATTATAAAATGACCGGATATAATCAGGTGAAAATCAGCAGGAAAATGGGTGGAAGACCCCAAAAACAGTAGCCTGATTGTAATTTATGTATGTCTACTACACACTGAGTATTTACATTTTTTTACTGACACACAGGTACGAAGCCTACATGTCCAGCTCGCCTGATCTCATCGCCCAACGACCTCTATTGGAAAGCTTAGGACAATGGTGTAAGAAGTATGAATATACCGATTATTCTTCTGGAGACTGGAATCTCTTCTCTACAAAAGGCTGGACAGATATGCACTCCGTGGATGGTCCAGAGGCTCTATATTGGAACAAGGAAACAGGTTACCATGGCCTGTTTCATGTGTTAATGGTGAGTCGAAAACATTTTAACGTACAATATTATATTAATAGTAACGTAGTATATAATAATAACGTACAATATTATATTAATACAAAAAGTTCTTCTGTTACTACTAAATGTTTCTACTAAACGTGTGTACTAAAAGTTTCTTCTGTTACTTTGATAATCTAAAAAATAAATTTAATAGACGTTACATATATATATATATATATATATATATATATATATATATATATATATAAATATATATATATACATATATATATATACACATATATATATATATATATATATATAAATATATATATATGTATAAATATATATATATATATCTATACATATATATATATATATATTCTGGTATGCTGGTTTACCTTCCTTGAAACTCAGAAGAGACGTCGTGGTTATGAAATTTATATTTCTCATTAGAAGGAATAATGCTGCACCCCGTATTATTGAAAAAACTTTTATTCTTCATATCCGATAATTTCCTTCGCTCACATAATCATTACCTTCTTGTTATACCACAATCTAGAACAGAATTATATGTGAACTTTCTCATTTCCTGCAGTACTCAGCTGCTCCATCACCTGACTGCGGTCATACAAGAATGTGATTTTTTATGTTGAGTAAAAGAAAATTTGTCGAAATGTATTGTCGTTTCTTTTGCAGTTCTTGTGTAATTTTGTATTCATTTTTAATCAAAATGTTTTAAGTTTCTGAAACTATTAATTTTACATCATTACAAATAAGCTGTCTGTAATGTATCCAGTAATGTGTGTGTAAATAAATAAATATATACACAAACACACACGCACACACACACACACACACACACATATATATATATATATATATATATATATATATATATATATACATATATATATATATATATATATATATATATATATACCCTGTTATCATAGATAAAAAAGTGAATTGTGCCACAAAAGAGTTGAAGTTTAGGTAAATTTATTTATCCATTATCAAAGACAACAAAAACTTAAAGTCCTTATTTGTAATTTAGTTTGGAAGTTTATAACATGAGCATTTACACTTTCGTGGCTCAGTACGCCATAGATTAAACTTCACAAATATCTAGAAAATCTTAGGTTCAAATCTTCTACACATTATAAATGATGTGACCGATTCCGGGATGACAATTTTATTAGTTTGCGTTGCTTAAACATTTGGGGGACAGAAACATTGGTTACAATTCATGCGGTCGTCAAGAACGTGATAAAGTTCATTTTGAATATCTTGCGAGAAATGTTTAATTTTTTCCTATAAAGTTAATACTTGTTACTTTATAGTGTTAAATGAAAAATTAACCACCAATTACAAAAATCTGTAACGTTGTTACACGAAGCATATGATAATAAGTATTTTAATATCGAATAATTTCATAAGAGATGATTTTTACTAAATAAAAATGATTATCTATTCTAGTTATTATAAAATTTTACCTGTAAAAACATTTTTTAAAATAAAATCTATAAACTCATTAGAATTATAATTCACATATATTTTACACCTATATTTCAAAACTCAACCTTTTTACGTGGGTATTTTTTATACTATCATGATCTTCAGATAGTCTAATACATTTATGAGATTCGAAAAAATTGTATGTCAAAAAGTGTACTTAGAGTGACTATTATGTTAAACCTGAAAAAATTGTATGTCAAAAAATGTACTTAGAGTGACTATTATGTTAAAACTAAAAAAATTGTATGTCAAAAAATGTACTTAGAGTGATTATTATGTTAGACCTGAAAAAATTGTATGTCAAAAAATGTACTTAGAGTGACTATTATGTTAAACCTGAAAACATCCGAGAAGAAACTTAAAATTAAATTTGATTCAGTCATTGCTTTTGATTTTGGCTGTTAATATTTAAGCTAGCTTTTTAAGTTACAAAAATTAGTACGAAATTAGAAACAGAATATCAAAAACGTGCAGTCTAGAAAGAAAATGCCTGGCTTCCTGGAAAATTCACTAAGAGACATAAAATTTTTTCCATAATACCAAAAATAATGAATGGAAATCATAGGGCCAAAGTTAATTTCCACATATGTTTAATAGACTATATGTATGATTATTGGTCTAATTAAAATTTTGCTTTTTGATAGAAGGTATCCAAACAAAAGCTCAATTTTTTATACAAGTCTTTTGGTTCAATAAATATGAAAAACCATTTAAAAAATGTTAAAATTTTAATTATGAGTGAATTTAATTATGAAGATATAATAGAGCTGATATATCTTTAGGATATCTAAGGTGACTAGTACTGTTTATGAATTACTAAAGCAGGAGCCAATCGACATAACATATAAAACTGCAGCTTGGCGAAGATTTGTTTTTCCTCGTTATATGATAACGAATGGAATTTGAAATTAAATGTTGAGGAAAATCCTTTAGTTATCTCTGTGTGTCGAAATAAATTTACGTTAGTGGAAATAAAAGAAAATTTATTATTCTTTGACCATGTTTATCTATGGATATCACATCCTGAAATAATGAAAATGTATATCTACTGGATAGTTTTAAGTACCATTGATATGAACAGATTACATTCCATGACTTAACTAAAACGCTTATCAGCTAATAATTTACTACAGCATTTTTGAACAAGAGGTAAATCAGGTGTAGGAAACTTCATAAAAAAAATCGTCTACTATTTCTGAGAATCCATCAATTCAGATGGCAATGTGAGATTGCCCCTATCAATTAATATTGAGTGGACAATTGTGATGGTGAATAATGAGCGCCAATTTTGAGGGAAACTTCGCAAACCTGCAGACACAAAATGACAATATAATTTATCAGTATCTAAACTAATATAAAAAACTTTACGAAACGTAAGCACAAGACGGAGAAAATATAAGTGAAATAAAACATAACTTTCTCGTTGTAAACTTTTTGTTGTCGTTCATTTTTTATTGATATCAACAACACAAATTTAAAAATAGTGAAAAGAGGTTATGATTATTATGGATTTCTAAATACATACATTTAAACCAATGCAGCTGATGCGCATGCAGCACGTCTATACTGTAGTTATATACCTATATATGGACATACGTTTGTAAACATGCAAATTTTTATACTACAGCAAAAGTGTCGGTCCAAATCTTACACCTTTTACGGCTACCCCTCATTTGCCAAATGTGTAATATGCGATAAGGCACTTCATTCCAACATAAAAGATAAAGATTTATTGCAAAAAAAGTAAAACATTTATTTGTTACGTTTTTAACGTCTTCTATTTTTATTACGTAATGAACAAACATGTCAATTATCTCAAAGAAATATTAAACAGGAAAAATGAAATATTTATAAAGAAATAAAATTGTTTTTATTTTCAAAATGTTTTATTTGTAAATAGCATTGTGTAATAATATGAAATAATTACTGACAAAACATTGAAAAACCTGTAATCAAAATAAAAATATAAATAATATGACAAGCTTCACAACGACAATATTTTTCCAGTATGAAATACTCGTGGACATCAAACTGAACAAGGAAGTGGTTCGTGTGAACTGGGAGCCGAATACGGTGAGCAACTTGATGTCGGTGCAATGCGCTGATGGGAGCACATATGAAGCGTCTACTGTGATCGTCACCGTGTCGTTGGGTGTTTTGCAAGCAAAGTGAGTTTGTGAGAACAACTTTGATTTGACTTATGATGTTAGAAAAACATCGCCGACTTGTAAAGTTAATTAAAACTATTCAGGAAATTTATTTTTATTGGGTCACAACTGTTTAGAATGAACATAAATACACACAAACTCAAACATATATATTTAAAAAAAAAAAAAAAACATATATACATATATATATACATAAATATATACATAAATATATATATATATATATATATATATATATATATATATATATATATATATATACATATGTCTTGAATTACTAGAATATTAACTATAAAAATATGAACAACAAAAACATAAACACCTCTTAACCACATTTATTAATATGGCAGACGTACAAAGAAAACATGAAATATTTTTTATCAAATACAATTAAAAAACCAGTAAGTTTTTAATGAAAGTCTGTAATATTAAATTAATGGGAAATCACAAAATTAAATATTCATAACCTCCTCACCACACTCGATGGACCAATCTCGATGAAATTTGTTATTTGACAATTGTTTATAAACAATACCGGTTGTCCTTTTTTAAAACTTTCTTTTTTTTTAAATTTGGAAAGGGATCCAACGGTTATGTTAGAATTTTCAATATTACCCGCGCTCAACATGTTCAATATTGTTCATTTTCTTGTAAAAAATAGATTTAGGTCGTCCTTACAAAATATAAATTTATCCTGTTTCAAATTCATAATTATACATGGGAAATTGGGCAATCGATTTCAGCCATGAAGCTATGTTCACACCACCTCTACCCGCCTCCAAAGTACAGAGTATCAACAACTTGAACTTAGGAGCAGTAATTAAGATGGCTCTGAGGTATGAGACTAGATGGTGGGAAGATGAGACAAACCTGGCTTTTATATGGGACGAGGAGTCAAGAGGTACTCTGAGTGAGAGTCACAGATGGCTAGAGAAACTGTACGGTGCGAATATAGTGACAGGTTAATCTCTTCTTAATTTTATTTTTAATATTGTTCAATAGAAAAATAACAAAATATTATTTTCATTAAATGACAATATTATGCGGTAATTAGTTCATGGTAGTAAATTGGCATCACATGAAAAGACAAATACATGTAGCAGTTTAAGTATGAGAGTTCAAAATTAATATGTTCGGATACCCCTAGGACTTTGGGAGCAGCATCGAAAAGTCGTTGAGTTAAAACCATTCTCAATTTTCAAAGAAATTGCACAAATATTTATTTTTGAACAGAGATACTAACCCATTATGGCATATGCCTGGCTGCGCTCGACTATCCATATCGATAGTAAATAATATAATCCATACCATGCTGCTGTAAAGCTTTAGAACAATTTTAAAATTAAACTACTTGTGTTTACCACAATGAGTGACGCTGGGAGCAAAATGTAAGAAACAGAAACAAAATTAATTTGCTTCAAAATATTTTTACACAAATTAAAGTCACAGCCTACACCAACCTTCATAAGTTTATAATAAAGCTAGCAGAATGGTGTGAAACAAAGGTCTAAAAACCTGGTGCTATTTTTCTGATCAATATATTCTCCCTTAATACTAATACATTTATCAGACCTACGATTAATTTATTCACACCTTAAAAAAATGTTTTGTCATTATCTTGAAAATAAGATCAAGTAGCAAACAAACTTTTCTGTTAAATTTTTTTCCACGAAACTCCTTTTTAATTTTTGGAAATAAATAATAGTTACAGAGTGTCAAGTCTAGACATCAAGGTCGATGTTACAATATTTGAAAGCCGCACGGTGCATTGCAACATGGCTCATGTGTACAGGTGCATTCTCGTGCAAAAGCAGCACATCTTTTGCTACTTTTCAGTATAGTGCTTTCCTATTATAGAAACACCCTTATCTTTGAAATCAATCAGCGGGATACTCTCTGTGTCCCAGAAAACCATAACTTTCCTTGCCGATTGCGATACCTTGAACTTCTTAGAGGGTGGAGTACCCTTTCTATACCACTACATGAACTCTTACTTAGATTCAGGATCATAACGATGAACTCAAGTATTGTCACCCATAACAATTCGACTCGTAATTTCATCCTTTTAATTCTACAGAGATCAAAATAATTGCCTTAACACTGGGCACGTTGTAGCTGGTTGTAGCACGTTGTGGCGGTGACGTGAGCTCTCTTGGTACTCAGCTTGCACTGATTTTTGATATCCCGAAGAATAAGATTCCGTGAAGAATATTTAAGATTGTCATAGACAGTACTCCAACTATATATATACTCCAACTCAACTGCATCTTCTTTAATCAGGTGTCTTCCGGTATACGTTTTTCAACTTTTTCAACAATGTCCGAGGAGGTGGCTTCGTGACCGTCCTGAACAAAGGCCATTTTCAATCAAATCTCGTCTTGCCTTGTTGAAGATAATATGCCACTTGGAAATTATGGTCTTACTAGGGTAAGAATCTTCATAAACTGATGACATCTTATTCAATATGACTTATGGTGTTTTTCCTTGCTTTGTCAGGAACTTGATGACAGTTCAAAATTTGTTTTTACCATTGAATTACTAGACCGATGACAACTCAGAGGTTAGTGACACAAGCTGAAACTTGGTATATATACTCGTAATGAATCTCTCAACAGCAACTATATGAGTAAGCAACCCCCACCCCTTGCTATCTCCTCCATTCTGTGAACTATTTGGCCCACCCTAGTAAAACGATTAATTAAATACCAAAATATTACTAGCTTGTAATTGATATCTGTCCTTTTTTATTTTTGTTTAACATAGTCTCTAAGTTTTGTTAAGCAGACAACCAGCGGGTTTTTATTTTAATAAAACTAGCTCTGTCTTCTAAAAATATATTAACAGACATGACATCTACTGATTGTGTGGTGTGTTTCACGTGCTAGTACAGTATAGCAACTGTTTCACTTTTGCTATCCTGTACAAGCATGTGAAACACATCAAATGACTGACATTGTTTTTGCCATGCTGTGTTGAGTTGAACACAAAGCACATGGTCTTTGACAGCATGGGGCACTGCAGAAGTCAGTACCCGATCACTCTTAAGCAGGGCTGAACTGATGTTTTGGGTAGCTGTAAGAATTGGTTAGCTGTTGTTCTCGTAGCAATAAGTGAAACATATATATATATATATATATATATATATATATATATATATATATATATATAATGTTTTTATTAAGATACATATATAAATAACCTTACATGAACTGCAAATGATTTTTTGTAGGATCTGACAATGTTCTGATGCTGTGGTTAACAGGGGAAATGGTCTGGTTTACGGAAACCGTCCCTCTCCATACACTAAAGATGAAACTGGACTGGTTGATTAGGAAGTTCTGCAAACCTCATTTCCCTCTCTATAAGGATTCAGCAGAACTGCGTCGGTGAGTACACTCAATTGTTTTTCATTGCGAGATAATTTCGATTTTGATGGGAATTTCGGTTTCTCTGTTTCCATTTTTGATTGCATTTACATTGTCTCATGAGTGAAAGTTTCTAGAAAATCTTGGAGAATTATATTTATTTGAAGAAAGAAATTGGTGCCTGACTTACTGGATACGTTTTGTGGGAATATAACTTTTAAAAGACAGATGCCAACGAGGCAATATAATAGATATATTTCGTAAAGCGTTCCGCAGTTATTGCAGAATTGTTATTAACACTTAAAACTGATTTTTGAAGTGAAATGTTTTATATGGAGAAGTCTTTTAATAGGAATTAGATCAAACTTGCCGATACATTATTCTCATCATCACATTCAAGCAAAATATTGTATATTTTTTTATATTACATTTCTTTTTTAAGGAATTTAATTTCAGTGCGGCTTAAATAATGTTGAGATACCTGATTCCATCCTAAGCGAAAGCTGCTTCAGAGGACTATATATAAATTTTAAGAATAGATTAACACTTGTTGTTCCATCTATCTCCATGTACTTGTGTAGCATATAAGGTTTTCATTGTTGTATTCTGTAGACTTGGACAAAAAATTGAATACGTTCCCCATCGTTTAATGCCGTAATTCCAATAAGTTTAGGAGTAGAAAGGAAAGTGTTCGCTTACAGACGACAATCAAAACGGTTGAATTCAGAGTAAACCCTTGAAATATTGCAGCAGCTGTTTCTCATTAGAAAAAAGACGAACATTGTTTGGGTGAATGTGTTTACACAGAATCGTTGTACGTTACGAATTGTGCGTAATACTGTGCCCCCATCTCTGGTCAACTCAATCATCCCACAAAGATTGCAGGAGATAATCTCATATTATTAAGGCAAGGGGACTCATAACGTGAAAATACCTTTATTGCAATTTTTGGACGTTTTGCTCTACTTGGGTTTCTCCTTGTGTTCCTAATATCTAACAGCTATGAAAGCTTCCTTACCAGCGACACTTCCAAAATGTTCAATTTCAAAATTAGATACACAAAAATGATAATACATTCTTAAACTAGCTGATAAATAGCTATTGTATATTTTGTCTCCAAGACCCCCATAATTTTATATTCCAGATATTGGTCAGGGTTGCTTATTCTAATTTTACATTGCGCATGGTTTCTTTTTCACAACTTCCCACAACAGTACAGATAAATTCCTGCTTCAATAGAAACGATTGCAACGTCTACATTCGCATATGGCAAGCGATTTACCTAACGATGAAACTGAATCAAAATCCCTATAGCTTTTTTTACTCGTTCCCACAGCTCTAAATGGCTCACCAATCCCCACTTCCTAGGCTCGTACAGCTACCACGGTCTGCGCTCAGACATAATCGATGATCCTACCGAGGGGTTACGTGAGCCCATCGTGCATAATGGGACACCACGCCTACTGTTCGGCGGCGAGGCCTCTAGCCAGCATCACTTCTCTACAGTGCATGGTGCAGTTGAGAGTGGATGGAGGGAAGCAGACAGAATACTGGCTACCAGATTTTGATAGCCAGCAACAAAGGGAACAATTTTATATGCGAAACAAACAATAAACCATCGTGTAAATATAGACCATAGCCTTTTGTTTTGTTTCTGTCCTTGCTTTAATTGGCCTTCCCTTTTGTTTTGTAGCGCAGTCTCAATATCAAAATAAAATGTTTTGATTATTCTTCATGGGTAAAGAGTAACAATGACAAGTAACTATTTCAATCTGCCTTAAACATACTTTATGTCCTGAATATCAGAAATTAAATTTGAGAAATAAATATGCTAGAAATTCTCTCTAATGAGACTCACCGCAATCAGCAATTTCATTTTTTCAGAGTTTTCATTATAAATATATAACGAGGCGATATAATATAACATAAATAACAACAAAATATGTTTTTCTTTTATTTTATGGTGTTCATTCTTTCAATGGATGACTTTTGTCTGTGTCAAGTTAAAGCGTAGGCTGGACAACATTAACTAAAGAGAAAAATAAAACAAAACAAGGGAAGTGAAAATTCAAAATACAAACAATTATGAGGAAAATATGATTCTCCGTTCACAGTAGTGAATCAAGCTTTGGCATCGACAATATCATTACGTCTTATACAGTCACTACTGATCAGGAATCCATGCAAGAATAATATCTAAACCTGATCACTCCAAATCAAGCACTAATTTGGTTGATCTAGAGTCGGGAAGATAAAAAAAAACTTTACAGAGGATGTAGTTAGATAAAGGATTAGTGAAGAGGGACTGTAAGAAGCACAAGAAGTCAGACAGGATAATGAGACTATGAATTACACTGCACAGAGCATATCTGAAAAACTCAACAAGAGATTAGCATTCCCCGGGAAATACCAAACAGTCTTATAGGACGAGGAAATATGCAGAATGAGAGGTAGCTGAGCAAAGAAAACACACACCGACACAGCCTTCTATCAGGGTCTTTATATATTCACGTCCAAGCTGTCCAACAATAATTTTCTGTATATATGTGCTGTGTGATATGTTGCACCAATTATTGTTTTGTGGTTTTTATGTTGGTATAAGTTATCATGAATGCACGATAACAGCATGATATATTTTATTGTGGTTGTCATATAAAAGATACTGCACAAAAGAGAAGTATATATTATCATTTATTACGTTTATTTTTTGATAAACAAATATTTTTTTACTTTTTCCTAAGAGCAGATGGTTGGTTCGTGTTCCTGACTTGCGTATTTTATGAGAATACATCTGAAAAAACCCATATGATTACACTTTTTAAATTTTCAAGGGTGGTGCAAGATTGAGGTCGATAATCTGCATGTACCGTTATCTCATAACAAATCATTATATTAAAATATTTCATCGGTCCACTCTGCTATACTTATCACATCTGACTAGAGGTTACCAAATTTTATGTCCTATAGTTCTTTGCCTCATAGTGTGATATCTCCTGAAGTTATACTTCTTTAGACGCGTTATGAAAAAAATTCACTATGCAACAAAAATTGACAGGATGAAGTTGCTAGCTAAATATTTATTTATATGTGTGTAGTGACTGATACCACTATATTCATAAAAATCTAAGGTATATCTGTGCTTTTAAATAATATTTTTTAGTAATTGAAATTTAACAATGGTCCATATAATAATAAACGTTTTTACGTTTATTTATTGTGAATGTTTACGATAGAAATAGTGATTATAAACATTTTAAAATATATTTTAAGCGTATATCTTTATGCGAGGTTAAGTTTTGATATGTATTTATTTGCATTATAAATTATAAATTATTACTTCATCATTTATTAAATTCTAAAAATTAACAGATTACAATAAATTTTCAGCATAGTCGTTTATTTTCATATTTTATTAAACTTTATTTGTTTTAGTAAATTTAACAATTCGTTGTATTGTTGTATAAATTTAACAATTTAATAATTATTTTATTTCCGTTAGTCCATTACGCGCAATTTTTTTTCTGCGGAACTGCTACTGCCTACCTAATGCTGAGTGCCTGTCTAATGTTGAATTATCCTAAACATATTAACATGAAATGCGTTCGTCAAAAATGACATGGTGCTGATCTTGATGATGGGTTTTTCTTGTAGAGTGGACAAAAAAGAAAAATATGTATATTGTGAAAAAATCATTCACATATCACAATAAGAGAAGGCCCGAGTTGAACACAGGATCTATGCAGTCGCCAGATAATAAGCAAAATGATAACCCTCCAACAAAAAAAATCCTGATCCAATAATCTAAAAAGATAGATTTAGTTTTCCAATAAGCAAGAACATAATTAAACCTATTAACGACAGTAACCTCCAAAATGGATTCAAACTTACATGCCTTCGCATTACAACAAGAAACATGAACAGACTATCACTCACTATATTAGAAGTTGAAGAAATCCTTCACAAAAAAAGATTAGACATTGTACGTATATCTGAATGCCATGCTACGACAGTTGAAGAAGTGGCTTCTGCATCCGGTGTTAAAACGTCTATACTACTCCCTACCCTGATGGCACTGTCCATGCCTGAACGACCTTATCATAAAATTAAATTTGAAACATTCACCTTTAGAAGCATATTCAATGGCATGCTTGCAAACTAGCTCGATCAGGTTAGAAGGTCGTACATATCCAAGCACACTCTCTTGGTTATAATGTCCACCAGGGCATAAAATTAAGAAAATGTGTTCTCACTCTATTTTCCAATACTTGGTCCCCAATTTATTGGAGACTAAGTTTTTGAGAAGGAGGGTGTAAGAATATTAAACAAAAATTCTCTGTGGCTAAATCGGTGTGGATTTCATACGTTCCAGCGATATCAGTGGGCACAGTATTGTCATAATCACCTAGCGCGTTATCATCTAGGTTTTCCTCGTCTGTAAGATTGTCAACCGTCGGGGGGATGTACACGGCATCGATTTGATTGGCATCTTCTAAATCCTCTTCTTCTTCTAATATACTCATAATTTCTTGAGAAGATAGTACTTGTTGCCAGGCCATAATGTTTTAACTTATTATTTACTGATTTGTATACACTCACTTCACTTCATTTCACGGTCAAAAGAAAAATACATATACCTACAATATTTTTTAGTAATCTAACTGACGGACTAAAAAATTGTTTTCTAAAAATTACTATGCGACACTGTTAGCTTCACGTTCTACAACCGACTAACTAATAAAACAAAAGTGCTTGTACTCTTTGAATACCGAGATCCCATTGTTTACAATAAATTTTAAACTTCAATGGCAAGCAGTGTAACAATAACAACTGACTATTATTTCTCCCAACGTTGCGCATACGCAACATTTCCTGGAAGTTTAAGATAAACAACGAGTGTAACTAGTTTTGTCCAGCAAAAGGGTTTATATCATAAATAAGATATTGCTTAAGCTTTATACAGTGTAAAAAGTATAGCTTTATTTCAATTTATATTTTTTATGATTGAATGAATCTGTCGATCTTGAGATGACTCAATTAGCAGTTTTTAAAAAATAAAACTATGTATTTGTATTTAAAAAAACATTGAAAAAAATTTGAATCCATTTTTTAGTTCTACTTCTCGAGACTGGCTTACATTTCATAGAATTAATTACTTATTTTAAAACAAAAAAAATCACATTTGAAATGTTGCGCTAGCGCTACGTTGGGTAAAGGTGGGTTAATTTATTTACAGTAGTCTTCAGTGATACTTTCATTGGAGACTACTGTAAGTAAATTAAGTACTATTTCACAGGGCCTCCTAGGTTTCAGTGTACCAAGTATCACTAGAACTAAAATCGAAATTGCTCCTAATCTATATTAATATTACACCAAACTTAATAGATGTGTTATGTTGATGCCCATATGCGCAGTTCACTACAAGAGATCGCAAGTCTAAAAATGGCTATGATGAAGGGCCATCTTCTAATGAATCTGGTATTGCCGATGTTACAATAAAGGGTAGGATGACATGTAACAGTTAACATACAATAATTCAAATATAATAATTGTAAGGTAACATCTAAGGTACGAGTATTTGTTGGCAGCTGTAAGATTTTCTTCATAATACATTCACATAAACAGCTTTAAACTTTTCTTCTCTACTTCAAACAAATCCTCGATTTGTTGATTTCATATGAAGATGGTCTGACATTTCATGACGTCTGTGAGGATATATTTTTTTGAGAGACCTTCACTTACCTTTCAATATCTTTTAATAAATATTTTTTTAATAATCTTCAGATACATATCTTTTTTTAATTATAATTGATCCAAATATAATTCATAATGTTAGTAATAATATGTCAATACAATTTTTAAAGAAAAAGTGTTGTTTTCTGACAAAGTGGCTGCTTCCCATTCCATAAAAGTGGACGAAGTCTATCTAAGTAAAAGAATTATGCATAAGCATTTGTTGTAAAATACATCTTGACACTGTTTTTTATTAAAATAATCATGAGCGGCAACTACTATGATTAACGAAAACATTAATTTTAAACCATATGTCTTTTTTCATCAATAAAAGGGAACATAAGCTTTAAAATGATATCTGAATCATTAATCTTTTGAAGAATTAAGGAAGATATGGCGTTGCCATAAAAAAACCTTTGGTAAATAATATAAATAATTAGTGGGAATTATAATAATTTTTTTATACTCTTTTCTTACTATTGTATTTTTCTACTCTATCCAATGAAATTTAAAAAAATATGACTATGTTTTTAGAAAGTAATTTTCGAACTTAAAATAAGAAGACATATAAATACCAATATATAATAATATTTAATCATCCTTGGAAATCAAAATCTTTTGTTACTTTGAAACACTCATTTATGGGTATAAATTAAATGGTTGACCATCTTATTGGATAATGCAAATAAGCTTACAACATAATAAGAATAAGTTGGCAATGTTATAGCCACTCATCTGACTCCTTTTCCAACTATGCTGAGCTGTTCTCATACTAGACACAGGGAAGTCAAGGAGCCAGGACCTAATACTATTCCTATAGTTTCTTTGCTTCACTTTCAGTTTGTCTCTAATGTAGGAAGACACAATCAACAGTCATGTTTTAATACTGTGAAGTTAAATCATATCAATTTGTAATTTTTATGCAAAATTCATCCAGAACACTTGATTACACATGACTTTACCACCTTAATAACAAATTGACTGCTTTATCTAATGTTACTGATTATATGGCCACATATTCAAGTGGAGCGTCGTTTATTAATTTGCAAATAATTTTTAGACATTAATTTTTTATTACCTATCAGAGATTACATTTAAGAAAATAACGAGGAATTTTTATGAGACTAAATTTTGTTTAAGAGGTAAGAATTTTAATAAATATTGTTTTTTTTTTTAATAAATATCATGTATTCATTTTCTGTGGTTATTGTTGTTTGTTTGTATTATGCATAAAAGTTGCTAACCAGTTCATCAAGATTGCATTTTTATGAACTACTATTGTGAATACTTTTCCCACACCAAAAATTTTGTTTTAGTTAGTAAGAGGAGAGGACACGTAACTAACAAATATGATAGTAAATTCAAATCTTGCGCTGGGCGCTCATGATCTTAGCTACGACATTGGTGGGAGTATGCTCTTGGGGCTTGTCTAAATTTTTCTAGGATTTTCCACCAAGGGTTTAATACCGATCTGAAGCCGATGATATGGAAATCATTTGTGGCATTTTCTTCTTTTCAGTGTCCAGGAGGACAACTCTAATTCTTTTATGGCGCGACCGAACTTCCTTTTGTCTGAGAGGTGTCGGAGCAAGCACCATACTTGTCTTAAACGATACTTATCTTTGTTTTTAAGTCTTATATGGAGAGGTTGAAAATACAAGTTTTGAAACATATTTAATACTGATGACTTAATCCAATAGGCCACTTGGATTAAATTGGTGTCCTGTTTGTTCCTCAATATTATCCAGAGTTTTAAGCAAAGTTTTAGATTCAATTGACTTTTGATATAAGTCATGAAGCCATCCCAGTCAGTTTTATAGTTGTAAAGAAACTCACAATTCTCTCAGGTGATAACTCTGCTGCTGTCATTAAGAATCACAGGGGTCTGATGTGATGATCCGTGAGGATTGCTCTCAACACTAACGCATCGACTACTTATTCCACTAGCAATAAAGGAATCCAGGAGATTAGGATTTTTTTTGGATAAGGAGACCACTAGATCGACTTATGATTCAACTAACTGGTTGGTTTCCACAAAACTTTCCATTGCTCGACCTCTGACAACCATGTATCGTAAGCCCCAGAATTTGTGTATGGCATTCTAACCCCCTCTCCCCTCAAACACTTGGTCCCCAATAAATTGGGGAAAAAGTGTTGGAAAATAGAGTGAGAACATATTTCCAGTAATTTTAAGCCCTGGTGGACAATATAACCAAGAGAGTATGGTTGGACTTGCAAGAGATTTTCAACTGTCACAGCGTGAGGTTCGGATATAAGTACAATGTTTAGTCTTTTTCTGTGAAATATTTCTTCGACTTCTATTATATTGGGTGATAGTCCTTTTATATTTCCCGTTACAATGTGAAGGCATGTAGTGTTGAGCCCGTTTTGGAGATTACTGTCGTCAACAGGTTCAATTTTGTCCTTATTTGTTGAAGAAGTAAATCTTCTAGATTGTTTGTCCAGGATTTTTTCTGTTGAAGTCTATTGAAGTAAAAGGATCTGGGTTATTTGCTCATTCAATGGGGATGCGCTTGGAGACTATGTCTATCATTTTGGTTATTAACTAGAAGCTACACAAATCCTGTGTTCAACATGTTTTTTTGTAAAAAAACATGTTCAAGATATGAACATGTTTTTTTACAATATACATATTATTCTTTTTTGTCTATTCTAAAAGAAAAACCCATCATCAAGATCAGCACTATGTCAGTTTTGACAAACATATTTTACGTTAATATGTTTAGGATAATTCAATATTGGGCAGGCAGTCTGCATTAGGTAGGCGGTCAGGTATATTGAAAAAAAATTGTACGTGTACTTATGTATGCACGTTACAAGTTATACTTCTTTGGCATAATAGAAGAATAACTTTATTTAGCATGCAAACAATTTATGGAAACAAAATAATAAAAGAACTGACTGTGACTATAAATACAGTTGGTAGCATCTAAATTCAATCCACTAATAGAATTTTAAAAATTAAAATGTATGCAGTGAATTTTTAACAATCTAAATAAAGTTTAATTAATAATGAAAATAAATGAAAATGCTCAAAGTTTTACTTTAATTTATTTATTTTAAGAATTCAATAAAAGATAAAATAATCATTTATAATTTATATTGCAAATAAATATATATCAAAACTTAACCTCGCCATAGAGAAATACACTTAAATTATACGTTATAAACTTTAGAAGTACTATCATCAATATTCAGAATAAACAAATGTTCTTAATTCAGTGAACTACAATTAAATTGCAATTTTTAAAAAATATTATTTAAAAGCACAGATATAACTTAGATTTTTATGAATGTGAAACACGTGTTATACAATAAATATTATGAAATATTATGAATATCCTCTATCTGTAAACTTTCTTTTTGTCTTTCTGAGTCTCTGTTTATTATTACTGGTTCATTTGCAGAGATCAGGTTTAGATATTGTTTTTGCATAGATCCGAATCACAACTTCATAAAGAATAACCATATTGCTGATGCCAAGCTCGATTTGCCACTGTGAACGGATAACCATATTTCTCTTATCATTCTTTTGTGTGGTTTTATTTATATGTCTCTTTTATTTGTATATCTCTAAATAGATATTTAGAATTTTCATTTTCTATATTTTGTTTTATTTTTCTCTTTAGTTAATATTATCCAGCCTATGCTTTAACTTGATATTGACAAAAGTTGTCCATTGAAAGAACGAACACCATAAAATGAAAGAAAAAGTTATGTTATTTTTATTTATGAATTTATAATGAAAACTCTCTAAATTGCTTTATGTATATATAAATTATATATATATATATATATATGTATATATACATACACACACACATATATATATATATATATATTTATATATATATACTACTACTATATAATTTGTGATGTTTAAGTCATAAAGTACGTATTGCGTAGATTGAAACAGTTACCTCTTAATATCATACATTACCCCTGAAGCATAATTGTTAAATTTTGTTTTTATATTGACTCTGTGCAACAAAACGTAATGGAAGGCCAATTAAAGTGAGGACAGAAACAAAATAAAAGGCTATGAATCTATATTTTCACAATGATTTATTGTTTGTTTCATGTACGAAATTGTTCCTTTTGCCGCTGGCTATCGTAATCTCGTAGCCAGTATTCTATCAGCCTCCCTCCACCCGCTCTCAACTGCACCATGCACTGTACAGAAGTGATGCTGACTAGAGGCCTCCCCACCGAACAGCAAACGTGGTTTCTCTTTATGGACGATGGGCTCACGTAGCCCCTCAGTAGGATCATCAATTATGTCTGAGCGCAGACCGTGGTAGCTGTACGAGCCTAGGAAGTGGGGATTGGTGAGCCATGTAGAGCTGTGGGGAAAAACAGAAAAAATATAGGGTTTATGTTTCAATTTCATTGTAAAGTAAACCACTTGCAATATGCGGACGACATTATAATTGTTTCTATTGAAGCACAAACTATTTTCAATGCCGCCCAGAGCAGTACTGTTCCGGGAGGCCCTAAAAAACCATTCGAAAAGTAAAATTAGGAGAAGCAATCCCGACCAAGAAGATTGAAATATCTGAAAGAAAATTAAAATTAACTTGAATATTATGATTCATCTAATGAGAAGGTTATGAATAATCTAATGAGATGGTTATAATTAATCTAATGAGACGGTTTGTTTAATTCCTAATAAATGTCTTCTGCATATAAAACATTTCACTTTAAAAATAAATTTTAAGTCATAGCAATTCTGTAATAACAGCGGAACGGTTTATAATATATGTCTAATATATGGCATCAATATTTTAAAATATATAATCCCACGAAAATTGTCTGGAGACAATGTAAATGCAATCAAAAATGAAAACAAAGGAACTGAAAATCCAATCAAAATCAAATCAATGTCTCCCAATGAAAACAAATTGAGTGTACTCACCGTCGCAGTTCCACCGAATCTTTATAGAGAGAGAAATGAGGTTTGCAGAACTTTCTAATCAACCAGTCCAGTTTAATCTTTAATTCATGCAGGGGGGCGGTTTCCGTAAACCAGACCATGTCCCCTGTCAACCACAGCATCAGAACATTGTCTGACCCTATATATATTTTTTTTATTTATGCCTCTTAAATAAAACATTTGGTACATATGGTTCTTTTATTGCTATGAGAGCAACAGCTGATCAATTCATACAGCTAACTAGATCATCATTTCAGGCATGCACAATAGTGGCCAGGTACCAAATCATTTGGTGTGTTTCACATGCCAGTACAGTATAGCAACAGTGAGACGCCTATAATATACTCGTATATGATATATGCCTGATGAACAAGTACATATGTATATCAATTAAATTTTACACATTACAAAGAAATATTGATTTAATCCGTAAACGGTTGGTTAATAGAATGCATGTAAACAACCCCCATTTGTAGATGTCATGTCTGTTAATATATGTTTATTTCCCATTCTAATGTGAGGATATACTAAAAGACAATGCAAGTTATGTTTAAACAAAAGCCAGCTGATGCTCGGCTTAACTAAACCTAGACAGATGCAAAGTCAAACAAATATTAAAAGAAAACAGATATCAATTACAACCAAGTAATGTTTTGGTTTTTAATTACTTGTTTTACAAGAGTGGGTCAAGGAGTTTGCAGAATAGAGTGGGACAGCAAGGGATGGGTGTTACTTACTCACATTGTCGCTATTGAGAGACTCATTATGAGTATATATATCAAGTTTCAGCTTAATTGCGTCACCAACCTCTGAGCTGTCATTGACCAAGAAACTCATTCTGCAAGAAATCATTGACTGTGGAAGAAACTAATTTTGAGCTGTCATCTAGTTCCTGACAAAACAAGGAAAAACACCACAAGTCATATTGAATGAGATGTCATCAGTTTATGGAGACTCTCACACTAGTAAAACCATAATTTACAAGTGGCATAATATCTTTAAACAAGGCAGAAATTTGATGCTGATGATGAAAATGGTCCGTGCTCAGGACGATCCTGAGGCCACCTCTTTGGACTTCGTTGAAAAAATTTAAAAACATGTATTGGAAGATGCCCAATTGAAGAAGCAGTTGAGGAAAATGGTTGGAGTATCTTCTATGACCACTTCGAATATTCTTCATGATCATCTTGAGATGTCAAAAGTCAGTGCAAGCTGGGCACCGAGAGAGTTCACGTCACCGCCACAAAGCAACAACGTGCCCAGTGTTCATGCAACTTTTTGGATTTCTGTAGAAAGAACAAGGATGAAATTGTGAGTTGAATTGTTATGGGGGACTAAACCTCCTGAATCCAAGCAAGAGTCCATGCAATGGCATAAAAAGGGTACCCCACCCTCTAAGAATTTTGATGTGTCGCAATCGGCCAGAAAAACTTATGGTGATCATTTTCTGGGACACAGAGGGTATCCTACTGATTAATTTAAAAAATAAGGGTGTTTCTATAATGGGAAAGTACTGTATTGGTCTGTTGGAGTAGCTTAAAAAAACATTGAAGGAGAAAACATGAGGGAAAGTAGTAAAAGATGAGCTACTTTTGCACGACAATGCACTTGTGCACATGAGCCATTTTACAATGGCTACCTTTCACAAGCGCGGCTTTCAATTATTACAACATCCACCTTAATGCCTTGACCCTCTGTAACTATTATTTATTCCTAAAAATGAAAAAGAAGCTTTGTGGAAAAAATTTAGCGGAAAAGTTTGCTACTTCAGCTTATTTTCAAGATAATGAGAAAATATTTTTTAAAGGTATAAATAAATTAATCGTAGATCTGAGAAACGTATTAGGGTTAAGGGAGAATATATTGAAAAGGAAAATAGCAACATGTTTTTTTAATTTCTTTCCACTCGTAATTTTAAATTGTGTTAAAACGTAATCATTAATTTTGAATTAAAGTAATTTTGTTTCTGCTTCTTACATATTAGCCCAGCTTCTCTTATTGTGATAAACACAAGTGATTTGATTTTAAAATTGTTTTAAAGCTTTGCCCCAGCATAGTGTGAATTAAATTATTTGCCATCAATGTGAGTCTAGGCATATGCCACAATGAGTCGAGTATGTCTGTTCAAAATTAACAATTGTTCAATTTCTTCGAAAATGGAAAATGTCTTTAAATTTACGATCTCTTGATACTGCCACCAAAGTCCCGTGGGTGCCCGAACATCTATGTTTTGAATTCTCACACTTAGACTGTTACATGTATATGTTTTTTCACATCATGCCATATTACTATTAAAATAAATAAGACTTATTATTGTTATCTTATGAAAAAATTAACCTGTCGCTATCATCGCACCATACAGTTGCTCTAGCCATCTATCACCCTCACTCAGAGTACCTCTTGACTCCTCGTCCCATATAAAAGCCATATTTGTTTCGTCTTCCCACCATCTAGTCTCATACCTCAGAGCCATCTTTATTACTGCTCCTAAGTTCATATTGTTGATACTCTGTACTTTGGAGACAGGCAGAGGTGGTGTGAACATAGCTTCATGGCTGAAATCAATTATCCAATTTCCCATGTACAATTATGACTTTGAAACAGCTTAAATTTGTATTTTGTAAAGACAACCTAAATCTATTTTTTACAAGAAAATGAGCAATATTGTGTTGGTTAAAAATAAACATGTTAAAAATTAAAAAAAATAAACATGAGTTGAGCGTGGGTAATATTGAAAATTCTAATATAACCCTTGGATCCCTTTCCTAATTTAAAAAAAAGAAGGAGCTTAAGAAAAGGACAACTGGTATTATTTATAAACAACTAACAAATCTCATTGAGATCGGGCCATTAAGTGAGGGGAGGAATTTGCGAATATTTAATTCTATGGTTTACAATTAATTTAATATTATAGACTATTTATTAAAAAGTTAACTGGTATTTTGGTTTAATACAATAATTTCCCGTCTTATTATGTTGTTCGTAAGTAAGAAGGGATTACTAAAAAAAGATTCCATGTTTTCTTTGCATATTTGCTATTTTAATAAATATAAAAATTGAGGGTGTGTACATATATATATATATACATATATATATATATATATATATATATATATATATATATATATATATATATATACATTCATATGTGTATGTGTGTATATATTTCCTTTCATTCTAGACAGTTGTAATCCGAATACCGGGTAAATAAATTTCCTAAATAATTTGAATCGACTTTACGAGTCAGCAATATTCTTTTTTCATTGTAAGCTGTAGGCACAATCAAAGTTATTCTCACAAACTCACGTTGCTTGCAAAACACCCAACGACATGGTGACAATCACGGTAGATGCTTCATATGTGCTCCCATCAGCGCATTGCACCGATACCAAGTTGCTCACCGTATCCGACTCCCAGTTCACACGAACCACCTCTTTGTTCAGCTCGATGTCCACGTGTGTTTCATTCTGCAAAAATGTTATCGTTGTGAGCCTTGTCATATTATTTATATTTTTATTTTGATGATGGGTTTTTCAATGTATTGTCAGGAAACATCTCATATTATTACATAATTCTATTTAAAAAAAAGATTTTTTTAAATTGTTTATAAATATTTAATTTTTCCTGTTCAATATTTCTTTGAGATAATTGACATGTTTGTTGATTACGTAATAAAAATAGAAGATGATTAAAACGTAACAAATAAATTTGATTTATTTTTTTTTTTGATTGTCTTTTATATTGTACGAACCTTATTGGAGCAAATCTTATTAAATTGAACGGTTCCTTATTACATGTTACACACTTGGCGAAAGGGGGTAGCCCGAAAAAAGTATAAGATTTCAACAAACACTTTTGCTAGAGTATAAGCATTTCGCATTTACAGTGTCGATGTATATTAATACTCAAAAAACAACAGATGATGAGATCAACGCATTCAATTTATCATAATGTCACATGAGTTTTGCTTTATAATGTCAAACAATGCAGCAAGTAGTGCCTTATTGTTTATGCTGGAGAGCATAAAAACTTCTCCATAGTTGTTTTTACAGATCCATGCAAAACTTGGCAACACAAAGTTTTACTATGGGAAAAGGTATGTTGCATTTCACTTATATTTTCTCCGTCTTGTGCTTATGTTTTGTAGAGCATTTTATATCAGTTTAGGTACTGGCAAATTATATTGTAATCTTGTGTTTGCTGGTTTGCATAGTTTCACTCAAAATGGTGTGACTGCAACTCAAACTAATTAAAATCATTAAGACTCACATTGTTCACATTACTAAAATCCAATAATAAACTCGGTAAATAATATACACAGACGTTATATACAAGTACTGTGACTACTGATATCAAAATTATATTGTGTTTAGTAGTTCTACTCAGGACGCAGTTAAACAGGTGCTTAAATTGATGACAGCATTTCAAATGCATAAAGGCAATGAACGTCAATATTTACAACAACCTCTGGTGATTGTACCATTTCTTCAGATGATTCAGGTCATTTCCCTCTCATTGTTCCAAGGTGATAAACACCTCAGTATCTTTATTATCCGCATAAAACTTGGAATTTGTATACTAGACCTTTGAGCATAAACTTTTTTTTGAAATACTAGACCTAACATGTATTTAATTTTATCCATATATCTGTCCTCTATTCTTAATGAATTGTCCAAATTTTACACACTCCCTCTAGAGTAGTGTTGTTTTGGATAATGATAATTCTCCCCACATATAACAACATAAACAGTTCATTTGATTCTTGAAAGAATTAACAACTTGTCGAATTTTTCTAATTCTCTAAGTTAATAGTTAAGTAATCTTCGAATCAAAATGGAAACAACAGAATATATGAAGATATATATCGATTCTCTAGATATGTGCATGGAAAACCACCTGTCCATTTTCTCCCAAGCACAGCGCAAAACTTTATCCTCATTATTAAGGTATACATTATTCAATTCACACAGAAAGTGCCGCCGATGGACTCTTTCCAACACTCACAATGGTCTACTGATAACTGCCCTTCGAGTCCACGAGATGGAGGAGGTAATTATAGAGACACCGTTGTGGATTGGGTACATCACTTAGGGTTATATGGAGAAATATCTAACATAGGAAATGAATATAGGATGAGTAGATAATAATACATGAAAAATTATATTTTTTATACATATATATTAATATATTTGTACATATATACGTTTGTATACAAAATAATACTGTTAATTTGGTATTTTCCTTAATATCTTTTTATCAACGTAATATTTAAAAATAATAGTGATTGATCAAAAGTTGAGAATGAAAAATTTATGATATATTTATTATATATTATATTTTTTCTGAATAAAGGATCAAATAAAAAAAATATACATTTATAAATTATTTTTTCCTGTATTTTCGAGAGGACTCACGGAACAGCGGACTGTATTCACAAGTATTATAAATGAGATGAAACTACTTTGTTTACTAGTTACCTAGTTATTGTTATTCTTTCAGTAAAGGGCACCCAAAAATTATCATTCAATTAAATAAAATCAACTAATAAGACAGATCGTTACAACATACATTATACACACGTTAGGAATTAGAATTGAAATTAAAGGGCACAATGAACATAATAACCAATTATAGACATCATGTCCATTACTGGATCAATTGAAATTTGGGATCTAGTAATGCGCAGTGTAATTGTAGTGCACCTTCTTTCGGCGCTACGAGAGTAAAATATCAAGGTCGCAATGCAATTCATTCGACATATTACAATGTTTTTGCAATATTTAGATGTAATGTCTGAATGTAATGAATTTATCACAGGACGTACGGAAAATAAATACTTAGCTAACAACCGAGATAAATATAGGAATACGATAGAATAAGGCGAGAAATGTATGCAAAAACGAAAAAAATGGGCCCTCACTACCGCTGTCAGCTTTCTTTTAAGTCATGTTTGTTGAAAGGGAACGTCAACATTTTGTCACGTGTCTACTTACGGTTGATTTATTACTAGTTTTGCATTATCAGACAAAATCAAAAGTATAGATTTAATCAAATTTCATTTAAAGTTTCTTCTTGCAATTTTTCTGGTTTAATATAATGGATATTCTAAGCAAATTTTCTTACATACAATTTTTTTCAAAATGCTTAAATATATTAGACTAATTAGAGACTATGATATTATACTACTATGGTATTATAATGTGTAAATCAGAAGATTTAATTCTAAATATTTGTGAAGTTTAATCTACGGCGTAACGAGCAATGAAAATGTGAATGCTCATGTTATAAAGTTTGTTGAGTGACTTAGGTCTACATTTGTAATATTTTAATTTATTTTATAAGTTAAGAATGCCTATTTCATCTACTGAAAATCTTAATTTCAATCGAATTTCCGTACTAAATTACAAATAAGGACTTAAAGTTTTTGTTGTCTTTATTAATGGATAAATAAATCGACCCAAACTTCAACTGTGGCACAAATCACTTTTTTATAAATATATATATATATATATATATATATATATATATATATATACATATGTATATATATATATATATATATATATCCGTTTGAGTGCCGACGAGCGCCATCGCGCTCGTGCGCATACTAACTAAATTTTAAGAAAAGAAAACTTTTAACCCATAATGTCGGAATATGAAAATAATTCGAGTGAAAATGACCGTTTTTCAAGTTGTGAAGAAAGTGGTAGTGGGAGTGACATTGTAGTGCGCTCACAATTTGGCATAATGCAAATTTTGAGTGATAGTGATAATAGTGACGATAATAATTATTTTCCTGATATGGAGGATGTACCGGACTGTGAAAATGACGATGTGACTTTGATTTCAGTTTTTGTTATTGTTTGTATTTTATTATTCTTGTACAAATTTTTTTAAACTTTACAACTTTGCGACATCGAAGCATATGTATATATAATTTATAAATATATATATATATATATATATATACACATACATATATATATATATATATATATATATATATATATACATATATATATATATATATATATATATATATATGCTGCCCAGAGTTTTCTATAAATATTTTTGATGTGTGTATTTTAGTATTAATGTAACTACCATTATGTAGTTTTCCTAGAATCCATCACAAAAGAACCTAAATCTGTGACTTTTTCTCTGAATAGCCAGAGAAAAGTCACTGATTCAATATTTATATCTCAATAGTTTTTACAATTATAATAATCTTCACAAGTAATATATCTGGATGCTAGTAGCCTTATCACAGCGATTTGATAGTTTTAGTTAGCTAACCGTGGAATACAAAACATTAGACAGATTAGTTTCTCATTAGACACACTACAGAGGAGTAAATCATGACTAAATCTAACGTCTATTAAATTTATACTTTATATTATCAAAGTTTAAGACACAACAGAATAAAGTGTCCAAATTCAGGACTATTACTCATTATGGTGTTAAGCGACACAAGGATACACATGACAGAGGAAAATTGCAGAACATTTACTTCGGGATGATGACACAAATAGTTTGATTACCTTCCTAAATCAGACCCTCATGTTTTACGTGCTCAGTCCCATGGAATGGCATAACTGATACAATAAATTTACAATGTTGCTACAGAAGGATATTCAAATTATCAAATTAGAAGGGCTTTTATTCATTTTTTTCCAGCGTATAGTTCCATTCATTAGATGTTAAGTGAACTGGGATGTTCAGTGAACTAATTAGAATTTGTAAAAAGTACTTGCCATAATTTGTGTGTTGGATGTTAAGTGAAGCAGCTCACAATTGAGAAATATAAGATCATATGATTTCTGCCAAGAATTTATCCTATTAATATAATTTTGTACATTAAAATGTTTTCGGCTCACCATCAACACATTAAATAGACCGTGGTACCCTGTATCCTTGTGCCAATATAGAGCCTCTGGACCATCCACTGGATGCGCATCTGTCCAGCCCTTTGTGGAGATGAGATTCCAGTCTCCCGAAGAATAATCAGTATACTCATACTTCTTACACCATTGTAATAAGCTTTCCAGTAGAGGTCTTTGGGCGATGAGATCAGGCGAGCTGGACATGTAAGCTTTGTACCTGCGTGTCAGTAAAAAAAACGTCAACTTGGTTTGTCATAGACATACATAAATTACAATCAGGTTACTGTTTTGGGGCCTCCCTATCCTTTTCCTGCTGATTTTCATCTGATTATATCAGGTCATTTTATAATCACTGACTGGAATGATTTTGGGTTGTGTTATTGTGAAGACTGAAGAAAGTTGTTAGCGTTAAACACCAACAACTTTCTCAAGTGTCTTCACAAAATAATAATGCTATCGCTCAATATTGAAAGCCAAATGAGGTATACTCCGTGTAACGTCTTATCGCTTTGATGGTGTTGCATGACAACATGTATGCGTTAACTGTGGAGCTCTTAACACCAGCATTAATGTTGATATGGTGTAACATGTGAATGTAAAAAGATACAAAAAAATTTAATTGCTTATTATAATCATGTTTATTTGCACTTTATAATCAGAGAAGCCAGTACGCTACTCCAATTTAATAATTATTCTAAAGAAGAAATATTCAATGGTCTTTTTTCAAGATCAGGGGAGAACAAAACCAGAGCAGTGAGTAATGTAAGGACTGTGTTGTAATTGAACCTCCATGACAAAGGTCCCATTAAATAAATCCTCCACAGACTTAAACTAATTTACATGACTAAACACATTATAACACTCAAACAACGCTAGGTTGCGACAAAACTATAAGAAATGATGGACAAAGAACAGACGAGTAGTGGTGTGATATCCAAAATAGGTAATATGAACAGGTTGGTGGTGAGATGGTATGAAGATATTGTATGAGTAACTACATGTAAAAGATGCACCGGACACGGAAAAGGATTAAACAGTGTTCTAAGTTTCTAATTTTTTGATTTGAACTTGCATTCTTTTTGCCTAAGTAGCTGTTATGGTGACTGTATTGGTCGCAATGGATTATGTACTTATAAAATACGTTAAATCACTTGAATGAAGATGGCACAATATTTTAAAGTACAACCAGTTTGTCAGATATCTAGATTCTCAAATATACAATACTTACGCTTCATTCAAATAATTTTCGAATGTGACGATTGGTTCCCTTCTGACGTTTGTCAAGATTTTAAATAATGCGAGTGTTGTCTCCTTGATCTCCTGACCGATCAGTCTGCTGCCATTGGACAACAAGAAATGAAAACTGAGATCGTGTGTTGTGATCACCGGTATCCCTGCTTCTTTTGCCAATTTATAGACAGAGTTGTAGCCATGCATCCTGGAACAGTGATCTATCAAGTTGAATACTTGTAACAACAATTATGTATAGACATGAGAAAAATGCTGGAATGTGTTTGTATGGGTGAATGCATTCCCGTGTTATAAGATAGTCAAATAATCTAATTATGTTATTTTTGAGTTCTAAAGTTTTTAACTATCACAACTGAACTAAAATGATCTATTTTTGTATTTATCAATTTTAAGCTACAAAAAATGGTGTATGTGTATGGGGAACCTATCTCGTTTATATGTATGGTTACTAAAGCAATCTCTTCAAGGACAATAGCTATGTGGAAAAGTTGAAAGTGCAGCACTTTGTGAAAGATCTGGTACAGACAAGTAAATAAATACAAAATAAAAGCAACGTAAACAATCAGTTACAAAACCATCTGCATATAATTGGATAAATAAAGAAACATTTAGAATAAAAATAAATCAAAGTATTCATGTTCATAGTTTCAGAATTCAGTTGTTTCCAAATTTTGGGGCTTGTGAAAATTAATTTTCTTAGAAAACAGTGATACACTTGAGAATTAGTAGACTGAACAAAGTATCAGAGCGTAGCAGAGATATTTCAAGAGAACAGGTTTGGAAGAACCGTTTTTTTATCCAAATCTACACCCTAATCTTCTTGTTGATTATGAAAACATTTTCTCACCATTCAGCTCCTAGTTCAACAAGACCTGTTCCATAATGTTGGTCAAGATTCTACCACCTATAGCATTCTCTGCCTCCAACCCGAGAACCTTCAATCCGGCTCGTTGCAGACGAGTGAGTGCAGCCACACCGGCTGCGCCAGCTCCTATCACTATGGCGTCGTACGAGCTGTCGCTGATGGTAGTATGATAGGGTAAATTGAATATTAGATACAATAGATGCAGTATTTACAAAGATAATATTAACTCTTGGAACTAAATACAACAGGTGAGAATTTGGTGTCAGTTTGTCCATTTCTCATAGGTATGATCCATTTGATACAATGTTATATCACAACTTATAGTCTATTTAATGTAATGTCAGCAAATTAATTATAGTTTGGAGTAAAGAGAGCAAGAATAATTAGTAGAACGAAATGTATTTGACTCAAGTGTATTCATAAAACAAGTAATGTTCCTCTTTTATACAAAACCATTCGCCAAATATTTGCACCAAATATTATTGTTCAAAATAATAAAGCTTAAGAGAAACAAAGTAATTGAAAATTAATAGATGGAAACTTATTCTTGTCTATGATTTTTTTTTATTTTCTGCTGAAATTAATATATAAAAACTAACTTTGGTTATAAGCTTGTTGAAGGGTTCTTTTCTTCTATAATTCTGAACTCAAGATGTTCAACATGGCTGGCTTTGTCTCTCGGTACGCTGGTGCAGAAATACCCTTTGCAATCAGCTTAGCTGATTGGATTTTAATCTTTAATTTTTCTTCTAAAATCTTTATTATTTATATTTACTAAGAAGTGATGTCACTTCCTGATATTAATTTATTTTATTTAACACATTTACTTTTAATATTAAATTCAAACTTGACTACAAGCTGTTTACATACCCAAGTATGTACGAACATCATCTAAAGACAGAAATGAAATTCATTACGATCTACCTTCTAATTTAGTTATCATTAGCGATGGTTTAATAAGAATTGTACACAGCGCACTGGATACTGGGCTACAAGGAATCTCCTCAAACCTACTGCTTACGTTTAAGGCATTAATAGTTGACAGTGTCTCTTTGAAAATGGAGCTCTATGCTTATGAATGCATGTATCAACGACATGTAAAGACAGACCTGAACCTGACAGACATGATGATCTGCCTTCTAATTTAGTTGTCATTACCAATTGTTTAATAAGACTAGTACTCAGTGTACTCAATGATACAGACTGATACAGTATGTTCTCAAAACTGACCATTTAGGCTCTTCAGTTATGAATTTATTTTGAAATTAGGAGGTTATCATCTGTATTATAGTTTTAACGTTAATTTGAAAATCATGTATTAGGGAAGAAGCAAATTTAGCAGGACAGCATTTTTCATGAGGTTTGTTGTTATCTAAATCAGGAATAAAATTATGATGAACTTTAAATACCACTTCAGGTTGACGCTGACTACTCGATTAACAATATTTGAAAAGGGCGACCTATGACAATAGTGGCCACCAGGTAAAATTAATGCTGTGCAGCTCACGTCAGGAACAGATAAAATAGAGCATATCTATGAAAACAAATACGGTTTACATCAGTAACGTGTATCATTTGCACAATAATTGTACAGTGAACATTTATGCTTTACAATGTTTTGAAGCAGGTACTCATCCAAAATTAAGGAAAAATCATGGATAAGGAACTACAACCGAGAAAAACACCGTCACATAAATTGCTGTTGAAAAATGATGTTAAAATTTTACAGATTCACAGTCAAAAGCAGTATTTGACATTTTAACAGGTGACTGATATTGCATATACTGTGACTGGTTGTACTGTTATGAACATAAAAATAAAGTGGGTTTCTGCATGTGAATAGTTATTGACAAAAACAAGGAAAATTTGGAGCACTAGGAAAAAGATTTTAGCGTAATTACCTTATATTTTTTTAGGACAAAAATCATTCACTAAGAAAATAGAAGTTAACTGTTTCATTAGAAAGTTGCAGAAAAGTCATTTTAGATTAAAATGTGTTGTTTGGAAGAAAATTTAATATAAATCCAATAAAATAATGTTTTGCCACAGTTATATTCTACACATTCTGTTAAGACAAATAAATTATTTTTTTAATTCCTCCAACATGGAATCAGTGATTTGTCCGTTGTATAATTTCCACATTACACTATGAAATTATTTTATATTATGCCTTATTACTTTATAATAAAAGATATATATGGAGACAGTCACTTTATGGTCTTGAGCGTGTCGCTTACCGGCTGTTTTTCGAACTGCCGTAGAATAGACGCATAAAGAAATGCAGTGTTCTTCTCTGCAGTTATGTCTGATGAAACAATATATTGTGTGTAGCGGAGTTCAGTTTGAAGTAATAATAAACTTTAATCAATGTCATATAATCTAAGACATGTTAGTGTTACCCTCGTAATAATAAAATGCTATCACTGTAGTTTTTTATTATTAGCTTCTTTTTAAGAAGAATTAATATTTCGAGTTCAAATAAACAGAAAATAATATTAATTACTTAATATAACTTGCTTTAAAGTATTAAGATGGCAACAACTTTACAATTATTTAGCTAAAATTTGTAATTTAGTTCATGTGTATCAAAATTAATAACTGCTGAATCTGAAAGGAATGCTCCAGCTAATCAACAATGATGCGGCGTATCCAATTAGTAACAGGAATGGTAACATTTTTTGTATTTCATAATTTCCTTCTTGTTTTTTTATCATACACTATTTCTCTACAAAAGACATGTGGGCGGGTGGCACATGTTTCCATAAGCTTTAGACACACAATAAAAAAAAAATAAAGTGTAAAGTACTGCCAATATTTTATTTTATATCTATGAACAATTTCTAGGTTAGCAACACCTGAGAAGATCATAGACCACGGGCCATAGTTTGCTATAATTTATGTTCACAGAGTGATTGCTAGTTATTTTGGTGAAACGGACAAATACTATAGCTATTCTGTTCTAGCAGACAGAATGTATGGCATTAAAGTTTGAGCTCTAACATAATACGGTCTGTCGGTTGCGTACCAACTCAACCTTACCTAATTGAACCTACATAACATTTAGAAATAAGAATTAAAATATTCAATTTTCAAATTCTCCTTCGCAATACAGACCTTGGGCTGGCATACTGTTGACGCGAAGAAGTAGATCCAGTTTGGAATAGAATCCAACATATGACGAACACATCTGTAATACCAATAGTTTCAATTTACATTTTTTTCATAACAGAACACTATATCCGAAGGTCAGCAACATTCGAAATATGTTAACAAACATAATGGAACGTTTTAAGCTTCTTGTAAAAGCCATTGTCAATGTTAAGAAACAGACGGGCACCATACAGATGGATAGATTAGATAGTCAATTATCATAATTAATTTACTCTATATCATGTTCCTAAATATTGATCCTCTTTTTGAGACCCAATCAAAACAAAGGGATGTTCAAAGTTTGACACAATCATTTGGATCTTATATCATATCCTAACTGTATAAAAAAATAAATAAATATTTATACAAGCTGTTGTCCAGTATAGAACTAAATCCACACATCATGATTATAAATTTTATTAGGTTCATGTCGTTTCACTGCTGTCTTGTTTGTATTAATGAAGCAGAAAATATTACATTCATTTTGAATGTTGAAACGTCTAATCATCTCCTTTATTTATATTAGTGAATCAACAGAATTTAAAGTGTGGCTTTTTCCCAAGTCAATGTGGAATATACATTATTCTACAAACATTAATTAATTTTTTAAAGGAAGCAAGACAAAGGATTTTTTTAATTTTATACAATCATGTCTCGAGCTGTCAGAAGTGGCCCAAAATAATTGCACCCTCGCAGTAAGCAGAAATAATTTATGACTTCAGATTTGTGGGAGGTACATCACTTAATTGAGCTCGACTTGGCTGTGGAGAAGGAGCGTACTAAAGAATTGAGACAAGCAAACTTTTAGGAAAACTCAGGTTTCTATTTTTCTCCGTTGAACAAAAATAAAAGAAGTAATTACATCCTAATGCTGGAGCTGATCTCATTGCACCTGCCCTCGGATGTAATACTTTTTGACCTCTTCTACAGCTGTATTTGGGGTCTTACTAAATGTAACTATAATAGAAAGTCAGTTCTTTGAGGAAACATGCCTTGACAGATGGATTGACAGCCAGACGTTTATTGTGACAATAATATAAGTGCACCATATGTACAATTTTGTTACTGAACAAAACTAACAAAAAATTCTCTCATTGAATTGATACGTTAAGATTAATAAGCAGACTGTAGATTACTCTTCACCAAATTTGGGGACTCATTTGCTACCCACCAGTTCATATGATATTAGTATTGATCTAATATGGGGAAGCCAATTTTGCACCGACTCATTCAAAGAAAGAAAAATATCTACCTGTATTTTTAACTCATTGTTAATGTTAATTATATGCGTAAAGTATCGCTGCGCAAGTCGCCAGCTTGTATTATGTAATTGTGTACAGAGGGGAACTATCTGAGTAAACTGAAGTGGAATTTGTTTGTACGAAATAAATTTAAATAATTAACAATTTATTGCTTCGGTAAACACAATTGATATGCAACAATCATATATGTTCAATTGTACCTAACAAATTTGTATGTAATGTATATACACACATATACGTGTACAAATATATATATATATATATATATATATATATACATATAAATATATATGTATATATACATGTAAATATATATATATATATATATATATATATATATATATATATATATTAACATATTAATAAGGCTGCTTCTTACAGTGGCAGAACCAATTTTTATGTCACTAAAAGGAATCTTTATCTTGTTTTCTCAAAGCTGAAAAGATACACAAGTATGTATTTATAGTCTGCTTTGATATTTTGGTGCATTCTTTGAAACATATTTTATAATTTCAATGTCAACTTACGCCTCTCATTAGCTCGGAAAGTTACACGGATAATACCTATACCTAAAGATGGCACAGCATCAGAAGCTGGTTTCAGACCAATCGCTGTTTTCCCCTCACCAGCTTAATTATTTGATTTCCGTTCACATTGGAACATTTCTTCGAGCTAAAGAGGTCAAATCTGTGAAGAGCAGCATAGATTTTTTGTCAGACAATTGATGGTCGCATTTCTCCTTCACAATGTCACTTATGAGGGTGACCTTGGACTTCAAGTAGATATTGCTTATTTTGACTACCAGAAAGCTCTTGATTGTGTAAACAACAATATCTTACTAAATATTCTTGGCGGTTTCTTATTACTTAAATATTCTTACAGAATTCTCCATTCTACTTTTATGATATTTGTTTTCGTATCCAACACATGAAAAGCAATATGTATGAGTAGAAAACTTTATATCTGAACCTTACTTTACAAAATAGGCAGTAAGCCGGGGTTTGAATCTCGGATTTTTATTGTTCTGGTGAACAATATTGGTTTTGTGATGAAAACGACGCTTTGTTTGTAATGGCATAATACTTTTTATTTGCAAATGGCATAACACTTTTCACAGTAGTCCAGGATTCAATTGAAACATAATAAAGGTAGTGTGTGACATCAGTATCATTATCGAATGGCTTATGCTTTAACTCAAATAAATGTTCAATAGTAGGTTACAGCTGAGCACACACTCTCAATAAATATGAATTTACCGTTAGCCGGACCCCACAGCGTCATCGGGATGAGTCATTGTTTTGGGAGTCAGATTTGATTCGCAATTGACATTTTATGATGATATAGCGAAAGCAGCAAAAAAATAGTTTCCAAAACTTCTATTTGTGTTGCATAATTCAAAGGCATTTCAATGTGTGTCATCAATTCACTTCCTGTACACTTCATTAGTGCATAGTAGAATAGAACCTAGCTCTATCACTTGGTGTTACAGCTTAATTGAATATGTTTAAATATTCTATGTTCAACACTATTGAGTAAACTTTTATTCTTCATTCTCAGCAATTGTCTGCGCTCATGCAATCATCACCTTTCTGCCATACCACCCTGTAGAATCAAATTATACTGGAACTCTGCAGTTTCCCACAGTATTCAATTGTTCAACCACCTGATTGCGGTATACCAGTGTAACTGGTACGTGATTTCTGATGAGTAAAAGGAAATTTGTCGAATTGTATTCCGAATCACTACGAAAAGTATCAGGTATACTTTTCGTAGTGATTCAGATAGTCGTAGTGATTATATTGATAAATTTGTGTATAAATAAATAGATTGATATGTTAGTATTGTTTCCATAAATCACTTGCACAATCAAATAAAACATCTGCACATAACTCATTCAAAACTTCCTTGCAAATTTTAATTTCAGTCTAAAGAGAACTATCATTTTATATTCTCTCTCTATAATACTGAGTTTCAAAAATATAAATGCAATGGTAAATGCGAGTTAACTTGTGACCAGCTGGAAATTAGCAAAACCCTAATTAGATAAAAAATTAAAATGAAAAATATAATTTAAAAAACTCACTCCTCAATGCAGACATGTCGACAACCACCACGTTAGCAGAAACTTGAACACCAACTAATTACTTCAACCACCTCTATGCTCCTGTTATACCTGCGGACCCTGGTATCTGCGTCAATAGAGATACCCAATTGACGTCTGAAGATTAATATTTTGTGGTCATTATTTAAGTATTTATTCGTTACATGTTAATGATGATCTAGTATTTGTCATGGTTATTAAATTAAACACTTGTTCACACGTTAGAACTAAGAGCATAAAACAATTAGTGGCATTCTATATTCTTAAAATATCTTTCAGACGTCACTACCTAATGTGTTATGAGAATTGAAGATATTAGTGCTAGATGACAACAATATGTATTTCCTTCATATTTAGTGATTGGCATAAATAAAATTGTCTCATCCTAAATGCCATATTTACCACATTTTAAGTGTAATTTACGCAATATACAATAAGCAATATGGTATATTTGTTTGCACAGCAGTTTTTGCAAATAAACAATGCAACTTTTTAAAAAATGTGATTTTGTTACAAATTTTTCATCCACATATACCTTCTAATGTTTTAAAAAGTAAATTTAAAAAAAAAAAATAATCTGCTGCACAAATGTTATACACTTGAAAACAGATTGATTTCAATAGTTTCGGTAAGGCCATAACCATGTCTCAATAGTAACGTAAACCTTAAATCATCGTGCAGCCGAGTATAAAATGTGGAGAAAAGTCTATGGAAAATTCATACCTAAGTGCAGATTTTCTACTGTATTTTCTAAACCGCAAGAGATATAGGTTGTAGGTATAAGTTCGTAGATGACTTTAATAAATACAAAAAATGCTTATTTCAAAGCAATATTACTCCACGCGTGCAGCCAATGTGATTCGAAGAATGACGTGACATGTTACTACTTGAAATAATAATTGTATGTCGGCCAGAAACTTTATGGAAGAGTTTCATTTGAGGATATTTTTTTAATTACTTCTATGGATTTTTCATACATCAACCTCATCAGGTGTATTAAGAAAAGTGTAACCTTTAAACTTGATATTTCTGGAAGTAAAAGTCTGTTCATTGCTTTTTTCAGTAGTTTTTCGGCAACAAACACTGATGAAGTGTTTGTTAAATTGCCATGTCCCTTCTAGAAGATACCCAGACCATAATCTACTTACTGTCATGATTCCCTATTGGCACTATTCAGTCCTCCAACTCTTCTGCTTGAGACTTT
Source organism: Druceiella hillmani (assembly GCA_039881145.1). NCBI lineage: Eukaryota > Metazoa > Arthropoda > Insecta > Lepidoptera > Hepialidae > Druceiella > Druceiella hillmani. The sequence continues at coordinate 6,711,521 of JAYKKI010000019.1, forward strand.
ATTAAATCAACAGATTTAATTTATACTTTACCTTCACCGAACCAAAGAATTTTTTTAAATCATCTAAAGCTCAATTGAGTCATATTTTCTAACTTCATGACCAAAATAGTAGCTTTCAAACGGCAACATGCTCAGCAAAACCTGAACGCAAATTTCTGATCTGATCCCTGTAATCTGTATAATTCAATCTTATTCAAATCAGTCTCATAGTTCATATATTACATGGATTTAGTCAAATTAATAGACAGACAGATAAAACCATCTTTCTATAAAAGATAGTTTTCTTATAATTAATATAAGAAAACTCTTTTTTTTCACTCACTATCTATAGCTATCGTAATATTTTTTTAATTTTTGGACTAAAAGGAATTGCTCGTGTGGCAAATAATTGCAGAATTTACTTTAAACAAATAGTACTGCACTCTTAAACAGACTCAGTCTCTCATCAAAGTATTAGTTCTCATGTTACGTACTGATTCTTTTGAAAAGTTTGAAATGAATAGAACTTAGGGATCTAAAGAGAATCTTATGTCATTTACATACAACTTATTAAATACAAGTAGGACTTGTACTACAATTGTTCCGTGCACACTTGGATGCAAATAATAAACAAATATTTAAGGGTTCATAATATTTCCTTTAAACCAATTACAAATATAAATATTATTTTTCGTGTAAATATTCGTCATTGGTGTTAACTATTGAAATATATGTGAGTTGACAAGTTTTATCACTATGCCAAATATGTAGTTTCTATGTGAAACTGCTCCTCAACAAAATGGTTTCAAATGTAGATTAACAGATGGATGGTTAACGGAGCAGTGTTGTGAAGTTTTCCTTCCTATTTGTTTTTTGATGCACAGAATTCTAAAAAATTAGTCAAAACTTAAATAGAATTTTCAACAATATCTGATTCACAATTTGAGAAGTACAATATAGTGAGCTAGGTTTTATTTCATCTAGAGACGAAACTGGGCAACGTATGAATAAGTAGCAAAGCATTTAAAATACATGCTCAACATGTGTATAATCATTTAACAAAATAACAAGATGGATGAATATTTTAATTTATTTTATTATTTTAACCATCTTTGCCTGGCCTCTTCAATTTTAAATTTCTGATCTTCACTTACTGCGAAGTTTAATTGGACTTTTTTATGGTTTTCAAACACTATAAGTCTTTCACTTTTTTTGTTTCTCGTAAATTGTGAACAAGACGTTCATCTTATTTTGCTCTTTTTTCTATCGATTGTAAATTATTTAAAACATTTTTGTATTTTACTTTGAAATTTTTGATGTGAAAACTTTTTTAGCATTGTTGTGATTTGAAAGTCAATGAAACGAAAAAGCAACAGTATTCGATGAAACGAAAAAGCGACTGTATAGCATCGTTGTGATTTGAAAGTCGATGAAACGAATTGTATTTTGTAATAATAAAGGGAGGGGAAAGGGAAGGGGGGGAAAAGGAGAGAGAGGGAGGGAAGGGGTATGTGAAGATGGAGGGGGAGAGACGGAGATGGGGTGAAGGTGAGGGAATGAGGAGAGGAAAAAATTGGTATTAAACTTAAAAATTAACATTTTTGCAGGTTTCACTTCTACCACGTGCGAATTGCACACACGATTTTTTTTATTTTCATTTCTTTTCATAAATTCTTAAGAAAATAATATTCTTGCTCATAATTGTTTATTTAGTTATAAAAATGTTCTTTCAAAGTTTTCATTGCACCATTTTACTGTTTCTTATTCACCATGTAAAATATTTAATTTCTGGTGACATTGCTGCCTTTTTTTTATATGAAGTCCCCATAGCGTACATGTTATAATCATTCAAAATGATTTATAATGCTTGAATATGCTGTAAGGTGTTATTTAAAAGCATTTTAACAGTTCATGGTTAAAGTAAGTCCATAATGAGATTTTATAAGTAATGGACATTTTGCTGCCCTCTAGTGGCGTTACTCTGTAATCAATTTATTTTCGTAGTGCGCTATGATCAATAAGATAATATTCTTTTACCCTAGATGGTGACAAAAACAATTATTTTGTGAATTATTACTTAGTACTAAAATTGATCTTAATAGTTGGGGCAAGTTTTATTAATGTTAAATGGCACTGGTCATTCATTAGAAATATTTATTAGATAGGTGTATCAACAATGATAAAAAATAAACCCGGATTAGCAGATGGTACATTTTATTTACGTTTTATTCATGTTTACATTTTATTTATATTTCCCCATTTTTCCTGTTATATCTCTTATTAACAATATTTCATAATATTCTTATGAAATGTTGCTGTTTTTATTAATGTTTACATATATTTTATTTTTATGTCTACATTTTGTCTCTTAATTAATACTGCTGGTTAATTAATTTCTTAATGTCTACTTTCATTGATTAATGTATTTACATTTATTTTTTTGACTTCACGGAGACAGTTGAAATAGATATTTGCACTCCTATATTTGTGGTAGTCTATTTAATTAATTAAAAAATTCAGTTGTTAGTGGCAACATCTGTTTCCTATAAAAGTAACCATAAGCTTAATATATTTAAGTATAGTTTCTAACTTTGCCACTGTATATCAATATTTGTTTTATTTAAGTAAAATTTCTTTACTATACACTAATTTCTTAAAAAAATATTTATATCGTTAAATGGAAAAAATTACAAATTTGGAAATATCCATTATTTCTATGTCTAGTATTGTAATTGTGTCGATCACAATTTTTACAGTGAAGTGACAATTTTTCCTCAAATGCAAAATATTTTCATAAATACATTGTGAATGTAATGTGATAATATGAGTTACTCTAAATAGTTCTCTAACCAAATCTCAAGAACTTAATTTATACATTGAGTGAATAGCTCTCTTTTGCAAAATAAATATGGATTCTATTTAGTAGCCCTACCCCACATCGATATACTGTACAACATTATACTATGAAAATAGCTGTAGTAAACTAATCTTGCAGTCTCTACATTTGTTGAATCCTCGTTTTCTTGATGGACTGTGCAGAGGAACTAAATTGCCCTGTCAATGCTGTAGATAGTTCACTCTCCATTGTAGTGTACTATCTACAATAAGACTGAGAAAAACTGTTGTCATCGAAAACTAAGTTATTATGAACTAGTCTCATTTTGAATTGTAATTTTTTCAATTCAAAATTTGGAATTGTAATTTTAATGTATTTGTTTTTTTTTTGCATTGAGCAGCAAGTTATTTACCATAAACCAATTATATATTTGTGACATTACTTTATTTGATTCATCTGATTGTTCAATATATCTTTATATTTTACATATGAGAGATGAGTGACTAGAACTCATCTCTCATATGTAACTGCTGAATCTGTAGTGAACCTGCTCTACGTAAAAACATATTGCAGACTGAGATCTAATCCAAAAAAGTTGAAAATTTTCTGAAAGTAGACAATATTAGACAGGCGTAATATTAAGGAATTATGTTTTTCACCAGATTTCACTGTGCTTCATATGATCAGAAAAAACCATTCAAGACCAACACATTTATTGAATATAGTGACTAACTAGGTAACAACATCAATCCTGCCTGTTGTGCCAATTACAGAAAACTTTCAGGATCTAGCACATCTCTTTAAAATGTTGACTTAACAATTGCAACTTTATCCACCTGCTAATAAAATTATTCGTGATGTGACTAAAGTTTGTGCTGGAGTGATAAAAGAAAAGAGAATTAAATAATTTACATTTACCCCAACCCAGTCCAGCAGAGCCCAGCCTAGCCCAGCCCAGTCTAGCCCAGCCCAGCACAGTATATTTGAAAATTAGGCAACTGCAAAATGATATGAATTCCATAAAGTACACAAAAAAATGAAAGCCTTAAAACAAATAGACTTTATTGTTTCCTGCACAGATTTGAAATTATAAATAGCAGATGATACATAAATAATCGGACAATAATGAAAAGCATAGTGACTGACACACTTTTATTTCTTTCTTTTCCTTGTCACTTTTTATAGTACGAGTGAGATCATATTTGTTTCATATGTTTTTTTAACTCGAAACTGTCACCGTGCCTTAATTTACTGTATGATCAGGATGTCACATTGACTTGGCTTTGACTAACTAAATTGTCAACTTGGTTGAATTTGATATTTTATATGTGATTTCTGAATTTACATAAATTATTTATTAAAAAATGATCCCTAAAATAGGAATATATGTGACGGCACATCACACTGGAAATTGCCCAATATTACAATTTACAGGTATATACGACATTAATTGCTTCAATATGAAATTTCCGCCTTATTAATTATGAAATATATGTCCTAATTTTGTGAATATTTCATTTTTAAAACATTATCGAATTACTAGTAATAATTAGTGGGAGTATGTTACTCACAAGCCACATATACATTTCAGATTTGCTTTTTTCCTAATAATGTGACCAATCTTTGTAAGTTGTTAACTTCTTTGTAGATACACAGGAGAGTGAATTTTTACCGCAAAAATAAAATTATTTATTTCACATTTTTGGTTGCAATTTGGCATGGTGTGAGGATATATGGCCGTTAGTTTTGTTGAAACTAAATTTGTTTAACGAAAAATGGGGAAATGTAGTGACGATTTATTGCAAATGACAAATGCCGCCATATTGAATATCAAAAATATTGTGTAATACAAATTCCGCATCCTAAAATTAGTCAGAAACAAAAATAGTAATGATTCAATGCATTTGACAGATGCCGCTATCTTATCATCTGTCAAAAATGTAAAATATAGGGATTAGTCGAAAATTAATATAACGGTGATTTATTACGAGTTATAATCTCCTATCAAATTAAGTTGACATTATATATATACAATATTAATTAAAAAAATAAAAATAAGAAAACAAACCTAATAAATCTGAAAATAGGAATAAGCAAAAAGGATTGGGTATTTCTGTTTTTCTTATTTGTGTTTACAACATATCCTCTCATGTTGTTTAGAGGATATGTTGTAAACACAAACACAAAAAGTTTTTCTGATTTCTGCATTTGTATATTTTATCATTTCACTCGTTCATAGCATCCAAAATTTTATGCTGTTCTTCAGCCACATCGTTTCTTCAGGTATTCCTTTCACTCATTTAGGTAATCATCATTCTGTAATTGAACTGGTGTCAGTACACTTAGAAACAGTAATATTATTTTCGTTTTCTTTCTGTTTGTCTGAACTGCAATTAAACCTGCAATATATACTGTACTGGCAATTTATAAACGTCACTCTTTATTTTATTTAGTATGAAATTCGATTGAAACATTTTTTAAATTACATTTTTAATTTTCACCATCTTCACGGAGTCACAGATCATCTACTGAATACCACCACACATGGTTTCTAAACTCTAATCGATTCACTTTAACTGCACAGCGCTAAGTTGTAATTATTACTTTAAGAGTAATGGCTGTTTATAAATGGAAAGCACTACTTTTAATGGAGAAAATAGTCCTTTTGTGCAGATATGGCAATAACAAGATGTTAAATCCGAAGGGTCTAGCTGTATCATGAAATTTATGTTTCATTTTTCTTTATAGCTCTTAAGAATCAGCTCCGAATCTGTTGCGTACTTTGATTTGGTGTTTTTTCTTTATTTTCCAATATTGAAGTGCTGTGGAAAATTAAATTTTACATTCAACCTACCTTGAATAAAGCTAATTTAAATACTTTTCAAAATGTTAATTAAGATCTACCTATTGTGAACTTAATGATTTCAATTTAAATATATTTTTGTGTTACATTTTCAGATGAGATTAAAAAGTATCATTAATTTATTTCCTTTCCAATACGCAAACACATTTTGTAGCTTTGGTATAAAATGGTTTAGGTGATATTTAAGCAATTTAAAAGTATGAAAATTGCTATAGTGCTTCACCATTATAGCAATTTTCACAGTTCCTGAAAATTATAAGCACGATCAGGTATTCATTTGCATTTATTTTTTACTTATAATTAAAATCATCAAAAACTTGAATCCAGATCTGGAAATAACGCATTTTCTCATTGACAGACCCTCGTCCCAGTATAGAAACAAATTTATGTCTTTTTCTGGCTAATTTTGTTGTAGCATAGCTAGATATTCAAAATGTTTTCAGAATTTTAATGAATCTGGTCACGGCAAAGGTGCACTCAATGAGATGGGGTGCCACAGTCAAAAGAGCTGCCGATCAAATAGGAGCAACGGGTCATGATGTGGCTAATTACCAACAGCTAATACAGTGTTTGATGGACAATAATAGAGGAGTTCAAATTATACCTGTTGATGTAAGAAGTGTTGAAGAAATTGAAAATTTTGCAGGAGAAGTCTCACTACCACATTTAGAGGTGCGCTCAGTATACATATAATATTATGGAGCAAAGAGAGTCCTTAAATCTTACATGCTTGTAAATTAAGTTGTGTTGAATGCCAGCCCAGTCAAATTTGTCCTTACCATGAAATTGTAATGATTAACATTGGGGCTTCTCAAGTTTCCTTTGATGAGGATAATGCAAATCTGCACAAGTCTCCACAAAGCAAATATTCAACACACGGTACAGACCCATGTCGAGAACCTACACCATGTTTAAACATTTTATCTGTTCATCGTCATAGTGAATGCTCGACACAATTTAGCGATTTTGAAACTGGTCTACCTTCTGCATCTCATGAAGATTCAATATGCTTAAACATTGCCCGCTTACTGAAATATATTTGCATTAAATTATGATTTTAACGATTTTTATGATTATAACAGCCTTTACCAGTAGCATATCAGGATGTAAGTAGCCTTATCACAGCAATTCAAAAGTTTCGGTCAGTTAACTGTGGAAAACATAACATTCAACAGGTTATTTACTTATTACTAATACAGAAAGACATTACAAACGAACAAACGTTCAGACATTACAAATTAAATCAAGATTCTTTAGGTTATCAATGTTCGATATGTGAAGTCTCATTGTTTCAAAGATATTGCATGGCACCATGTGTGCGTGGACTGTGGGACTCTTAACCCATGTGTTAATGTTGATATAATATAACTCGATAATCGGATAAGATATGAAAAAAATTCCTTCCTTGTAATCATATTTATTTGCCCTTAAAATTGCAAAGAAGCTCTCTCACTACACCAATTTAATATCTGTCTGAATGAAGAAATATCATGTTGTCTTTTTTAGCCCAGGAGAAGAACAAAGCCATGGCAGCGAGTGACGGAAGGAGCTGTGTTGGAGTAAGTAAAGTCTATGATAATGCACCCTTAAAGAGATCCTCCACAGACTTTTACTGATTTACATAACTAAGCATACCAGAACACTCAAACAATGCTGGTCTTGTGTAGCACCAGAGGAATTGATGGACAATAGAACTGTAACAGTGTGATATCCAAAATGAGAATATGTGACATGGAGACTGGAAGTTGATGATAACATAAAAGGTAAATACCACATGAGCAGTCAGCAATATGTAGAAGATAGAACTAAATGGTGTGCTAGGAAGAATTTTTTTGGTTTACATTAAAATATTGTGCCATCTTCATTCAGGTGGGGTGAGCATGGAATAACTTCACACAACTTTATTTTAACATAAGGTAAAGTTGTGTGAACTTGTTCCATGCTTTACTTTACCGACTGCCCTTACCATCAAAAACTATGAATCCTAATGTATTTTACTGAATTACTAGCAAGGGAAACTCGTAATATCAATTGATATTTAACGAAATAATCATTTATATAAAGCAACGCAGAACATCACCGTGATTAATTAAAAAAATAACTCATTTTTTGTATCTTTAGGATATACTAATACAGCAGTTTCTAGGAAATTTAACTGAAAATAAACTTACCTCGTTAAAAGTCTCAAAGTAAATCAACCCTAGGCACGAGTTTGACTATTTCAGAAAACCTGGCATAGACAAGTAACAACAAAATAAAATCAAAAAAGACAATCTTAAAAACATAAGCAAATAATTGAAGAAATAAATAAACATTTATAATAAAAACGAATGAAGTGTTTGTGTTCGTAATATCTAGTTGTTTCCAAAGTTTTGTGGCTGGTGGAAATGAATTTTCATAAAAGACAATGTTACATTTGGTAATTGTTAGACTGAAAAAGGTATCATAGCATAGCAGGGCTAGGGGAACAGATTTCGAATAAAATCCATATCCTAATTTTCTAGTTTATTATTAAAAAATGCTCTCACCATTCAGCTCTTATGTTGCATAATGTTGGGTCCTGATTCAATCACCTATAGTGTTTTCTAACTCCAACCCGAGAATCTTCAGTCTGGTTCAGTGAAGACGGGTGAATGCATATGACGCCAACGTCATAGTGATAGGAGCGGATGCAGCAGCACCGGCAGCACCCGCTCCTATCACAATAACGTCATACGTAGTGTTGCTAGTAGTGATATGGCAGGATGAGTTGGGTGTTAAAAACAGCAGACGCAGTAATTGCAAATAGTCATTAACTCTTGAAACTAAATACAATAGGTGAGAATTCAGTGTTAGTTTTTCCATTCCTCAAAATAATGATCCATTTAATGTAATATCGACAAATTATTTAAAGTTTGGAGAAAAAATTAAGAATAATTAGTGAAATGAACTGTATATTCACATTATAAGTTGTGTCGCTCTTTTACACAAAATCATTGAAATTTTGCACCAAATATTGTCGTACGACAAAATAAGACCTAAGGATAATAAAGTAACTAAAAATAAATAGACGGGTTATTAATGTCACCTTCGATTTATTTTCGTTTTCTGCTAAAATTAATTTTAAAAAACTAATTTTAGTTATAAAATTGTTGGACACTTCTTTCTTCTATAATTCTGCACTTCAGATGTTCGATGTGGCTAGCTTTGTCTCTCGGCACATTGTAACAATTGTATCCAATCAGCAAAGCTGGTTGTGCCCTTCACAAGCAGCTTTGCTGATTTGATTCTATTACCCAGTTTTATTACACATATTTACAAAGAAATGATGTCATTTCTCAACATTAATTCATTTCATTTTAGTTTCGAAGTCAAACTCAAACCTACAGGCTCTTTAAATAAGCAAGTACATACTAATGATATGTAAAGACAAAACTGAAATTCATTACGATCTGATTTCTAATTTAGTTGTCATTACCGATGGTTTAATAAAACTTGTACTCAATGTACCGTATACTGGGCGACACAAAATGTCCTCAAAACTGATCGCTTAAGCTTAAGGTGTTAAGCGATGGTACTGTAGTTTTTAAAATAAAACTCTTCAGTTATGAATTCGCTCTTCAGTTATGAGGTTATCATCTGTCTTGTAGATTTAGAAATTGTATCCTTGTGACAAAGTAAATTTAACAAAACATTTTTTTAAATATAGCTTCAGGTTGAGGTCCCACTCTATGAAACTGTTTGATACAGGTCAAACAAATTCGAGTGAAGCTACACTCACCTCAGTGACAATATTTGAAGAAAGCGACCTATGATAGTACTGGCTACTAGATAAAATCAATGTCACGCAGCTCACATTCAAAACAAATAAAAAGAGCAGATCTAAGAAAGAAAACGAATACGGTTTACTTCAGTAACATGTGTCCGTTTGTATAAATTTTCTACGATGAATATTTATGCTTCACAATGTTTTGGCATGTTGAGACAGATGAATGACCCACGATTAAGGAGAAGTTATGGATGTGTAAATACAATTGAGAAAACCTCGTCACATAAATTGCCGCAGAAAAATGATGTTAAAATTTTACAGATTGACAGTTAAAAACAGTATTTGACATTTTAACAGGGTACAAATATTGAATACTTAGTGACTGATTATGCTGTATTATGAACATGAAATAAAGCAATTGCGGCAATTGCACTAGAAAAGACTGTAGCATAATTATCTTACATTTTCTAGAACGAAGGTCATTTACTAAGAAGAAAATAGCGTATTGTTTCCTTAGAAAGTAGCAAAATAGTCTTTCCAGATTAATATGTGGACATTCATGTGTTATTTGAAATAAAATTTTAGAAAAATCCGTATGCAATCATGTTTCACCACAATAATGTTCTAGCCAATTCCATCAGATAAATAAATCTTTTTTTTTAATTTGTCCAACATAGAATCAATGAATCATCTGTCACATATTTTTGAACTTAAGCTATGAGATGTTTATTCATTCCTGATGATATAAGACGTACATCAAGACAGTAACTTCATGATATTGTGCGAGTAACTTTCTGGCTGATTTTCAAACTGCCATAGAATAAAAAAAGAAGCTTCAGTTTTCTACTCTGCAGGTATGTCTGATGAAACAATGTATCGTACGTAGGGGAGACCAATTTGAAGCAATAGCGCACTTTAATTGATGTCTGATTATTTAAAGCCTATTAGTGTTACCTTCGTAATAATGAAGTGCTATCACTGTGGCTTTTTATTATTAACAGCTTTTTAAGAAGAATTCATATTCTGAGTTTAAATAAACGAAAAATAATATAAATTACATAATATACACTTAACTTGCTTCAAAATGTAAAGATGGCAATAACTTATCAGTTATTTGGCTAAAATTTGCATTTTACTTCATATATATCAAAACTGATAGCTGTTGACTTCGAAAGGAATGCTCATGCTGTGTCCAGCTAATCATTTACGAAGGGGCAGGTCCAAATAGTAATAGAATGGTGACATTTTTTGCATTACATATTTTTCCTTTTAATTTTATTATCATGTACTGTTTTTCTACCTGGTCATACAAACCCTATGTTTCTATATGTTTTACACATGCAACAAAATGAGAAATAGTATGTCAAGTTACCACTTTCAAAATACGAGTTTCCAATATTTCATTTCACATACATGTGCAACTTTTAAGTTGACAACACCTGAGCAGACATATTGCTGAAATTCATCTTCACAGAGCATCGCATTCCAACTCTGCTATTTAAGTGGATATTAACGATGGAACAAATGATATGGCTATTCTGTTCTAATTGCTGTCGACAGAAGCCATAATATTAATGTTTGAATTCTAACATAACATAAAACAAAATATTTATGAAGTTCAATTTCAAAATTTTCCTTTATTCTTTCTTATATTTCCAATACAGACCTTCGGCTCGCATGATGTTGACCGAAGAAGTGAATCCAGTGTGGAATAGGTTTATAATAATATGACATCTATTCCATACTGGAATCGCTTCTTCATGTCAAATACAATATGTTGGATTATGACGAACATCTCTGTAATAGTTTCAATTTACATTTCTTTCATAATAGAACATTATATTCTAAGTTCGGTGACATTTTAAATATATTAACAAACATAACAAAGTTCAAAGTTTCAAAGGTTCAAAGTTTGACAAATTTGTTAGTGTTTTTTCTTCCCTGATTACATAAAAAAATGTTAATGCACAATGTTGTCCAGTATGCAAGTAAATCTCCACGTAATGATTATAGACTTTATTAGGGTCATGTTATCTGATGGATGTCTTGATTTGTATTATTGAAATAGAAAATATTACATAAATTTTCAATGTTGAAACTTTTAATCATCAAAAATGAAAAAGTGATTTATATTAATGGATTGACAGAGTTTAAAATACAATTTTTCCCAAAATTATGTGAAATATATATTAATGAGTATCTTTTCAATAGAAACACAAAAAAGAAGTTCAATTTTACATAATCATTGTCCGAACCATTAGAAGTGGCTAAAAATATTTGCACCTTCACATTAAAAAGCAAAAGCAGTTTATGGCCTCAGATTTGTGTGTTTAGCAAGTGAGAGACGCATCGCTCAGTTAAGATCGATTTAGCCACATCAAAGGAGTGAAACTAAAGCATTCAGACCTTACATAAGTAAATTTTTATAAAGCTCGGGATTCTACTTTCCTGATGAACAATAGTAAATGACAGCATTAGATCCTGATGCTGATCTTGTTACGTCTGCTCTCCGATTTAAAGTTCGTTGAGCTGCTTTAAATATATGTTCGGGTCCTTACTAAATATAACTATATAGAAAGTCATTTCTCTAATAAAATAGGCCTTAAGCGATGGATCAGCTGACAGACAGATATTATGACAATAACATTAGTGTGCCGTATTTACAATTTTTTATAGAACATAAAAATCCTCTCATTCACTTATTTTTCATCAAATTAATGGAATCTTCCATTATCCATCAATTCAAGTGACATGAATATCCGTCCAGTATGTGGAAGCTAATTTTGTGCCAAATCATTAAAGCAAAATGACTATCTGTATTCTGAACTCATTGTCAATGCTAATTTCATGCGTAAACTATCGCATGTCGCTCGCTTTTATTATGTAAATTTATATGAAGGTTAGGTATGTAAATGAAGATGAGTAAACTTAATAAGTACACTTTATTTGTACAGAACTGTGTAGCAATCACCGACGTATAATTGAACACAACAAGTTGCGTAAAAATATTGTTTTTCAATTGTATCTACATGCATATATATATATATATATATATATGTATATATATATATATATATATATATATATATATATATTTATATATTGCTCGATGTCTTGTCTTATATAAAAATCCCGTAAATTTGTGTCAAAGTGAATTAGTTGAATTGTGTCATCGTTATATTTTATAGCTCTTGTATACATTTGTATTCAGGTTTTATCTATATATTTTGTTAAGTCATTAATTCTTAATCATTATGTATAATTTACATAAAATGTATTGATAAACGTGTGTGTAATGAATAAATAAATGTGTGTGTGTGTTCTTCCCATTGATCACTTGGATAACCAGATTCATTAAAAAGTTCTTTACAAATGTTTATAATTCTAAAATCTTGATAAAAATATGAATCTAATGAGAAATAATATCTTATATTCTCACTCTATCATGTTGAATTTTTAAAATTTCAATAGTGCAAGTGTATGCGCGATGCAAGTGTAAACGCGAGTTAACTTGTGACCTGTCGACAATTAACAAAACCCTAATTAGAAAAAAAAAAATTAAAATGAAAAATACAATTCAAATACTCACCCCTCAACACAGACACGTCGACACACACTGTGGCATCAAAACTCAAACTTCAACTGATTTTTGCATCCACGTCTAATACACCTTCAAATACGCTTCCTTCAAATACCTGCGGACCCCGGTAACCACACTGATACAACACCCAGTAAACATCTGAAGGTAAATACTTCGTCATCATTATTTAAACATTTATTTGTTATATGTTAATGAAGGTCTTTCAAGGTTTTTAAATTTTAACATCTGTTCATATGTTATAACAAAGAGATGAAACAATTAGTGGCATCCATTATTCATAGAGTACCTCTCAAATGTTACTACTCAATGTGCTATGCGAGTGAAATATGAGGCTAAGTCCCACTTTTTCAGTTATAGTTTTTGCTGTGTATAAAATATTCTCATCTCAAATAACACATTTAATACATTGCTTTAAATATGTAACTATAATTTACGCGATACATAAGAAGCAGTGTAATATGTTTTGCTTGCATAGTAATGTTCACTAGTAAAAAGACTTCCTCTGTGACTCCACAACTGTGATTTAGTTAAAAATTTTTTTCATCTACACGTATCTTTGAATGTCATATCTTATTAAAATAAATCATTTTAAGTAAAAAAAGAATTTGTCTGTACAGATTTTACACACTCAAAAACTCTTTCATTGACTTCAATAAAGTTTTGATAAAGCCGTCAGGAATGTGTTTTAATAGTAATGTGGACCCTAAATAATCGTGCAGTTGACTATTAAAGCGGAAAAAGGTCTATGAAAAATTTGTACTTTAAAAATGTAAGTTTCAATATTTTAATTATTTAATCAAAATAATTCGTACCTCATGTTATTATACGATCCCTGTAATCTGTTTAATTCAGTCTTATTAAAATCAGTCTCATAGTTTTTAAGTTATGCACGTAGAGACAAATTGATAAGCGAAACAAAAATTTAAAAAACCATCTTTCTAAAAAAAGAGTTCTTTCATAATTATTGTAATAAAACTCTTATTACAATTACTATAAATAATCTTTTTTTTTCTCACAGTCTATAGCTTTCTTAAGATTTGTTATTTTGCTATATTTTGGGGAAGTGGAGGGAATTGATTGTGTTGCAAATAATTGCAGAATTTTTTTTAAACTAGTTGTATCACATTCCTAAATAGACACAGCCTCTTGTCCAAAATGAATGTTTGTTTTGCAAAAAAAAGTTTATTGTCTAGGATCTAAAGAGAATATTATGCTGTATACATGACACAACTCGTTAAATACTAGTAGTACTTGCACAAGAGGGTCCTGCATACACTAAAGCGCAAAAAATAAATAAACATTTAAATGTACATAACATTTCTGTTAAATCAGTTAGAAATATATAACGTGACTAGTGCCCAGTCTAAAATTAGCAGAAGGGCCCAGTCTATATTTGACATATATTTTGGGCTCAATATTGCGTCCTCTGCATAAATTTGTACTTGCGTCCGATGTCAAGAGCTCAGGCAGTCTAGCAGTTAATATTATTTTTCACCATATAAATATATTTCTTAGTTCACATTTTCCCGGTGTAAATATACCACGAATTGCTCAACAATTTATTGACATTTTTAGCAAAATCTTTAGAGCTGTCTTAATCTTCAAATGATGTCTCAAACAAGATCGGAAATTTTAAAGTATGTTTACCCGAGCTGTATTGAAGTATATGTGAGTTGACAAGTTTCAACACTATGCCAAATTTTAAGTTTCTACGTTAAGCTGGTTCTGAATGAAACTGTTTCTGTTATAGATAACCAGAGGGATCGCTAACGAAGCCTTCTTAGAAAGGCTTCTTTCCTTTTAGCTTTTTGAAGTATATAGTCCTAAAAATTTGGTCAAAACTCAAAATGATTTTTTCAATAATATTGTATTCCCAATTTATGACATATAATATAGCGAGTGAAGTTTAACTTCATTTAGAGCAATGAAACTGGCCGACGTATATTGAATTAATTGGAGACATATTTAACATACATGCTCCAGATGCGCGTAATCATTTAATCAAAAAACAAAAAAGATGATTATTATTATTCAGCCTTGCCTCTTCCTCTATTTTAAATTTCTAATATGATCTTCACTTTTTGCGAAGTTCAATACGACTTCTTTATGGTTTTTAGAAACTAAATGTCGTTCCCTTTACTTCTTATTGTTAATATTCATGCTCATACATAAACGTCAATGCCACTTGATGGTGAATTACTTGAAATTTTTTATGAAATCATAATAACATAAGTCCACAATGACTTTTTACAAGTTAATAGACATTTTGCCCCCTTCTCTAATGGTGTTACTCTATAGTCCATTTAATTTTGTAGTTTATTATGATCAATAAGGTTATATATTTTCTACCCTAGATGGTGACAAAAACAATAGTTCAGTATATTACGACCTGGTGCTAAATATCAGTCTTAATAGTTATGGTTTTCCTAATGAATTAATAATTCAGTAAAATTATTCATTAAATTGGTTTATCAATAATAATAAAAAAAACAAATCCAGATTAACAAATTGTATGACATTGTCATGTTTACAATTGATTGAAGTAATACTTTTTTACGCACGCTTGACCTGTGGAGTAAGCTGGTGAATGCGTGACGACAGCGTTACGAAAAGTGTGATCGGGCGAGGCGAACGGAAGTTGAGAGGGGGATATAAATTAGTGAAGACAGAAAGAGAGAGAGTTACGTTTCGTATATTACTGTAGGGACAAGAGAGAGAGGTGCGAGCACACATTTTCTTTCTCTCTTTCTCTCATAGCCAGTTATGTTTCGTATATCTAAGACACAGTGCAAGCCTATTGTCTGTATCACACTGTAGGAGCGAGAGAGAGCAGTGCGCACGCACATTTTCTTTCTCTCTTCCTCTCATAGCCAGTGCATGAAATATATATATATATGCGAGTTTGTTAGCGTTACACGAATGGTGTTTTATTGATTATTTTGTAATTTCATTTCGTTCTTGAACAATTTTATAAATTATTATTTTGTTCAATACATTAAATATTCTACGTTTAAAGTGAATAAAATTGTAAATTCATTTTAAAGTTCATATTTTGTGAATTACATACAGAACATAATTATTCATCGTTTATAATTTTAAATATGTGAACAAAGTAAAATTGGCCAGCGCTATAAACTCCATTTATGATGATTTTGAGCACATTGTGTATAAGTGAATGCATACAGGATATTAATTCAACAAAAAATTGTTTCTTTTTTGGGAGTAAACTGTGTTCAGAGAAGAATGGTTTCCAAAGAGTTTTTGCGTGTGTAACGCTTGCTACATGAGATACATTACAAGTTGCAAAAATGTCAAAATAAATATAAAATGCTCATCAAGAGTAACAACATGGTTTTTTGAAAATGGAGTTACCTGAAGAAAGTAAAACAATTTAGACTGTAGACGGAAACTGGCTAGACAGCTTGACTTCTCTTTTCATTGCAAATAGCTAATAATATATTTATTATAAAATGATATTCGGGTTACGTAAAAAAATTATTCCATGTAATGAAACTATAGAAAAATCTGAATTTTTGCACTAAATATAGAAAAGAAATCAAAACAAAGATACTTCAAATTGACTTAATATCACAGTAGGAAGTAAAGAGTGTTTCATTTCTGTCTAATCACACTGAACTGGCACAGATTAAACTCAAGTAGATTGTGCGGGAGCATGAAGTTTCTGAAGATATATTTCTGAAACAACCTAATGAAACTGTATTATTGCCTGTGTTACAGCTGATATCTGGAACGTGTACTACGGTAATGTTGAAAATGAAAAGGATGAATATTAGAAGACTAATAAAATTGACAATTTGGTCAGAGTGTGACAGAGACCACATTGAAATACGATGATTAAATTACAAAACTTGTAAGTTGGTCTCACTTTCTATATTCTAAAAATGTCAGTGTTACCTCATTCATTGCACTTAAAGAGTTATAAGGGTTAAAATAATTAATAAAAAAATCTGGCCTTATATTTTGGTGAGCTGTCAGGATATTCCAAATCGCAAACAATACACTAAAAGAGAACTTTTTGAATTTATTTATTAACAAAATTAAATTCAACAAAAGACTAAAATAAAAGACTCAATTTAATTTTTCAATTTATGGTGAACTTGATTTAAGAAAATGTCATCAGCACTGTGTGGTGACGGGTAAACAAATTCGGTTACAATAACGTAACTGTTAAGTTTAACGTAACTGTAACTGTATGTTAAGTTCCCATAATGTACATATTGTAATCAATCAAAATTATTCATAACACCTAAATAGGGTACAGTTTGTTAAATATGAGTATTTAAAGAGTTCATAAAAACATTGGACCGATTAAGTTTTCAAATTCTATTCATATTGACTTATAACGTAAACTAATGTTTCTGTTTCAAATTGCCGTCACATATATTCTAGTATGTATTTCAATATAAATATTACTGTTCTCTATTAGAGTATTCCTCTCTTGTTAAATTTTAAACAATTAACATTTGTTATGCAATTATCATGATTTATCAGTTTTAGGAACTGATTTTAAAAAGGCCTTTCCCGTTGATTACTTAACCAGAGATATTATTTTCAATTTGAAAATGATATTCTTCCATGTTAATAAAATGGCCAACTTTAAGTGGTTTCCTATTTTCAAATGTACTTTTTCACATTCCGCTGGTAAATGGCAGACCACTATACTTTACCCTTCTTAATAATGAAAATATTGAACTGTCATTGACAGACGACTAACTAAAAGTTCTTGTGTCATCCCAGCAGCTTGTGTCATCAAAACTTTACAGTAAACTGAATAGATAATTGCAGCAGTTAGCTTCAGAAATTACTATTCAATTAACCGACATTTTAGTTATAAATGTGTTTCAAGTGAAAATCTTAAAAGTGCAGTAAAGTTCCGAGAAATAATACGATTTGGTATTTGGTTGTAGCGTTCCTTGAGTTTTACAACATTACAAACTGGCAGTAGAATGATGCTATGACAAAGAAGATGGCACCAGCACCAGAGACAAGATGGCTGCCCCACTATAAACATACACCACATTTGAGCAGCGCATTGTGATACATTTTTTGAGTATTGATTGACGCAAAATACTTCAGATGAACGCAAGATGACTGGGCAGTACACTGATTCATGTTTGTAGCTGCAGCGAGTGTACGAGTGGTGTAGAAAATATAAAAGCAGCATAACTTCAGTGGATGATGCCTCGCGACCAAGTTAAACTCACTGTAGACTGATGGACGAAAACATCATATTAGTGGAAGAGGTTTTAACAAAAATAAGCATATAACTTTGAACGAAATAGCTACAATTTTCAAGATTAGTCTTGCTTCAGTGCAGAATATTATCCATAATATGTTGCAATTCAGTAAAGTATCTATAAGACGGATGCCCAGTCTGTTGTCTGCTGGATTGAAAGACCATTGTGTCACTGACTGTGAAGAACTTTTGCATCATTTCCGTGTTGAGGGTGATGTATTTCCTGACAAAATTATCACATGACACCATGGAGCACATGAGACCCGGTTTTACGCGAACCAAATACAAAAGGATTAAGCAAGGAATTATACCATAACTCATTGCCAAAATCAAAAAATTCTACATTCAACTATCCGTGAATAAAATCATGCTCTCTTTTCTAGGATGCAAAAACAATACTTTTGGAATGTCACATAGAAAGGAGAGTGTACATCTTATACGGGGAACCAGTAATCAGTATTCAAATCGGCTCACGAATCGATTTCTCCCTGCAATCAGAAGTAACTGATGAGAATTTCTGACATCAGGTGTATTACAATGCCAGACCACATATAATCCGTTTGACAGTCTAAACTATCCAGGACATGAATTTTGAATGCCTTATTCATCCGCCTTGTTTACTATATCTCATCCTAAATTATTTTCATGTGTGTAAACCGCTCACAGATGTAATAAGAAGCAAGCATTTCGAAAGTGATGAGGAGGTAAAAACAACGATACACGAGTGGCTGGAGTCACGACCAAAAGAATTCTTTAAACCTGATATCGACACACTTGATAAGCGTTGGAATATTTGTATTCAATGTTACGGAGAGTACATCGAAAAATTATATGATATTTTCTCAATTCTTGCAATATAAAATTTATAACACTTTTGAGGTTTTCATTTGATGCGTATCGTAAATTACAAATATAACCCCATCACTAGCAAGCATGCTTAAATCTTTAGTTGCGATCCTTAAAGCCCAACATTGCATCTGTGGGCTGAAAGTGGTTACTAAATAAACGAAATAATATTCAATTGTTCAGTGACTTTCCCATCTGGGGGTCCACTAGAGGTAGGTCGGCCCACATGAGCAAATAAAGTTTAGGCAAGTCATCATCAACTTACATTTATACCATAAATGACATAACACACTAAACACAGATTGTGTGTACTGACTTTCAAAAGAATAATTTTATACCAAATATTTACTTGCATTTGGTATCTTCAATAAAGATTTGAACGTGAATAAAAATTGATGACATCGAAGTGCCCCACAGGCTAATAGATGGCCAACTTCGAGTTATTGTGTGAGTAAATTAGAGCATTCTTGTAAATTTATTCTGTAGACAATATTGATCGGTTACAATAGAATGATGAAGTGTTGGAAAGAGATAGAAACTCTCCTTTTCAATTCCATTATTTGTTTGGAGCATTATGATGTCATAGAATTTACATATAACATAGCTGGTGTTTTAGCATGAAGTTTTGCTGGAATGCAATGAAAGTCAAATTTTTCCCTTAAAATATGTTTTTGGGAAATATCACAATTACATATTCATCAGTTACATTTCCAATAATTTTAAATACTTTTTAAAAAATTTACAAATATTGTATTGCATAATCTGAGCGATATTTTGTTGAGTCGTCTTGCAATGTTAATATGTATTTATTTCCATTCTTAGTTGGAATTAATAGACTTACAATATTGGGATTTATGTTTTCAAAAGGTTTATCTGCCCTGGTTTTGTTAATTCCATTAGTTTATTTTCTTTAATTTACAATAATGGTGATTTTTTATACATTGACTTTTAATTGATTTTATTCTACCCGTGATCAGTCCCTTTGGACTATTATCAATTTTGTTGGGTGCAAAATTTAGCTGTTAGAGTGCTAAAGCCAATGCCCCTGCTACTCAATGAGAGCATTTGTCGTCTTTTGAACCTGTTGATAAATTTGGTATCATTCAGAAATAAATAACCCAGAGAGTTTGAATGGGCAGCCAGGCCTGCTGAGTATATTTTTCTAGATCTGTCAATCTAATCTGTAATGTTGAGAGCATTAAGATATTCGCAAATCTCAAACCAGTGTGCACTGACTATGTTTCTCAGGATTGCATTTTGAGCTCTTTGGGAAACATTATGTTGCTGTTGTTGGCTACATCCCACAGCTGAATGCCATACGTCCATATCGGCTTGAGGAGAGAGTTTTTTAATAGTTTAGTAGTTATTTTCCACCAATAATATTGAGTTACGACCCATCAGCCAGTACAGGTTTTTGTATTCCAAAATTTAATTGGTTATGTTTCTGTTTGATGTAAATTTTCCCAGCAAATATTCTGTATAGGTCTAGAAATCGTCGTAGAAAGGTCGTAGAAGTCTAGATATTTAACGAAACCTCTGTGCGGTAAAGTATCAGTTCCTTGTTTCACTTTGGGACAATTGCTAGTTCTCATTGTAAAGATGACGCCAATTATGCAACCAGGTATCCAATTTGTCTAGCAATACTTGGAGCTTGTTGCTGGTAGAATGCCTGGATTTTTGGTTACCACCATAAGCAACTTCATTAGCACAAGCTACAATTATTACATCCACCAAATGCGGGTCTGTCTAACAAAGCTACCAATGTGTATTCCATCTTCTTGAAGTCCTGCCGAATAGAGGTATACACAGTGAGACTGCTTGATGATTAAATAAGACTTTCTGAAACCAAATTGATATGTTAGAAGAAAGTCTTAATCATTCATAAAGTCTCATCCTGAGGGGTAAATATATTTGGATATCATAGTTTTATGGTAATGTAGATCTCATGGCTGCCTCTGTACCCCTCATTTGGTTTGAAGACATTTTCTAGGTGAGATGTGAAGATCTCAGTCTTTTTGCTGTCCGTTCTAGTCAAAATGGATTGAGATCTAATGGTAAAAGTATGCACTTGGGACTTGTATAAGTTTTTCAAAGCTTTCCACAAAGAGTGTTCAAATTGGCCTGAAGCCGATGACATGAAAATAGTTTGTAGCATCTTATGGTTTACAGTGTGCAGAAGTATAATTATGAGTTTTTAAGTGGGGCGATTGAACTTTCTTTTATCTGAGGGGAGTCAAGACCAGTACCATATTTCTTATAAGTAATGGTTCTCTTTAACTTTAATTTTTTATATTAAGAGATTTTAATTTTGGGTTTGATACTTATTTAGTTCTGATAAGTTTGCCCCAACAGACCACTCGTATTAAATTAGTGACATATTTGTTGCTCAACATCATTCTGAGCCTTTAAAGAAATTTAAAATTTAATTGACTTTCGACATAAATCTTAAAGGCATCCCAGTTGTATCTATGCATGTAAAAAGACACAGGATCCTGATTCAGGTGATAACTCTGTTGATGATATTAAAAATCACAAATGTATGATGTGACAATCCCTCAGGACTTTCTCACCAAATACGTATCGTCTACTCATTCCATTAGCAATAAAGAATTCCAGTAAATCAGACAGTTTTATCTGGTCAGAAAACCAGTAGGTGTGTTGATTATTGGACCAAGATTTTAAATGGATGATTTCCATCGTTCGTTAAGTGATTTACCTCTACTAATCATGCATCGTGAGCTCCAGAAGGTACGTTTAGCATTTCAAGGGTCAGCAATAAATCACCCAAGTGATTGGAAATACAGTGAGAATATGTTTTGAGTTATTTTGTGTATTGCGGGACAATAAACCCCAGAGAATGTGACTAGACCTGCACACACAACTTTCTAAACTGCTAGAAATGTCTTGCAAGTATGTCGATGAATATGCTTCTAAAGCTAAATGTTTTAAATTAAAGTACCGTTTCCACATGGACACTGCCATCAGGGTGCGGGGTAGTGTAGATGTTTTGACCCTTAATACCGAAGCACCTGCTTGCCGTAGCATGAGATTCAGAAATAAGTACAATGTCTAATCAATTTTTGTGAAGGATTTCTTCAAGTTTTAATATATTGATTGAGAATCCACTTATGTTTTATATTGCAATACAAAGACGTAGAAATTTTAGATCACCATCATTAATAAATTTAATAATGTTCCTATTTGTTGGAGATGTAAATCTATATTTTTAAATTGTTTGAATAGATTTTTCTCCATTAAGGTCTATTGAAGTAAAGGATCTGTGTAATCTGCTCATTTGATGCTGATGTACCCGGAAGCTATATCTGCAAGTAAGCTCTATCAGTTTCGTACTTAATTGGAAGTCTCCAATTAATCTTCCAATTAACCAACCTAGATCCGGTGTTCAACTTCAGCCTTCTTTGATTGATATATTTACATGTTTTTCTTTTTTACCTTATACATATTTTTCTTTTTTGCCTCCTCTTAAAAAAAATTCTTTGCAATGCGCAGTACTGTGTCAAATGTGACAAACACGTTTCATGTTAATATGTTTAAAGAAATTCACTACTAGGCAGATGAGAAGTTTAGAGAAAAAAAACAAAGAAATCAGGTTACACGGACAAAAACTTTGGTAACATCTGGTTTAGTGTGAAAAGTATAGCAAAGTGGCCTTGTGAGATATATTAATATGAGGACTTATTAAGAAAAGACAGTGCATACAGAATTTTGACCACTACCTTGTACTGTCCTTGAAAATTAAAATAGTGCCATAATAATGGTATTATTAAAACACATTCTTTTATAAACTACGTAAGCCAGGGACACAAAACCGAACTTTTGCTCTTAAGACACTCATAAAAAATATTTTTTAATTGAAAAACAAACATAATGAATGACTGTATATATATATACATATATATATATATATATATATATATATATATATATATACATATGTTACAAATTTTTATACAGTACCTTTTATCTGACAATCACGAAGAAAATAAATGCTGGATAGATTGGGGGCTAATATATAAGACGAATCAAAGACCCTGAAAGGTGGTTATGCCGGTGTGTATTTTTACTGCCCAGTTGTCTCTCATGCAGCATATTTCCTCGCAAAAGACTGCTCGGTATTCTCCAGGAAATGCCAAGGTACTGGGGAAGTTTGAGGTATGCTCAGCATAATGAAATTCATGGTCTCGTCATCCTGTATGACTTTTCATGCTTCTTAAATTCCCTCATCGCTAATGCTTTATCAGTTAACTTTACTTTTGATTTCTTGATTCTCTAGATCAGTTAAATGGAACTACATGATGTAGAAATAATACTACTTTATTTAAATTCTTTAAATCCTAAACCTAGCTTTCTTTTTCTTGATGATCTTTGCTAACTGCGCACCCGAAGATGCTGTAATACAACAAAACCAGGTTGTGGTAAAGAATTTAAATAGAGTATAAATAATACAACATCACATAGTTTCATTTAATTGTGAATAATGGATTTCTACAAAATTAACGCCAAATATATTCACTTTCTAAATCAAGCAAATTATTGCTTGATTTGGAGATATCCAGTTCAGGTGTCGTTCTTGCATGGATCCCTGATCATTACTGCACAAGAGAAACTAAAATTATCGATGCAAAAGCTTGGTATGCTACTGTGGAAGGAAAACCACATTATAATTCTATAGAGGACCTCTTTCCGTGGGTACTCAGTGATTAGCTGACTGCAAGCAGATACTTCCAGGTTTAACTTATAACTTGGTTTAAGAACCTTGGTTCTTGCACATGCGTTTGGGACATTGCTCTTCCTACACACTTGGCTACGTTTCATATTAGAGATTCTGCAACCTATGATTTCAGAGTGGGTAAGAATGTTTACATGTGTATATATATATGAATATTATTTCATGAAAATTAATTTATAAATCTATAAATATGTCTTTTATATTTTAATTTTGTTTGTTTTATTTTCTATACATTTTATATGTATGAATATCTATAAATATGTATCTTATATTTGATGTATTTTGTGTTTTAATTTTGTTTATTTTATTTTATTTTTCTTCGGCTGCCAAAAAATGATTTAATCAATATTGTCTCAATTTTGCTTCAAAGTGACATTGGTAAAAGTTGTCTATTGAGAAAATGATAACCATAAATTAAAGAGAAAAGATGTTATGTTGTTATTTATGTTCTAATTCTTAATAATGAAAACTCTGTGAATATTTGTATTTCTCAACCTTAATTTGTAATATTCAGGGCGTAAAGTATGTCTTAATTAGATGAAACAGTTAACTTTCAGAGCTGCACATTGAATCCATGAATTATAATCGTTATATTTTGGTTTTGCTAACGAGGCTGTGTAACAAGACAGAATGGAAGGCCAATTGAGGCAAAGTGAGGAGAGCAACAAAAAAAACAATATGCTCTATTGTCTATATTTTAACAATAATATATTGTTCAATTCATAAACAAAACTGTTCCATTTGTCGCTGGCTATTGTAATCTGGCAGCCAGTATTCTGTCAGCCTCTCTCCATCCGCTCTCAACTGCACCGTGCACAGTGGAGAAGTGGTGCTGGCTGGTGGCCTCCCCGCCAAACAACAGGCGCGGTGTCCCAGAATATACAATAGGCTCACGTAGTCCTTCAGTAGGGTCATCAATTATATCTGAACGCAGACCATGGTAGCTGTATGAGCCTCGGAAGTGAGGATTTGTGACCCACGTAGAGCTGTGAGGAAAAGCAGAGAAATCTATAGGATTTTTTGTTCAATTTCATTGTATGGTAAACAACTTGTGATATGCGAATGTGGACATTAGGACTATTTCTATTGAAGCAGGAATGTTTCTATTTTTGTGGAAGGCTGTGAAAAAGAAACCATCCGCAAAGTAAAGTTAGGATAAGCTACCCTGGCCAAGGTGAATGTAATAACTGGGAGAAAATAAAAGTTAACTTGGTTAATATCTTCGGGTTTTTATTTTTTTGTACGGACCAAGAAGCTGATGCTGCAATCGAAAAAGTAGAATATAACTGACATCTACAAGATGTCTGTATAAAGTTATCTGCCAAACCATTAGTGGACAGCGACACAAACTAATCAATTGATTTCAATTGAAAATATGCATCCATAGCCTGAACCAGGCTTTCGATTATATATCTGCAATGTGACTAAAATTACTTTGAATATCCAGTACGTTGCAAATCTTGAGACACCATTTATTGTCACTGAGGAATCTACTGATTTCAGTTTATCAATTGCTCTATGCAGTGTTGCTGACAAAAGCGTGTATTTCAGCCAATTACATGTGTGTATGTTTATTTGTTATTTGCGCCAGGTAGAAAATGGCTTTCCATAATTTAATTATCAAACAATTTTACTGTCGACTCCAATAGTCTCAATGTCAATCGAGAAAACAGATAAAGAATGTCCCGATAATACCGTATCGCTATTAACCGAGTCTCGTCGGTACACATTTAAAAACAGAGAAAGACCGAAATTATGGACCGAATTATGGTATAAAGACAAAATGTTTACAAATGTGATTCACGAACTTGTTAAAAAATATTTTATCATTTTTGTACACTGAACGTTTAAATTGAATACTTAGGAAATGTTACTTATAAGGAAGCCTTCCCACCTGTTAGAACATAAAGAGAAATACAATAACTGAACATTGAGATGCGTGATGCGTGAGAAGTTTTTGTAAAAGTTATAATACTACTATAAAACATACCTGGTAAACTCTAGCACCAATTCCTTTTATTTGTTCTGTGATCAAATAAATGTAGCACTTAACTAATTCAAGATTTTCTAGATATTTACAATCAAATGCAATAAAAAATGGAAAGTTCCCATCAAAAACAAAACCGTCTCCCAATAAAAATAAAGTGAGTATGCTCACCGTCGCAGTTCCGCCGAATCTTGATAGAGGGAGAAATGTGGTTTACAGAACTTCCTAACCAACCAGTCCAGTTTCATTTTTAATGCATACAGAGGAAGGGTTTCCACAAACTGAACCATATCCCCTATCAACCACAGCATCAGAACATTGTCTGACCCTACAAAAAATAATCTGCAGTTAACGTATGGTTATTTATTTATAGATCTTAAAGAACATGGGATACAAAAGGTTCACTTGTTGCCATGAAAACAACAGCTGACTAATTTTTTCAACCAATTAAAACATCAGTTCAGTCCTGCTCAAGGAGTGGCCGGAAATTGAACCACTGCAGTGCACCACGCTGCGAAGTCAAAGGCCGTGTGGCTTGTAATAAATCCAACACACCATAATAAGACAATTTCAGTCGTTTGATGTGTCTCACATGTGAATATAAAATAATAGCAGTGAGACGCCTGTTGTATACTCGTAAAATTGTTAGAATGATCATCTGTACTACGACTTACGCAAGACAAGCAAGTGCATACATTTTAATTAAATTTTGCACATTACATAGGAAGGCAAACAGATTCAATCTATAAATGGTCTATTAATACAGTGCATTACTATTTCAAGACGGTACAAGTTTCATTAAAATAAAAGCCAATTGGTGGCAACTTAACTAAACTTAGGCAGAAGCAGCTTCAAACAGAATGCAACCTGGTAATATCGTTGTGTTTAATTATTTGTTTTAAATTTAATTTGCGTGAAGTCATAGTCGCTAATTTGGAATTAAACTAATTTTGTTCCTTCGTATTAGATTTTACTCCTGACGTCACCTGCATTAAACATAATTAGTTTGATTTTAAAATGGTTCTAAGGTTTTACATCAGCATAGGGTGAATTAAATAATTTACTATAGTTATGTTTATTAACATCAGTCGAGTGCAACCAGGTGTATTACTACAAAAATGGATTGAGAATCTCTGTTCAAAGACAAATATTTGTCCAATTTCTTTGAAAGCTGTAAATGTTTTTATTTCATTTACTTCTTGATTCTGCCACCAAAATTGTATGGGTCTCCGAATGCCTTCGTTTTTAATTCTCCCACGTAAACTGTCGCAGTTGTATTTTCATGTCACGCCAAATTATTACTATATACTAAATAAGATATATGTTTGTTATTTAATGAAAATAATGTTTTCTATCGAATGTTTTAAAAATAAAATTATGAACAAATTAACCTGCCGCTTTTATTGCACCAAACACATCCTCTAGCCATCTATCACTCTCACTCAGAGTACCTCTTGATTCCTTATCCCATATAAAAGCCAGGTTTGTCTCTTCTCCCCACCACCTGGTCTCGTACCTCAGAGCCATCTTAATTACTGCCCCTAAGTTTAAGTTGTTGATACTCTGTACTTTGGAGAAGGGCAGTGGCGGTGTGAACATAGTTTCATGACTGAAATCAATCGTCCAATTTCCCTGATACAAATTTCTTTGAAACAGTATAAATTTCAATTTTATAAAAACAACTTAAATCTACTTTTCACAGTAAAATAGGTAACGTTGTGATGATAAATATGTTGAGTAACAAGTTGGTAGACATGTTGAGCAAGTAATATCAAACATTCTAGTAACCATTGGATCACTATTTCAGGTTTTTCTATTTTTTACATTTTTCTATATGTGAAGCATCCTGGGTTGTGAGTTTAAAAAAAGGACAAATGACATAATTTATGAAAAACTGTCAAATACACATTTCAACAAAGCTCCAAAAAACGCACAAACGTAAATTTTTAATTCTGTGGTATGCCATTAATTTAATGTTACAGAATTTCATTAAAAACTTAACTTTTTTTTGAGTTGAGCACAATCGTTTTCGTTTCTTATTATGTTACTGGGAAGTATTACTAAAAAATATTTTGTGCTTTTTTTGTGTCCGCTATATTAATAAACACCCTAAAAATTAAAGGTGTATATATAATTTCATTCCAAACACAAATAAATTTTTAATGAGCATCTTTTCCTAGTTTTAATTAAGCCCTGTTTGAGAATTGGCAAAAATATTTTTAAGCCGAAAATTAAGAGCCAGTTGTTAATAGCTGTTTCTGTGTTTCACTGTTTACCGCGTTACATTTGGAGTCTTACCATATCGAACCATCATAGCAAGAGGTATTGTGACCCGAATAACAATAAATATATTTGTTAAATTTATTTAATTGACATTAAAAATATTCTTCTTTCACTGTAGGTCGAAAGCACAAACATAGATGTTCTAACAAACTCACGTTGCTTGCAAAGCACCCAACGGCACGGTGACTATTACAGTAGATGCTTCATACACGCTCCCATCGGCACATTGCACCGACACCAAGTTGTTCACCGTATCCGGCGTCCAGTTCACATGAACGACCTCCTTATTCAGTTTGATATCCACAAGCATTTCATTCTACAAAAATATGATTGTTATACTCTTGTCATGTCATTTAGGTTTTAATTTTGACTACATTTAGTATGTATCCAATGATATGTAATATTACATTGAATTTTTCTTCTCCAATGTTTCTTTGAGAAAATTGAATAATAAACCTAGAAGACGACAAAAACATAACAAATAAGATACACAATTGTTTCACTTTTTTGCTATACATCTTTATGTTGTTTTATATACAAGCCATTGTTTGACCATTTGTGTATAATATTTCTTGTATCATATTTTCTTTTTACTTGAAATAATTTTTAATTTTTTTGAAATCTTATGGATTCCGAAGAAAATAAACTTTGTGGATTCTGAAGAAAATGACTTTTTTGTGGAGTCTAAAGAAAATAACGATTTCAGCTCTAACATGTTTCTCAGCTGAATGAAGCTTTTACACAAATGTGTAAAAGCTTCATTTCATGTTTTCCTATGCACTACCGTATGAGTATTGTCTTCCACACAAAATATTAAGTTTCTGGAGGAGATTCTCATCAATATTTTTACTTGCATTTCTGTTGTGATTGCATTTGTCATTTTTTTAAATATTAATTCATTGGTCCGCAAGTTTCCGTAGTTTTAATTTTAGTGCCCTCTAGTGAGAGCTACATCCTAACGTGCTCTTCCATATTGTTGTTGCAAGCTGTAAAGTAGCTCAGCACCTTGACTACCAACATAAAATCTTGAATACTAGACTTTTGGGTGTGAACTCAGAATTTGAATATTACAACTAATGCACAGAATCTTAATATAGTGTTTCTGTCTTTTATTTTGATAAATTGTCCAAGTATTAGTCACTCCCTTTGGAGTAGCGTAATGTCGACTAATAATAGTTCTCCCCCTGGATAATAACATTCTTGAAGGAACTAACCACTAGTTGAATTTCCCAAAATCATAAACAATTGACTTATTAACTAAATTTACTGCTCTTTGGCAAAGTGAACGCCTTAAATGAATTAACCTGTCTGACATGTGAAGCAGCAATGGATTTCATTCAACATAAAATTCATCTATATGATATCCATCTAAGATCTGTGTTTAAAGTAACAGACACATACCCGATATTTATTTTAGGTCGCTAATATGGATTGTTTATCGCATTGCAGATATCCAACGTATTACTAATGGCAAGCCCAATCGTTTTTTGAATACAAAGTTAAATTTTGCACACAAAATCATTAATGAAAAATAAATTGATACAAAGACTTAGATCATGTGTGCGGCGTTTGTTATTGGTGGCATTTCGGTTGAACCAGTGACTGGCCCTTAATAACATTGTTTAGAAATCCATACACCGGTAGTGATAGATAAGTTCTTCATTTGCATATGACTTATGAATTAAATGGCATGCTTTTATCAAATTATACATTTTGACAGCTACAAGCATACATTCTGTCACTTTTTAATACAAAGTATAATGTTTCTCGTTTAATAGATTTTTGTTAACAAGTGTTATGATGATACTGTCCATTATTGGTGTCATTACCTTATTCTGCTTATTTTATTTGCACATTGATGTATGATGTGTTAATATATGTCATCATGAATATTGCTTATTTTGTTGAAAAATTTGCATTAATCTAATTCAAAATAAATGACAGAATGAAAGGACATATACTCACTGCAGGTCATCGAGTAGCTCGGTCCAACTTTGCTTGTTCACACTGACACTTGGATTATGACCCTCAGACAAAGGTGCTCTTTACTGATGATTCCAGATTCTGCCTTAAGTCAGATGATCGACTTAAAGTATGGAGATGACCCGAAGAAAGATATGCTCAGTGTAACATTGTTGGAAGAGAGTTTTACAATGAAGGGTCAGTAATGGTATGAGGCGGTATTTTCTTAGGACATTTTAGAGCGTATTGTGCACCTTTTTTCACATACACACACATTTAAATAATTTAAAAAATTACATGTGCATTTACATAAAATCATGATACCAATGATTTTTTTATTGCAATAGTCTTTATCAGTAACATATTAAGATGTCGGCAGCTTACCAAAGCGATTTAAAAGTTTTGATCAGCTGACAGTGAAATACGATACATTAAACAGATTGGTTACTCGTTACAAATATAGAATGACATTAGAGGAGAATAAATCGTGAACAAATATAACGACTATTAAACAAAGATTCTTTAAATTATCAAAGTTTAAAACAGAACGGAAGAAAGTGTCCAAATTCTGGACTGCAACTCATCATCTTATCTCCATATGACACAAGGGTGCACATGGCAGGTGAACCTTGCAGAATATTTATTTTTAGATGATGGGAATGAAAAGGCCAATAACCTTCTTAAATCAGTCCTCAATTTTTTACTTGCTTAGTCCTATGACTTTACGTAACTGATATGATAAATTTACAGTGATGTAGAAGAGGGGTCATTAAACTGATTAAATGATTTTTATTCATTATAGTTCCGGTGCACAATTCCGTTCATTCTGAATAGGAACTTGTAAAAACAACTTGCCCTAATTTGTACAGTGAATCGGTTAAATTAGGTGAAGCAGAACGCAATTGGAAAATATACGATCATATGATTTCTACCACCAATTTATCTTATTATTGTCTGTTAAAAGTTGTCCAACTCACCATCAACACATCAAATAGATTATAGTACCCTCTGTTTGTGTGCCAAGATAGGCTCTTTGGACCATCGACAATGTGATGATCCGTCCAGCCCTTTGTGGAGATGAGGTTCCAGCTTCCAGACGGATAATCAGTATATGCATACTCCTTACACCACTCTAATACACTATCCAGTTGAGAACGATGGAGGAGGAGGTCAGGTGAGTTGGAAAAATAGGATTCATATCTGTGTATCAGTAAACAAATGTTAATATTTGATTTGTAAGGACGTTTATAAATTACAGTCTATCATTATGGGAGCCGTTCACCACCCATATTCCTATTGACTTTTGCCTGATTATTCCAGATCATTTTAAAATCACTAAATGAAATGATTTTGAGCCCCGTGTTAGTACGAGATTAAAGTTGTTAGCATTTAATAGAATTTAATTACATTATGAAATCCTAACTATATCGTAGTATTCGTATCATAGTCCATTTTCTTTAAAAATGGTTTTTAATTTTATTACAAAGGGATGATTACTTAGAATCATGTTCATTTGTACTTAAAAACCCAGAGAAGCCGGCTCGCTACACTAATTGAACAATGTCTTAATAAAGTAATAATTAGTGGCCTTTTTTTAGGACCTTGTAATTTACATGACAAATGTAATATAACACTGAAAAAATGCTGCGCTGGGGTGGCATCAGAAGAAATGATGGACAATAGAACTGACAAGTAACGGTGTATACCCAAAATAACAATATGTGACACGGGGACAGGCCGATGGTAAAATGAAAGCAAGATATTGCATGAGCAGCTAGCAAGGAAGAATTTTTTGAACTTGCATTCTCTTCTCCCTAGTACTTGTTATGGCAACTCTATTGGTCGCATTCGATTTTGTACTTACTAAAATAGGGTAATATCAAAAGCCTTAAAAACAAGTAAAGTTGTGTGAACTTATTCCATGTTCACCGCATCTGAATGAAGATGGTACAATATTTTAATGTGCAATTTAACAGATATCTAGATTCTAAAATACACTCACATTTCGTTGAAATAATTATGCATTGTGATGATTGGTTTTCTTCTGACAGATGTCAAGGCATCATATACTTTGAGTACTGTCTTCCTGGCCTGCTCGACGGGCAATCTGCTGCCGTTGCTCAACAAAAAATTAAAACTGAGGTCGTCTATTTCAACCATCGGTACTCCTGCTTCTTTCGCTAATTTATAGATAGCATTGTAGCCGTGCAACCTAGAATAGTGGAATGTCATCACTGTGGTGTGTTGAGTTGATCACAAGGCATACGGTCTTTGACGACGTGGTGCACCACGGGGACCCGGGTTCGATTCCCAGCTGTTCGTCGAGCGGGCCTGGACTGGTATTATAGTTGGGTGTAAGAGATTGCTCTCGTAGTAATAAGTCCGCCATATGTATCAATTAGATCCATTAAATTAGATAAATAAATAAATAATAGTGATCTAATAGCAACCTCTTACAGCCAACCACGATACCAGTGCAGCCCAGTTTGATGAACGACTGGGAATCAAACCTGGGTTCCGCAGTATACCGTGCCGTCAAAGACCATATACCCTCTGATCAACCCAATATACCACGGCGACAACATTTATGTATCAATTATGTATCGTCGACAATTTATGTATCGACATTAGAAAAATGCTGGATCTGTTTCTGCGTGTCAATGCATTCCAGTGGTATAAGAGAATTGAAGTAACATAATTATGTTAAAAGGCAATCCCTTCAACCACAATGACTATGTGGAAAAGTTGAAAATGCGGCACAGAAACATTTAGAATAAAAATAAATCAAAATGTTTGTGTTCATAGTGTCAGGACGCAGTTGTTTCGAAAGTTTTATGACTCGTAAAAATGAATTTTCATAGAAGACAGTGATACCTTTGGGAATTGGTAGACTGATGAAGGTATCTGAGCATAGCAGGAATATTTCAAAAGAATGGGGTTTGGAATAAATTTTTTTGTTTAAATCTACGTCCTAAGCTTTTAGTTGAGTATAAAAACATCTTCTCACCATTCAGCTCCTAGTTCAACGACACCTCTTCCATAATGTTGGGTTCTGATTCTACCACCTATAGTGTTCTCTGCCTCTAACCCCAGCACCTTCATTCCAGCTCGGTGCAGACGTGTGAGTGCAGACACACCAGCTGCTCCAGCACCTATTACTATGACATCATACCAGCTGTCGCTGGTGGTAAAATGGTACGATAAATTGGGTATTAAACACAGTAGTCGCAGTAATTGGAAAGACGTCACTAACTTTTGAAATTAAATACAGTGTATGAGAATTTGCTGTCAGTCATGGTTGTGAGAAATGGAGAGCCATTTCTCACAACCATGACACATTTGATATGAATTTATGATCTATTTGATGTAACATAAGCAAATTATTTAAAGTTTGAAGTAAAAATTGAAGAAAAATTATCAAATGACTTGTTTATATTCACACAACAAATTGTCTTCCTGTGCAATAAAATAAGGTCTAACGGAAACAGAGTAACTGAAAATTAATGCATTGAAAATTATTGTTGTTTATGATTTATTTACATATTTAAAGACCAAACTGAAAATCTTTACGATCTGCCTTTTAATTTAGTTGTCATTAGCAATTGTTTAATTAGACTTGTACTCAATGCACTGAATACGGGGCAACACAGAATGTCCTCAAAACTGGCCGCTTAGGCTTAAAACGTTAAACAACACTGTATCTTTGAAAATAAAACTTTTCGGTTATGAATTTGCATTGAAATTAGAAAGTCATCGGTCAAAGTGAATTTAGCAGGATAACATTTTTTATGTGTTTTATTGTAAGCTATTTTTTTTAAGCCATTTTTAAGAAGAATAATACAGGTTGAAATAAACAGAAAATAAATTATTCCCCTACTTAAATATTCACTTAACTTGCTTCAAAATGTAAAAATGGCAACAACTTATCAATTAAGTAACTAACATTTGCTATTTATTTCATGTATAACAAAATTAATGGTTGCTGAATTTGACTGGAATGCTCACGCTGGATCCAGCTAATCAATTATCAAGGGGCATGTTCAAATACTATTATGAATAGTGAAATTTGTTTGTATTATATAATTTAATTTTCATTTTTTTTTAATCAAGTATTATTTTTCTCCTAAAACGGTTATGGCTCAACCATAGACATGGGCGTGTAGCATTTCTATAGGCTTTACACATAAAATAAAAAAATGAAAAATAGAGCAATTGTGAGTTTCAACTCTTTAGCTGAATGTTAACAAAGAAATAAATGATATGGCTATTATGTTCCAGTTGCTGTCGACAAAAGATATAATATCAACCAATAGATTGTGTTAAGTGTAAGTCCTAACATAACACAATCTATCAGGTGAATGCCAACTGAAGCTTACCTGATTGAATCTTGCATGATATTTACAAATATGAAACAAAATATTTATAAAATTCAAATTTCAAATTCTCATCCACAATACAGACCTTGGGCTCGCATAGTGTTGTTGCGAAGAAATGATTCCAATATGAAACAGAATCCAACATATAACGAACACGTCTGTAATGTAAATTGAAAAAATTTAAATTGCTTTCATAATAGAACATTATATTTGGAGGTCGACGACATTTGAAATATGATAAAAAACAATAGTATGCTACAGAAACCATTGTCAAGGTTAAAAAATAGACAGACAGGTTAAAAACAGATGGATAGGTCATATGGCTAATTATCATAATTAGTTTACACTTTATTCATATTTGTAACAATCATTTCCCTTTTTCAGCCTCAGTAAAAATGAAGAGTGTTTCAAAATTTGACACATTCGTTTCTGTCTTATATCATTCGTTGACTATATAAAAAAATTAATTTTTATGAACATCGTTTGTCCAGTACGGAACTAAATCTCAACGTGATGGTTATAGATTTTATTAAGTTCATGTTATTTCACTGATGTCTTAATCTGTATTATTGAAATAGCAAATGTTACGTTCATTTACAATGGTGAAACTTTAATCATCTCCTTTATTTATATTAGTGAATCAAAAGAATTTGAAGCGCTGCTTTTTCCCTAGATAATGTTAAATATATATTATTCCAAATACATTAACGAGTTTCTTCAAAGAAGCACAACAATGGAGTTTTTTATTTTTCATTATCATTTCACTAGTCGTTGGAAATGGCTAAAACTGCTTACGCCCCCGCAGTAAGTAGAAGTAATTTATGGCTTCAGACTTGCTCGCTTAGCAGGATGCATCGCCCAATTAAAGTTGTCTTAGCTGCGTCCAAGAAGTGAACTTAAGAATTCAGATATTACACTCGCAAAATTTTATAAAGCTCTGGATTCTACTTTCCTCTGATGAACAAAAGTAAATGAGGGCATTAGATCCTAATGCTGGTCTCATGACGCCTGCTCTCCGATCTAAAATTCTTTGACCTGCTTTACATCTATGGTAGGTTCCTTACTAAATATATATATATATATATATATACTTATATATATATAGAAAAAATTTCTTTGATTAAATACGCCTTGACAGATGGATCTACAGACAGACAGATTTTGTGACAATAAATGTAGATTATTTTTCACCGAATTCGTTCAGGCCAATCCATTCAGGCGATAAATATCAAATATGGAAAAGTCAAATCAATAAATAGGCACAATTCAGTCAAAAAAAAGAAAAAATCTGAGTTTTCAATTCATTGTCAATGCTAATTTCATGCACAAATTATCACACGTCACTGGCTTTTATTATGTAAATGTGTATAAATGGAAACTGTTGAGTAATCTAAAGCATAAAGTACACTGAATAAATTTAAAGAAATGGTAATTTTAAGCAAACTGCTGTAGAAACCACCTATATACTTAACAAATTTAGCGAAAATATTTTTTTCAATATTTCATGTGTGTACATATACTTAATATATATATATATATATATATATATATATATATATATATATATATATATATATACATATACACGCATATATATGTATATTTTTATAAATGTATTTATATTTATTTTAAAAGGACCATTTCTTACAGTAGCAGAGTCAGTATTTATGTCATGCATATCGCTGACAGTGATCTTCAAGCTGAAGAAGTACCCGGGTACTTATTGAAATTTTACACTAATATTTTTAAGCATTCTTTGATATATGTATTTAAAGTTTTGATATCAACTGCACCTATCCCTTTCGTTAGCCTAGAAAGTTACCCAGGTATACCTGTACCAATTTAATTATTTGATTTAGTTTTATATCGCAACATTTATTCGAGATAAAGATGTAAAATCTGTGATGAGCAATGTGGATTTCTTGTCAGACGATTGATAGTAACGAACCTCACGTGCCTCCTTGACGATGTTTCTTATCATTTTAACCTCAGACTTCAAGTAGATGTTGTAATTTTTGATTACCAGAAAGCTTTTGGTTGTGCAGACAATGATATTTTACTAAATATTCTTAGTGAGAGAGGTTTTTCCATTCCACTTTAATGATATTTCTCTTCTTATCTTGCAGATAGAAAGCAATACGTATGAGTGGGAAACTTTGGAACGTGGCTTTACAATATCGGAAGTGAGCCAGCGTGTGAATCTCGGTTTCATGTTGTCCAGTGTTCTGGTAAACGATATTGGTTGTGTTATAAAAATAATGCATTGCTTGTTATTTGCAAATAATAGGAAGCTTTTTACAGCAGTCAAGAATACAGCTGATGGAGAATGGCTACAGTGTAATATCAGTGCCGTCATTATATGGAGCACTACTAGCGGATTAAACCTTAATGCAAACAAATATTCAATAGTGAGTTACAGCTGAACACACACTGTCAATCAGACACCTTGGCATCATCTGGATGAGGTTGTTAATTTGGGAGCCAAATTTTCTTTGCAAATGACGTTTTGTGGGCATATAGCGAAATTAGCAAAAAAACAGTTTCGAAAACTTGTATTTATGTTGCATAATTCAAGGGAATTTCAATGCGTCATTAATTTGCTTCATGCACAATGTAGATTAGAATCTGGCTACATCATTTGAAGTCCACACGAAATTTATTACGGCTTGATGATTGAAAAAGTTCAAACTTCCTACATCCAGTGTTAATGAGCAAACTTTCCTACTTCGTACTCAACAATTTTCTATGCTCACACTATAAATAATACCACATGTGCCTATAGTACTTTAAATAACTTGGGTAAAACCCTTATTAATAGTAAAGAAAACATAGATAAATATAAGAAGAGTGGTATCTATAGACTTAAATGTAACGACTGTAATAGTGTATACATAGGTCAAACAGGAAGAGATGTTACTACCAGATGATTCTTACATATTTTGTATTGAGTTTTTATACAAAAATTCTTTGTACCAGATACAAAGAACACATTTTCCAACAAAACACATTTTCACAAAACAAGAATACATTTTCAGAAAATTTCTTTGTACACAGATAAGAACTTAATACAAAATACGTAAGAATCATCTGGTAGTAAAATCTCTTTTTACATTAATTCTTTCTTTGTACCAGATTTTACAAAATTTCGTGTACAAAGAACACATTGCCAGCTGGCAAAATAACAAACAAGACACATCTCACTTTGCAAAACACCTCATTGAAAACAACCATCACCCTCATACCGACAATACTTCCTATATATTACAAATAAATACAAAAGGCAATAAACTAAATATCCTAGAAACATTAGAAATAAACAGACATAAAAGAGACACCAATGCTAATATATTAAATAAACAAATACAATATCATCACCCATACTTAATACCTTCTAGACATAATATAGTTAGACAACATGGATACTGCAGTACACTTCAAATTATTTCAGCCCGGCTACACATCTTAATAAAAATAAAAAAATATATGAAAAATAAAAATTGAAAATAAATAAATAAATGAAAAGGGAGATATGTACAGTTAGTGGTATAACCTTGTTCCAACTATCAGATACCCTCGCTGTTGTATAAATATATTACTGAGAATAACTTCCATTTAATTTTATTACATACACTCGAACATTTGCATTGTATAACCTCATAGAATCATCACCTCATAGAACATCAATTTAATTGATTACCCTCTTGTATAACTTTCGAAAATATAATAAAAACACACCGCATAATACAACGAAACCTAGGTCGCGGTAAAGAACTTAAAGAAAGTAGAAATAATACTACATCACGTAGTTTCGTTTAATTTGTAATTCCTTGTGTCGCAAATAATTGCAGAATTTGTTTTAGTCTGGTCATATTGCACTTCTGAATGGACACAGCAAAATATTAATTCTCATGTTTTGACCGATTCTTTTAGAAAAAAAGTTGATTAAAATTCTAGAGAGGAAATATTTCATATCAGAGAATATTCAATTGCTCAACTGACTGATCGTGGTCCCATCAGAATGTTATTTGCTTATGATATATGTTCATATTTTGTTAAGCCTTTAAACTTCATAATCACTTAGACAATCAGATGAAGCATAAAACTCGTTGAAATAAATCATTTAAAAGTTTATTTAATTCGAAAACCGTGGCAAAAATCTAAATCTAGAGAAAACTAATCGTTTTTATAACAAACACAATTAAATAATATTATATATTCTCCCTCTCTAACACTGAAGCTTAAAAATTGAAATAGGTGATGCAAAAGTAAATGCGAGTTAACTTGTGATAACACACCAATTGAATGAAAAATTAAAATGAAAAAAAATTCAAATACTTACTCTTCAATGCAGACATGTCGACAGATGCTGTGTTATCAGAAACTTGAACGTCAACTGATTACTTTGTCCACTTCTCTATCCTTCATATACTGGTGGCTGCATGGTAACCGTACTGATAACAATACCCTATAAATGTCTGACGAATTTGTCAACATTAGTTAAGCATTTATTAGTTACATGTTAATGAATTGCGAAGATTTTAAAATGCATGGTTTTAAATTTTTGCACTAATTCATGTAATAACAAAGAGCCTAAAATAATTAGCATCCATTATACACAATGTACCTTTCAAATGTTACTGCCTGATGTGCTACGTAAATTGAAGACGTAAATGGAAGCTGAGGATAAATTCCACTCTTTCATAATTACTTTTGGCATAAATAAAATTTTGTTTTCCTAAATAACACTTTTAGCATACTAATAATAATGTTTTAAATTTTTAAGTGTAACTTACCTAATATGAAATAAGCAATGTGATACCTTTTGTTTGTGCAATAGTTTCTACAAGTGAAAAAAGGCTTTCGACACAACTTTTTCGAAATCTTCATTTTCTTACAAATCTCTTTGATTCACACATGCCTTTGAATGTCACATAATGTTTTGTTGTAAGAAATAAATAAAAAAAGAATCCGTCTGTATAAATTTTACACACTCAAAAACATTTGATTGATATGAATAAAATTTCAAT
This sequence comes from Druceiella hillmani, assembly GCA_039881145.1. Lineage (NCBI taxonomy): Eukaryota > Metazoa > Arthropoda > Insecta > Lepidoptera > Hepialidae > Druceiella > Druceiella hillmani. Next base: position 6,751,036 of record JAYKKI010000019.1, read on the forward strand.
AAAGCAATCAGGGATGTGTCTCAATAATAACGTAGACCCTTAAATTAGCATGCTTCACGGAGCCAAGTGGAGCATCCATGAAAAGTTTATATGTAAGTGGAGCTTTTCTACTAGATTGCTAAAACGGCACGAGACATACTGCTTTTAAAAATGTAATTTTCAATATTTGTTACAAAAAATAAATCGTGTTGTACGTCTAAAATTTATAAATAATTTAAATAACTACGAAAACTCATTTTAAACCAAAATTACTTTATGCCTGCAATCAGTGTGATTTGAACATGTAATGTGACACGGAGAGTATACTCGTAATAAAAATGTTATGTTGGTCAGAAACAATTAAAATTGTTTCATATCAGATAACTTTATGGAATAGTTTCGCACAAGAGTATTTTTTTAAATCATTTCTATGAATTTTTTCTGCTTGTGTGGAGGGCACATGAGTTAAAAAAATGTAATCTTTGAATTTTTTGCATCTGAAAGTAAACCTATAACTTCAGTGTGGTTTTTTTTATTAAAACTTTGTATTTGCTTGTTAGGCCTGAAACATGTTCCACATCTATTAATGATGGATATCAATATTGAACTTTACTATCCAATTCCTCCCTCTCATAAAACTTCACAGGAATTTATGTCCAGCTATCATGATGGACGTGTTATATTCATCAAAATACTCGCTCTTTGCTTTTGCTCCAAGAAACTTTGACATACCATTATGTACCAATCACCGATGAAATGAAGACAGATGGAATAGAATTGTTGTTTTACAATATTTCATAAATTATCATCAAAATATTGTTATTTTAAATTATTTAAAATATTGTTATTTTGCTTTTTTCACTTCTCCATCAGTTTTCATTGTATTGCCCGTGCCCTTGTTGGAAAAACAAACTCAGTCCCTAATGGAATTACCGTCATGCTTCACTCTTGGCACTGTGCAATCCTCCAGCCTTTTTTCTTCAAGTTTTATTAAAGTAATGGATTTCAGTTCTTACTTTAGATTCACTAAGGATTTTTTTTTAAATCGTCTAACCAATAACCAGGCTTAAACCTCAATTGAGTCGTAACTTCTAACTTTACAACCAAAACAGTAACTTTTAAACAGCAACAGGTCCAGCAAAACATACCACTTGCCTGCAAATTTCTGACACTGCATTAAAATAGTTCATACCTTATTTTATTGAATCCTGTAATCTGTATAATTTAATCTTATAAAAATCATCCTGATAATTTTTAAGTTACGTGCATATAGACAAATGGATAGACAGATAGACAAAAATTACAAAAGTCATCTTTCTATAAAAAGAGTTCTCCTATAATAATTATAAACAAATTCTTTTTTTACATATCTGTAATAGTATACGGCATTGGTGGTTATTTACTGTTTAAGAGGCCGTAATTTAGGTAAAGGAATAAAAACTATAAAACAGTTCGCAGTAAATAATAATTATGACCCATCAATTGTCACAAAACTGTACCAGAATAAATTACGAAAGATACTAATCCAAGAAATACACCCGGTCGCACCAAATAATAATAAAATTTACTATGAATCCATCCCATACATAGGTAATGTATCAATTAAACTAGGAAAACTCTTAACTGATAATAAAAATATAAATAATACCACATGTGCCTGTAGTAATTTAAATAACTTGGGTAAAACCCGTATCAATAGTAAAGAAAAAATAGATAAACATAAGAAGAGTGGTATCTATAGACTTAAATGTAACGACTGTAATAGTGTATACACAGGTCAAACAGGAGGAGATTTTACTACCAGATTTTTACATATTTTGTATTAAATTTTTATACAAAATTTCTTTATACCAGATACAAAAAACACATTTTCCAACAAAACACATTTCCACAAAACAAGAACACATTTTCAGAAAATTTCTTTGTACACAGATAAAAACCTAATACAAAATACGTAAGAATCATCTGGTAGTAAAATCTCTTTTTACATTAATTCTTTCTTTGTTCCAGTTTTTACAAAATTTCTTTGTACAAGATACAAAGAACACGTTGCCAGCTGGCAAAATAACAAACCAGACACATCTCACTTTGCCAAAAACCTCATTGAAAATAACCATCACCCTCATACCGACAATGCTCCCTATATATTACAAATAAATACGAAAGGCAATAAACTAAATATCCTAGAAACATTAGAAATAAAGAGACATAAAAGAGACACTAACGCTAATATATTAAATGATAATATACGAAATACAATATCATCACCCATAATTAATACCTTCTAGACATAATATAGTTAGACAACATAGATGCTGCAGTACACTTCAAATTATTTCAGTCCGGCTACTCATCTTAATAAAAATAAAAAAATATATGAAAAATAAAAATTTAAAACAAGTAAATAAATGAAAAGGGAGATATGTACAGTTAGTGGTATAACCTTGTTCCAACCATCAGATACCCTCGCTATTGTATAAATATATTACTGAGAATAATATCCATTTAATTTTATTACACACACCGGAACATTTGCATTGTATAACCTCATAGAATCATCACCTCATAGAACATCAATTTAATTTATTACCCTCACTAAAATACTGGTATATTGCATAACTTTCGAAAATATAATTAAAACACACCACTCCCCTACAATAAACTCACTAACGTAAGCAGTGGGAAAATCCCGGTTAAAACAATAATGAAAAAACAAACTCGGGTTAACAAAATAATATATATTGCATGTTTATATTTTACTTATATTTCACAATTTTTCTTGTTGTATCTTTTATAATTTTATTATTATTATATAGATATTGTAAATATTTGTCTAATGATACTTTTAAAAATATAACTATTTTTATTACTATTTACATATATTTTATAATAATTTCTGTCTTGATTAATAATGTTGGTTGGCATTTCTTAACATTTATTGTCATTGTTTATCATATTTTCAGTTATTTTCATTAACATCATGGAGACAGCTGAAATATATATTTACACAACGATGTCTTCTGTAGTCTATCCGATCAATTAAAAAATTCGATCATTGTCATTAATAGTGACATCTGTTTTCTATAAAAGAAACCATAAACTTAAAAATGTTAAACATAGTGTCAGCCTCTGCCACTAGATGTCGAAATTTATTTCTTTGAAAACTATTTTTTTTTTTTCTGAATCAATTTCTTAAGAAAAGATTTGCACCGTTCAATGTAAGAAAATTTTTAAATTTTCTCGAGCTGACAAGTAAGAAATCTCAGAGATGTTAAAAAAACTATATTTTTGATAATCAAAAATGATTATTAATTAAGTGCCTTAGCTGGACAGAAAGGGCAAATATGAAAATCATAATCACTGTAATTATACAACCACAAACTGTTTTTTATATAATTCTAAGATATTTTATAGACAGAAAAAAAATGTAGGATTTATACCTGAATATATATGATTATACAGATAGTGTTAAGCGCCTAATACAAATGGTGTAAAATTGTATAAATAATGTATGCAGTGTATTTTCTTACGCGCGCCCTGCCCTGTAATCTAGAATGATCCTCCACATGCAGTATTTCTGCTGCATGCTGAGTATTTCCAGGTCCAACCTACTAAACTCTCAAAGCTTTGTTTCCTGGAATACGCTGCATATTAGGACACAGGATGTAGGCTGCATATTAAGATTTTCTAATCTGCAATTGAAGAATTGGTGGACAATTACAATCATTTCATATTTGCATGCCCATTAAAAAGTAATTTGTTTATTTATAAATTGTAGTTATATTTGCATTATCAGTAAATATATTTGTTTTTATTTTATGTTTTCATTTCATTTATTTTATTTTATTTATTTGCTCTAGAGTTCATTTTTTGTAACCAAACCTGTTATGTACTTATTCTTTATAATAAAAACAGTCTGTAAAGAAAAAAATCGCTGAGTACCATGAGTTTTGTTATGGAGAGTTTTTACTGAATGTATTTCTCATTTTTGATCTGCGTTATTCAGGACATAAAGTATGTTTTATGTCAATCAAAACAATTGCTTTCAACGCTATACGGTACACAAGACGCATGAATGTTACATTTTGTTCTGCTGCTGAGACTGTGCAACAAAACAAGATGGAAAGTAAATTAAAAAGAGGACTGAAACAGAACAAAGGGGTATAGTTTGCATTAACACAATGATTGGCATAGACAATTATTCCACTTCACTCTGGTTATTGAAATCTGGCCGCCAGTATCCTGGCATCTTCTCTCAGTCCGCTCTCCACAGCACTAACACCATAGAGTAGTATCTCCGGTTGGCAGTCCTCCCACCGAAAATTAGACGCAGCATCCCTCTACGCGATGGGCTCACATAGCACCTCAGGAGGTAGTAGTGTTAGTTATGTACGAGTGCAGACCATGGTACGTAGATGTACCTGGGACGTGAGATTTCGTATTCCAGGTGGACACCAAACTCTCAAAGTCTCTTAACAGAATTCCCTAGTTATGTTTGGTATCCAAGTACCTACAGGCAGACATTGATTCATTAAATTTCAGTTGCTATTGTAGCCATTGTCATTGTCAGTATTTGGTTTATTTTTACACAAGCTGATGAAAATTTAAGCAATAGCTTTTCCTCGCAACTATGTTCTCGTGAGTGATTCATTACGCGGTAGCAATTATTTTCTAATGAAATGATATTACTAAACATGATTTCTCATAATTTTTTATTACATAGCAGTGAAATGAGCTTTTTATTTCTCTTCAAGAATTTTTTTTTATTAGCAATAATTAGCCAATAGATTATTTTGTCTCAGCAAATGGATTAGAAAAAATGAAAATATTGAGTAATTTTATTTAAAAGTAATGTTTTTGCAAATATATAGAATATTACTATTTAAAGTGGCTCGGTAATACATATATATATATATATATATATATATATATATATGTGTGTGTATATATATATATATATATATATATATATATAATTATATATGTATATATATATATATATATGTATATATATTTCATTCTAAGATAAACAACTTGCAATATGCAAACGTGGCCTCTAAAATAATTTCTTTTCAAGCAAAAACACACTTATTGTTCTCGAAAATTACAAAAGAAACTATCCACATAATAATATTGGGACAAGCAGACTGAATTAAACTTGCTGTGATTTGACGAGATTGAAATATATGGAATAAAATCAAAATTGACCAGGTTCATTATATACCAGGCCGAAAAGTTGATGCTCTGTACTCTAAAGAGTGGTACAAAACTAATATTTTCAAAGCCTTCATGTAAAGTCACCCTCAGTAGACACCGAAGGGAACTAACTGAGAAAAATTTAATCACATAGACTGAATCACGCTATTGATATGTCACCAGTGTGTCCACTATTATTTTGAGTACCGGTAAAATATATTTATAAACCTTAGTGATATATTTATAAAAATCGGTTATAAACCTTGAGATTACCCACAATGAATAAGTATCTCAAGATTTACGAATACTGAGCATGTGGTAATTCATTTGGAAAATGTGATGAATGCCATAAGGGCATTCATCATATTTCTCATACACAATTAGATGTAGAGAAAAGAAACAAAGTTATGAAGGCTTGGTGCATCGAGACAAAATGTTTACAACATGAATTCATCAATTGTAGCATAAAATGTTTTATCATTTCATCATCATTCAGTTTCATTTTCAATGTCTGCAAGAGTAGAACCTCCACGAACCAGACAGCTCTCCCTATCAACCACAATGCCAGAATTTTGTGTGACCTATAAATATGGCTTTTTCGGTGTAAGGTGAGTTGTTGCAGTAGTTTGGTATGTTTCACTTGTCAGTACAGAAAAATAACTAGTATGACACCAGCAATATATTTGTAGAATCAATTAATGTTCGTGCCAAATACGATGTACTCGTAATAAACAATATTAGCATATGAAATAAATTTAGTGTATTACCTTGAAATATGAAATGACGCATATCGTTATTGGAATATTAATACAATACCTGTCAGTAGCTTCCATCAATACATGTCATATCAATTAACGCAGACCTTGGACTCAGTCACGTACATTAGTTTCTTTAGAATCATTACAAGATTTTGTTAGTAAGAACATTCATAGATGTAATATTAAAAATGAAAGGCAACAGATATTAGTCACAAGCTGGTGATAGTTTTATATGCAACTAGCTTCTCATCCCAGCTTTGCTCGGGCAAAAAGAGTACATGACTGCATTTTTATTCTCGTTTCAAACAATAACCATTTTCCAAAAACGCCGAAATAGGTGGTTAGTTATTTCTGTCTGAGAATTTAAATACAAATATTCCCCCAATCACAATATACCAGCTTCCAACCATCTTATACTCCCTTTTTTATACTTTTAGGAGTTGAATTTTGAAAAATCTTTTCTTAACAAGCACTAGGTAAGTCAAGAGAAACCTACGTACCAAAGTCAAGTGATACATACAGATTTACCAGTTTACCTTTCATTTCTGTAAAAAATTAACCACTGCACATTTATTCTGAATATTTTTTTAGCAAACTAATTTTGTTCCATCTTCATTTATATTACTTCCGTTGCTGCTTGGTCTATTAAGATGATTTGTTTGAGTTCCAGCTACTTCTAAAATTTTGCATAAATACTGTATGAGATAAACTCTTTATAACTTATGGATATTTTAAAATCAGACAAGCGCAGCAATAACGAACCGAGTGTTTCAAAAAAATATTTGCTCAATTTCTCCAAAAGTCAAGAGCGTATATTCCATTGCAACACTCTTCCACGCTGCCGCTAAAATACTTTTTTAAACATCTTCATTTTCTAACACACAAACCCTTACATCTTTCCAGTTTAAGCTAAATTATTATCTTAGACTAAATAAAGACATTTTTATGTTACTTAATGTCAATAATTCTGCACTCAGTTTTCTGTAAAATGATACCAAAAGATATTTTTAAAAAAATTAAGGGGAGGTTATTCAACTGGTATGGTCATACCATACATTTCCTCATGCCATCTATCTGTCTCTTTCATTCAGATTATTTCTCAATCCCTCGTCCCATATGAAACCCAAGTTTTGCCTTGCCAGCCCAGGTTTGTCTAAGACTTATAACCCCAACAGTTGTTATAAGGCTCAGAGCCATTTTAATAACTTCTACTATGTCCAATTTGTTAATACTCCGCACTTTCGAGGTGGGCGGCAGCAACGTGAACATAGTTTCGTGTCTGAATCTTTTCAATTTTATTTTTCGATTACTATTTTTCAATCAAGAAATAACGTCTCTCTTTGTCCGACAGTTATTCTCAGATACCGTGTGTTATTCAACGTTATAATAATGATATGAAAAGAAATGACTGACATATTTTTAATTAATTTCATAAGACAGATTAAAATAATAAAATTTTTAACTATGAAAGTCTAAAGTATACGTTTGTTTGAATAATACGTATGATTAATTAAAAAAGGAAAAAACATAATTAAGGCTTTAAATCACATTATACCCACGAAGATGTTTGATTCCATTATTTTACATCAGTATGAAGATATTCCTTCAGTCAGTCTTGTAACAAATTTAATCAAGGCTGTAGTTGAGGAGTACATTAACGTCCGTGTAGTAAAATAACTTAATGCCAAATTGACAAAAAGTCAATTATTTAAGAAATATGGATTATTTCCTGGATAGTGAATTAAATATATTCTGAAATATTTTACCAAACGAGTAAAGTACAATTAAAACATTTTAGAAATGTTAAATGTGAGCATCTCATTTTGGAACAAATAAAACATTTTGTCTTTATTACTATCTATCAATGGCACCTTATAAAATTAAGTCTTCAGTAGTTTTACTGCATTGGAATTCCTGAAGACCTTAATCAGCACAACAACATTTTATTCCATAGGCCGTACTAAAATTGATACGTACTAGTACATTAGCTGGTCAACATCACTTCCATTTTTTTGATTCTGGAAAAAGATACGTTTGCACCGAAGTTCATTCGCCAAGTGAAATTCTAATTTTCTAGAATTTAGTTAATTTGTACTCCAATACCTCTGATTTCTTTTATTTTTTTAGTGATAACAAATATTTGGTATGCCTGATAAACAACTAAAATTAAAATCATTTTGATAAATATGTCAATACATAATTCGCTTTGAGACACTGTTTCCCCTTGGAAATTTAGAACTGTTTGGAGTCATATTTTATTAAATCCTGTTTTTTGTTTACACTTTAGTTCTATCTTCTGTAATTTATCTAAATTTTCAAAATTATAACCACACGTATGCAGATTTTTATTTTCTGTGTTAAATACAAATAATAAATATTCTTGTTGCTATAAACATTACAGCTTCACAGAATTTAATTTGTTTAATAAATTGAATTTAAAAATATCCACCAATCTATTAAGCTGCTCTAGTTCGATATTGTGGTGGGCGGTTGATAAATGTGCGGGACTACAGAATACCTCCATAAAAATGTTGAATGGAAGTGGAATTATGCACCGCAATGTTATTAGCACTTCAAAAGATCAGAGTTCAATAGTGGTGGTTGAAAATTGTAATAATTCAAAATGATAATATTTAATTTTAATTTTGTTATAATTATTGCATGAGAATAATTTATTTTAGATATCAATTAAATTTGTTAAACTTAATTTCATCGCCACCTGGGTGAGGAATGACATTTGCGACTTGACCTTTTGTCCAATGATTAATAGTGCCAATGTTTTTTTTTCTTCTATGGCTTTCGCATGGCTTTCTAATGTTTAAGTGCCAACAAATTTATTAATAAAAACAAAATAAAAAAAAAAATTAAGTAATTAAATTGTCCTTTGTTTGTATGTTGTCTTTTAGCAAAATTTTCCATTTTCATTTTTCGAAACCTTCTACAAGCTCCTACTATATATCCTAGCTGCAAACTTACTTTTAAAAATTAAAGTGCGAGGATCTTTAATTGTATACCCAAGCAGTAAAGTCCTGTGATCAGTTATTTTAAAACTATTGAAGTGTGAGGATTTTTAATTATATATCCTAGCAGTAAGTTCTGAGAGCAGTAACTTTAAACTCGTAAAAGGCTAGGGTAATTATTGTATACCGTAGTCGCAAAATATCAGTTTCTTTGAACTCTTAAAGAGCGTGAACAATCTACACATCTTAGCCGCACAGCCTTGGTAAAACTTCAATTTAAATCGGACTGTGCTATGGAACATTAATTCAAAAAAGTTCTTTATCCTAATTTAAAGTATGAGTTTAAGAAGATTAATGAGTTGTGTATAATAAACATAAAGAATGAAACTGGTCCTGATTTTTTATTCGGAAGACACTTTTAAAAGGTTTTCTCCAATTTAAATCACATCGTGAATTATCCTGCGGACCAACGACGATCGATCTTCATATCGGGACTACTCGACGATCACCTTTGAGTCGAGATTCTTCATTATCATCTTCAGATGCCCATCTGGTGGAGCAGCAGAGGACTTCGAGAACCATTTTGTTCCCTTAAGGTCAGTGAATGCCAATTTGTCATACAGATGCTGAATTTTCGTTTATCGTAAAACAGTAAAGAATTGAGATTCATAATTTCATTAAACTTAATTTAATTGTTAAAATATTAATTTGAATTTAAAAATTAATTATTATTTACAAAGATTAATTTGTTAAAATATTTTCACTTCGTAATTAATTTAACTTGATAATATAATTCACCATTCTTTATCTTTATCTTTAATTATATAGCGTTCGTTCTCTCCATAGAGAACCTTTGCCAATGTCAAGTGTGGAAAAAAGGCTATGGCAACACTGATTAAATCAAATTTCGGATATTTGTCATTGTTGCTTGATAACAAAAGAATAAACAATACAATAAAACAAAAACTAAATAAGAAGTTGGCTACAATTAAACTAAAAGAAGAAAACGACATTATAATATACAGAAAGTACAAAATAAGTATATACAAATATACAAACTTAAAAAAATAAACATGAACATAAGTATAAAAATTTCTATATTTTGATGTCGTTCTTTCTTATGAACTGAATGATTAATCCTAAAATGGGTTTGTTGGCAATAAATAAAAGTGATCTTATGTTGATGGGCAATTGGATTTTATATTTTAATAATTTGGAAACAAACGAAGGAAATCTATTATTTAATGGACATGAAAAAATGAGATGATTTAAATCGCCTTCTCCAAACCCGCAATCGCAAATTGGAGACTCTCTGACCCGCAGTCTAGCCAAATGAGTAGGAACAGAACAATGACCCAAACGCATGCGAGATACCACAGAGGATTCCTTTCGAGAGAAAGTAAATGTTGAGAACCAAGGTTTTGAAGGAATAAAAGGTTGGATCTGGAAATATCTCGCACCTGTAATCTGGGATGATCTTTCCTACGCCCTCTGCCAGTCAGACGCCATCCAGAAACGAGTCATGGGAAGAAGATCCTCAATGAAATTAGTAGTGAAACATGGATCCCCGTTCACTGCGGCAAACCGAGCTTTTGCGTCCACTATTTCATTACCTACTATGCCACAATAACTAGGGTTCCATGCAAGAACGACATCAGATCCCGATCTCTCCAAATCAAGCGCAAGTTGCTTGATCCGAAGAGTCAGGAAACTACAGTTTGAAGAAAATGGATTACCAAGAAGGGACTGTAAACAACTTAAGGAGTCAGAGAAGATAAGGAGCCTGCGAATCTTTTTGTGTAGGGCATAATTCAAGGCCTCCACAATAGCACGGCATTCCCCGGAGAATACCGAACATTCCTTAGGAAGGCGAAAGTAAGCTGAATGAGCGGTGGATGGAGAGTAAAATGACGCACTGACATAGCCATCTCTACCGGTTTTTGATGCATCTGTATATATTCGCGTCCAATCAATCCAAAACGAATTCAAGGTAGAATTGAACAGCGAATTAGCATTTTTGGACTCCTTATCAACTCCAAAACACAAATTTATATTTGGCCTGTGAAATACCGAGTCAAATGGGAAGCTATAGAGAGGGAGAGAAGAATTTTGATAAACGGGACTTAAAGGAGGATCAACACATTCTACTTGTAGGGCATTTATGGGACTGGATTTCATAGCACCTGCTATGATCCTCATTGGATTTGGAAATAGGATCAAGTAGAAATGAACCATATTCTAGATGACTACGGACTAGAGCGTTATATATTAACTTTAATGTGGAAGGGTGAGAACCCCACCACACTCCCGAAAGAGCGCGGAGGATATTCAAATTAGTCTGGCATTGGGAGATGACATATTCGATGTGAATGTTCCAGGATAATTTTGAGTCTAGGAACATACCTAAGAATTTGGTATTGGAAAGAACAGGGATCAAAGAGGAATTATAAGAAATAGATAACGGAGGAGTAATTCTCCTTCTCGAGAAGACCACGACAGCGCTTTTGGAAGGGGATAAATCCATACCATGAGAGGTAACCCATTTATTTAGGTTAACAAGGGCAGAGTTCAAAGCATTTTCGGTAAAAATTATTGATTTATCAGAAGAATATAAAAGCAGGTCATCAGCGTATTGCAAAACACGACAGAAAGGATTAACTGTTGAGTGAATCATATAAGAGTAAATATTGAAAAGTAATGGACTTGAAACAGAACCTTGGGGAAGACCCTTCCATATAGTTCTTGAAAAGGGGGGGATCCAGGAGATCTAAGAATAATAGATCTTTCTAAAAGAAAATTGAGGAGAAAATTTATAATCTTAATCGGAATCTCAAGATTATGAAGATTTTTTTGGAGGACTGAAAGGATTACATTATCATAGGCTGAAGAAAGATCTAAAAAAGCAGCAACGAGAAATTCTTGTCGAGAGAAAGCAAGTCTGATGTCAGTGGTTAGGACGCTGAGATTGTCCAACGTACTTTTAGCTCTTCTGAAGCCAAACTGATTCCTTGGAAAAATAGAATGGTGTTCAGTAAACCATTCCAAACGATTCTTAATTAAATGTTCCGTAATCTTTCCTAGAACAGGAGAAAGGGCTATGGGTCTGTAGGATGAACCTACATTGGGATCTTTATGAGGTTTAGGGATGGGAATTATTATTTGAGTTTTCCAAGACTTTGGAATAGAACCTGATTTGAACATACAGTTAATGAGGGATAGAAGATACCAACGGGTAGATGGTAAAGTATTTTTCACCATTGAATATGACATTCCGTCAATACCAGGGGAAGATTCCTTAAGATGGTGTAAGGTGAAATCCAATTCGTTAATGGAGAAATCTTCTTCTAAAAATTGGTTGGCGCTAGTAAAGTTATACCTGAAAGGTAATTCATCTAAATTTGGGACGGATGGGGGAGCAAGTTTATTTAAAAATTGATCAATCCAATTCCCGTGAACAGATTTGGAAAGATCAGGCTGAAAAATAGACCGAAAGCGTTTTACATTAGACCAGACGACACGGGAGGGAGTAAAAGGAGAGAGGGATTGACAGAATTTCTTCCAGCCTTCCCTCTTTTTTTTAAGGAGAATTCGTTTAGTCTGAGCTTGGGTCTTTCGAAACAAGAGGAAGTTTGCTTCCGACATATTAGATTTATATATCGCTTCAGCCTCTTTACGGGTTTCAACCGCTGCGGAACAGTCTCCATCCAGAGAGGATCTGAAGTGATGGTTAGATCTTTTAAGTGGGATAAATTTCCGAGCGGATAGGTCTATAGCCTTTACAAATTGGTCATAGCAAGTGTCAATGTTATCCAAGTCCACTGGAGGAAGGGAATCCACTTCGACACTGAGAAAGGTACGGAATCCCACCCAATCTGCCCTATGTAGGTTGTATTTTTGAAGAGGGGGAGTTGGTCGCTTCCAAAAGACTCAGAAAGAATATTCCAGGAAACCAAGGATGCCAAGGATGAGGAGCAAAGAGAGATATCTACTGAGCTCGGGTTCTGAAATGGGACAGGAACTCGTGTTGGAGAACCATCATTCAGTAAACACAGGCCAAAATCATCCTGGAGTTCCACCAAGGAGACCCCAAGAGGGTTGCTTCGGGTGGAACCCCAAGACGGGTGATGAGCATTAAAATCTCCCAGAATAATATACGGGCCAGGAATTGAAGATAAAATATCCCGTAGTTCTAATGCTACGGAACATGTTGGAAGGGGGACATATATGGAGAGGATAGTAATATCTTTAACTCTCGCAGCAACAATATTGAAGTGACAACTGCGGGAGCCAAGAGAAATCTGGGAGAAGGGAAGAGATTTGTCAAGTAATAGGGCGGATCCGCCCTTACCATCCGTTCTATCATCCCGGAGACAGACATAGCCTAGGATCTTAAAATGGAATCCAGGCTTCAGCCAAGTCTCCGAGATGGCAGCCACGGATGGAGAATACTTGACAAGGAGGTGACGAAGATCTGCTTTGTTGGAAATAATACTGCGACTATTCCATTGCAAGACCCTCGCCACTATTGGCGAAGCCATTGGAAAGGAGGGATTGAAGGGAAGTAAGAATAGGTGAGGCAACGTTGGACGGTATTTGATTGGGGGAACTCAGAATTTTGACCAAGGTGGTCAAAAGAAATTGAATAATACTCGTAAAAGAATTAGTTGAAGGTTGTTGATTTAAACCGCAACCATTTTCAGGTTGAGGAATACGGAAGTCTGCCCAGACTTGTTCTAGAGCAGAGCGGTCATAGCCCTGGTTGGAACTAGTCGAATAGTGAGATCGGGGTTTCAGAGAAATAATTTTTTTATGGGATGAGTTGGTAGGACAAGACGGAGAAAGCAAACTTTGGGAAGAAATTGGAGAAGGAAGAGTTAGAGGGGGTGAGCTGCAACTAAGGCGTATGATTTTTTAGCAGAAGGGACCAATTTGGACGCTTCCGCATAGGAAATATCTCTTTCAGACATTTCGAATTTGATTTTTCTTTGTCTTTCGAATTCTGGACAATTTCTATCAGTGGAATCATGATTTCCACTGCAAAAGATACATTTTGCTTTGTCAAGAGGAAGTGGGCAGTATCTCCCAACGTGACCTTGACCACATCGGAAACAACGCTCAGAAGATCGGCATTTGTCAGCAACATGTCCAAACCTACAACACTTGAAGCACTGTATTGTAGGGAATTCGTATTTTGAGACTGGAAGCAATGAATAAGCCATATATATCCGTTGGGGACGAACTTGGCCATCAAAGGTAATGACCATCGTCTCAGACGGAAAATATTTAGGCTGGCCATCAATTATCTTTTTAAAATTTAAGCGGCGGACTTTAGTAACTTTACCGCACCCTTCAGGGACTTCTATATTATGTAAAACCTCCTCGTCAGACCAATCGACTGGAACATTGCGAACAATTCCCATACGACTGACGTTAAAGGAGGGGATAAACAATTTGTTTTGACCTGTGAAGGCAGAGTGGTTAACGAATCGGTTGGCGGCATCAGCAGATGAAAATTCCCCCGAAATCCTGTTCCTGCCAATTTGTTTCACTCCATCTCGTATAATTCCATCAACATTAAAATTTTGTAAAGAGGAACCAAATTTCACAGCATGGAATGAAAATCCGGAATTAGGCTGGGGTTCTTTTCTCTGAACGTGAACGATAAATGGACCAACGTCGCCAAGGACGTATAAACGACCCTCAAAAGAATTCGGAGGGAGAGAGGGAGGAGAAGAGGTCGAGGTTGGAGGAAGAGATTTTGAACTTGCTTCTGAAAGAGGAGTGCGAGGGGTCTTACGAGGGATTGTATCCTCTGTTTCAGTACATGAAGAATCAGAAGGATGAAAAGAGGGATTATTCTTAAGCTTATTTTTTTTACAGTTGGGCCTTTTACAATTTTTATTTCTTCGTTTCAGTTCCTGTTGGGAATCCAAAACTGTAATAAAACTGGCAGGCGATGTAGGAGAAGCAAATTCATTGATACATATAAGAGACTTAGAAGGGTCGGGAAAAGGTTTCGGGGGAATAACTAAGTCCATTTTCCCAAAAGATAACCTGAATCACAAAAATAAATAATGAAACAAATGAACAAAAGAACAAACTTACTGAGAACTGGATAAAACAATAAACGGGATACAGCTAAAGTAAAAAATTAAATGAAAATAAAAATAACACAAATCTAAATAAGTTATTGCAACAGATTAAGATCAAATATCACAAAAAAAATAAGGAAATAATAGAGTTGCAAAAAACCTTTCCACTTTGTTTGACGGTTTCTATGGCCTCGTTCAAATGTCAATTGCAAATTATCAATTCACCATTCCATTAAGATATGCTGTCAGATTTGAAATTTTTTGCATTTTTATTTTTCTTATGGCGTTCTGCTATTTACAAGCGACTCACCATAACAAGTGGTGACATGTGTTTGTATGCATTTCCAGGAACCAATCATTTCCATGTTATATTTTCTGACAAAATACAAGCTTTTTGCATTATTTACATGACACTAAATCATAAAATATTGTTTTTTAAGTTTCCTTCACATAGCTTTTATATTCTGTTTAAATAATTTAAATCAGGCTGGTTTGAACAACTAGATAAAATAGAAAACTTTAGAAATTATAAAAAAATGATTATTTATCAAAATAGTACAATATTTATGTGTGTCTATCATGAATATGCAACATTTCAAAACAATGTAAAATTTTATGTATTTTATTAATAATAATTTAGGAAAAGATCCAAAAATAATTATAATCTCTAAACGTATCCTAGTATCTTAAAAAAAAAGAGATTCCTATATAACTTCTTCCATAATGTCGTTCGGAATACATTATTGACAATCATTATAAATTACAATTATCATAATAAATTTGTTTTCTAGTTTAAACTTTGGACATTCAAATTATCATAATACAAGGACATGTGACTCAAGCATGCGGAAACAACAACGAATTACATCGGCCAGTTTAAAAGAAATGAATTTTAAGTGTGCCATTTGTTTCAAACTGGTGACACATGTTTCATAGAGTTCAGTGAATATACAGCTTCTATCTTGTTTTATGTTCTGTGACTACGACGATACAATAATATGATATTGCATGTTTCTTATGCAATAATACTTAAATTAAATGAAATTCTAACTGGCAGATCTCCAGTTAAAAACTCAAAATATTAGTCTCAAAATAAAAACTCAAACAGTGTAAGTATAAGCATTTACGAGGTTTAATTACCTGTATAAAAAACAAAAAATCAGTCCAATGCCATGCTTTGAATATATCGTGCCGTTTTCAAAATTAAATCATTTTTTTAACATACTTTGATTTTCTAGATTATTGTTGTATCTTTGTCTTAATTTATAATTATCATTTTGTTTGTTGCTGTAATGTCTACTGTGTGTATACAGTGCATGTGATTGTAAGACTCAGCAGGCGAGTATAATGTAGTGGCTATCTATCCAAATCACACCAAAAAGCCAAATGAACAGATTATCACATGATTGACTAGTCAGGTACATAGTACTGGTCAGATAATGTCGTCGTGCATTAAAGAACACCTAATTGGTAGAAGACATCATGAGCCAAAATTAATTTCATGCACATTTTCGTTACTTCATTGAAAGTAAACTTACATTAAACAATGTTTTGGACAGCTTTATGCGCTGCTGACTATTTATTTTATGAAATAAATCATTTAATATCACTCACGATTTTTTCAATTTAATTGTCATAGTTTGGATCAAATTTTAAACATGCAAATAAAGTCGTGAATAGAAAATCCAAAAAAAAAAACAAATCTAAAACAAACTAAAAAATTGAGTAGAAATTAAGTTTAACAAAAATAAATTCCTCACTATTTTCCTTAATTTAATTGGATGCATACAAGTATTAAATAAAATTTTGGGGAATTTCATGGGGCACTCACTATTTACTTTATAAAAGATAGATTTAAAAAATTCTTTCCCATAAAAACTTCTTTTTGAAATTTTTCCGAAGTTTCCCAACATAATTACTGTTGCTTGTGTTCTTAAATACAATATTTGCAAATATAAAGAAAAATTTGATAATTAGATTAAAAAATTAACTCAACAACAAAAAGAATTCGGTATTGATGCATTTTAGTGAAAATGAATGTTTCACTGTTTATCTTAATTAAATTAAAAGGGAACATGTCTCAAACATTGCGTCGGGTTATTTTACGTGCAGCTCACTGCCTGTTTTAAGTAATTTGATAAAATATTTCCCATATCAATTGCATTTTCACAATGATATATTTATTCATAATTGTTTCGACTTGTCTATGTTTGGGTCGTTGAATTCTAAATATGAAAATATAGACCGGAATGGAAAATTAAAATAAAAACAGACCTGAGAAAACAAAAATTAGCTGAAAAATAATTTACAAAAAATAAATTTTCCACCATTTGTCTTCATTTATTTGAAATTATATTTAACTTTGTTTCGGATAGTTCAATGCACCTCTCGTTATTTACTTTATAAAAGAATCCATTTAACAAAGTATTTGCATACAAATAGTGTTTTTACAATTACATATTTTTGACAATTTTTTCCACTCAATTGTCTTTTTATGAGTCATGCAATAGGGATGCACCCTCAATTTTGTGTGTGCTCTTTGACCACTTTGATACTATGTATACCATTTTGTCATTATACGGTGAATGAACTTTAATCCATGTTCTTCTATTGACTTTTTCTTTTTCTTCTATTGACTTCAATAAAACTTGTAATAAATAACACATTGGCCATTATAGAACCACTAATGACTTTAGAAATAACAAATTTGATTTAAAATGTTGTTGAGTGATGGATCACAGATCACATAATGAATACCACTGACTATGATTTCTTAAATCTTATTCCATGTTAGCTATAGAGTACTGGAGAGTTATTTTTTCTGTATTACTGTCATTAAAATGGTGATTCTACGCAGATGTGGTAAAAACCAAGGGTTGGGACAATACAATCTAGCGGTCTCTTGAATTTTCTATTTTATATCTATTATATGACTTTCATGTTTAAAGTTTTTATCACGTAAATTATTAGTCAGAAAGTAAAACAGGTGGTAAAAGATCTAGAGGGTACGGTGTATAGAGTAGCATACTCCATCCAAGTGAAAGTAGTTATACACGCATTACTTTTGCTTTCAAGCATTGTTATGTAAAAAAACATTTATTGGAAGGAAGTTTAGCGGTGACTTTGCTCACTCGTTTAAAATAAATCTTAGCTGTAATTGTATTGTTAAATTGAAAAGTTCCCAATAAATAATTCCATTTTTACCCCACCGTGCACTCGAAAGTATCTTTTGTCCAATATTATATTTTGGTCTAGGCACACCTTTTTCCGGTCCAGCTCCTAGCCACTGGCATTTACGCTAAAAATTTATATAAGCCACCTACTTTTCATCACCTGTAACCAGATACTTTAGCGTCTCATTGGTACGGTGGGAAATCAGTAGTTCCATGAATACATCAGCTCTCCTCGGAAGTTGAAAGGTCCACGGAAAGGTCCACAGCAGGGAAAGCCAAACGGAATTTCCACTTCTTTCCCAAAGCGTGAAGTTGGTTTTCCATTCAGTATAAGTGCATGAAAATAATTCTGCCAAGCAACCCCAACTTAGTCTGCGATCTTTTTCAATAAGGCTTCAATTTTTCTAAATTAATTGTAGCAGGTCGCTTTAGATGTGGTTTATCAGACAGTTCAAAATTTCCTTCTTTGAATCTTTCGAACCAGTACTTAGCTGTATCATAAGAGGGCATATTTTCACCCATCATTGTGTGATGCTTTGCTAGTTTTTCATCCTGAATGACAGTTCTCTAAGTTGACTTCGAAATACTCGCCGATTATTCAATTCTAAACTGAACAGAAATTCGAATGCCTTTATATACCCTTAACCCTTAGAAATATTCCAGAAGCTTCTATAACATTTCAGAAATCAGTCAAAAAAAGTGGCGGGTTTATAAGTTACCAACATAATAGTTAAATTTTTTATAACTCTTAAAAATCTCCAAATACACTAAATACTTTGAGGTGTAACATTTTGTTATTTGATGCTTTTCCCATTATTCTGCAACTACGGAAAGTGACATTTTACATTCAGCTTGCATTCAATAATGCTCATTGATTTCAATGGATCTTAATTTATGTCTTGAAAAGTATTTACTTTTCAAGACATAAATTAAGATCCACATATTGTGAACAAAACTAATTCTAATTCGAAACAATTTTTATATTAAATCATTCATTATGATTAAAAACTATTAGTAATTTATTTCCCGTCCAATATGCCAGCCCGTTTATGAAACGTTTTTGATCCAAACTGCTCAAGATCACTACAATGCTGTTTCATTGCAACTACAAACTATTGTGTGATGGAGATAGCACCGTTCCCTGAGCATCATGTTATAAAATGCTTTATGATTGGAATACTGAACAGCATGCTTTTGGAAAGTCCAAATTGTTTACTGAAGATTGATACTGAAGAAATAAATTTACTGAATATTGAATTTTTATCAAGGTGAGATCTTTAATGGGATATGCTTAAATTTTTTTATTGAAATCTATTAATTGGAAAGTATTGAAATTGGTTAGAAATAAATAATACTTTCATAATTTAACAAGTGATTTTTGGAATTCAGTTTTCTTTACAACTTTTTTGCTTTTGGATACTATTAGTATGCAAAGAACATGGGAATAATATGTGTTTTTAATACAATCACCTAAAATTAATCTTTACGAAGCTCAAAATTAATCAAATCTGAGTTACGTTCTGGAGGAGAAAGCTAGTTTCAAATAAGCCATAAATTTTTACTTATTATAAATTTCAAGCTCACATTTTTTTCATATTTAGTTGAATTTAAGGCACGCACAATAGATAAAAATAACGCCAATGAAAGTAATTTTTGAAGAAATAAAATATCAGTACACTTTTGTCTATTATAAAAATATGGTAAAGCTGCAAAAATTTCAATACATCAAAAATACTTTTGCCAGATATTTCACATTTTTTTCTCATCTTTTTGGGTTATACTAAGGAGTTTCCTCTTTTAATACTTTTTTGTACCAAACCTCAGTTTTAAGTGATAAGTTTTTAAAATTTGTCATCGGAGAGACATCCACTGTGTCACAAGAGTAATATAGTGTCATAAGATTACACTATACAAATATAGACAAGCTGTTTTTGATTCTGAACAATGGTTATGGTAATAAATATGTTTATGAAATTTGAGGTCTGAGAAAAATGGATGTTTGTTTAAACCGGTTAGCTAATGTTGGTTTGCTGACTTGGCATTATCCCCTGACTTGCTTGACTGCAACCTAGAAAATCTCAAAGTTCAGAAAGTGCAAAAGGTGCAGCGATGATCTGAAAGTAGCGAGGCCAAATAAGATTGTTTGGCTCTTGACTTGATATACAGACAAAATTCTATAAAATCACTAGATGTTGCTCTACAAAAATATATAAAAATGAGTATTTTCTCACAACGAGGCGCTTAATGAGATCGGAGTGACAGAGTGAATAGAAAGCAAATAATTTTTGTTTATCTCAACACAAAATCACAGAAATTACATTTATAAGTTATTAAGATATGTAGTGTGGGATTTGTTTGAAGGTCTGAAAAGGCGAATAAAATGGGGAGTACATAATTTCTAAAGATAATAATAATTATTACGGAGTATTGTTTTTTTTTATTAGCTTTCCTTAAAGTTTTTTTTATGTAACCAATTGGAATTTTAACCTTCTAATTTTTCACAGTTAAGTATTAAGAATTGTACATGTAATGCAATCATTAAGTTAGCATAATTTAGTTAAACTGATAAAGTTTTTACCATATTACAATACACTTTTTCTACAAATATTATTTTCACATAAAATTTTTTATATAAAAAATTATGCTTGCAATATTTTGTGTTATGGCAACAACACAAACAAAAACTACAAGTAAATACTTAATTGTGTTCCAGTAAGTATTTTTATTTCCACTTTTCTTTGGTTGAATTTGCACATTGTGGTTACTTAAAATGGTCTCGTTTGCTTATTATCATGTTACTTATTTTTTTACATTTTTTGAAAAATTTTTTATAATGCATAATTTTGTGTTATTCGAAAACCTTATTCAGATTTTAAACTTGTATAATATAGTAATTAAAACTAAAATGTATATCCGGTCCTAATTTTCGGTAATTACCAATTAAGAAAAATTTTCCACTAATACTTAAGAGAAATTTTTCCACTCATACTTTATCATACTTCACCAATATTTAAATGAAGAAATCAGTTAAAGCTGGCCATAACATTGACATGTCAGAATACAATTCGAAAGAGGAATTTAAACTTCTAACCAACTGGTTACCAATTTCAACAATAAGGCTTCCTTGAAATGAAGTGCCGAAACAAAATCAACATGAAATTTACACTATTTTTCATTTTAATAAACATAAATTTGAATGTGAAAATTTTCAAAAGAATATTGGGCTTATTAGATCTTTATGAATGTTACTAAAAACCAATCATATATAAATCAAAATCATATAATTTTTAACAATTAATGTTTTTGAAAGTACGTTTAGTTTAAATATTCTCAAAAATAATAGAAATTAAAAGTATTATTTCATATTGACATGTTTCACTTGATTTCCATAATCAAAATCTACTGTCATATTCTAATGGTCCGGTGTTACTGACTCTAGAGGCTGTTTAAGAGGGAAATCACTTCGACAACAAAAAAAGGTCCCCTAAAAAAAAATTTTGCAACGACGACACTTAATAAAAGCATATCATATGTCGGAAATGTTATCATTAATGCTGTAGAATAGTTTTGAATAAATATTTATTTAAAAACGAACGAAGATATCAGTGGGTAAATGCAGGTTCATTGAAAAATATATCGTCATGGCAGACATAATATCTTAGGCCTACTTTATCTGAAACCAAAAGATCAAGTACTATTTTAAAGTAGAGAAATACCGCTATCATTAAGCTCAGCTGTTTTTTTTATTTGTAATTTTGAGTAACACGGCAACCTCTTAAATATGCAAATACAGTTTTTGTCCCACAGTTACAGCATTATGGTGTTCAATAAAATGGAGATTTTTAAAATAAAAAAAACGGTTGCGCTTAATGATAAACACTGCAATTATGAAATTTTTTATAAAAAAAACAATTCCGATCGGTACTTGGTGTCCCATTTTGTTGTGAAAAAAGTCTTTTTTAAAAACATAATGCATTTCTAAAAAAAGTAACAGAAAATCACTGACGAACAAATGAAAGTATAATAGTATATAATTATATAATTTATTGCATGTGGTCTCTACAATTGATCTACTATCGCAAGCCATTGTTTCATATTGGAGGGAGCGACGGTAAATCATTTAGGATGAAAACCGTACTGGCATGATTCACGGTTCGGTACTGGACAAGACAACATCGTCACAAGAACGCATCTCCGCAATGCTACCTTTGTAAAATATATATTCCCTATACATTCTACATTCAGTTTCTTTATGTTTCAAGCCTACACTATTAGATGCGAACGTAAGTGGCTACCGTGGCCACGAACCTGCAGTTCCGGATTGGAGATAGATTGCATTGTCTGGACAGATCCTTTTCCTTTCATAATTCAACTTAATTTCCCCCATTGTGCAGCCCTAATTACGTTCATTACATATTTGAAAATAATAATTTCTTTGCACGTTTCTACCTCAAGGTCTATTAATTTATCATGGTACCTACCTTTGACTTACTTTTTAATTAATGTGCATTAAAGTAATTTACTAAACAGTAGAGTGATTACTTTCGTAAATATTCAATAGAATAATAATGCTAAATTTAATTTTAATCTTGATTAATAGTAATTATTATTTGCGACTTAAAACGTAATAATTTTATTTCATACTTTGCTGATTCACACCCCCCAAGTATTCCGCATAAGTTGCGTCATCAACCTGCCTCCACTCGAGTTGGAAATAATTTACAATTCCTGATTTCGAGTGGCCAATTTGCTGCTCACCGAGGACTTGGCTTTGATTTGTAATTATCATTATTTATTTAACCAATTAAACAATGAATACAAATGAATTAGACGATGTATCATTAAACGAAGTTTAAAAAAAATTATTGAGAGATTTAATTAGAAAACATGGTATTAGAAAGGGCTGATCAACTAAATTTAAGGAATGCATTTCTGCTATACAAGGTATATACCCTCAAGTGTTATTGGATTCGCAATTTAGTGAACTTATGAGAGAAATTACTACTATAGAAACAGTGTACGGAGACTTTAATTACAATTTTAGATTGACACCTTGGATTCTGACATTGATAAACAAGTTTCATAATGAGATTCCATTGAAATGCTTTTCGATGATTTTTTATCTATTGCTTGAAAAATTGTTAAAACCTCTCCCTATGATCTTAACTGTTCAAAAAATTTGGATTTACCTGAAATTAAATTAAATTAGCTAAATTTAATGGTAATTATCTTATATGGCTGGAGTTCGGGAATACATTGGATTCATTAATTGAAACACATCAATACTGGCAAGAAATAAATTCCATAATTTGCAATCTTCATTGAAGGGTGAACCGAGAGAATTAAATCAATTGTATTTACGGTGACAAGTTATGAAATTACTTGGGATCTCACTAGTGAATGATATAATTATGTTAACATACTCATAAATAATTATTTAAAATCGTTATTTAACAATGAAACTCTAAAACATTAATCTCGTAGAAGCCTTCGTTTTATTGTAGATCATGTTACAAAAAATATAAGATCTTTGAATTCATTGGGTCAACCCACTGACAAGTGGGATACATTAATAATACATATGATTTCCACTAAATTAGATACTGTAACCCTTTCTAAGTGGGAAGAAGTCCAATATGAAATGAAGGAGTATCCTTCCTCAAATAATTTCACAAGCTTCTTCGTAATCACAAAGATACCCTTGACACATTGTACTTCAATAAGAATAATAGTGCAAACAAGTCAGGGTCATTCTGAAGTACAAAAGACATTGTTCAAGCTGAACAATCATTAAAGTGTTTTGCAGTATCATCAAGTGACAATAATTTCCCTCGCAACAAACCTGTTTGCCAATTTCGTAAGGAATGACATAGAATATTGGAATGTTCTAAATTTGAAGCTTTGAACCCTGAAAAAAGAAATGGTGAAGAATCCAACATAAATTTATATTTGAACTGCCTTCTAAGGGGACATAACTCGTCATGAAAGTCATCTCCTCAAACCGTGTAGAGTCTGTGGACACAGCCATAACACATTATTACATATAAACAACACCGAGCATGAAACGTCGGACAACACAAATTACTTTCCAGTACTATCTTTAACTACTATCTATATCTTTGCTTTGTCACCATAAACTAGTATTTCTTGCTACGGCATTAAATTCCACAATGCATTAAATAATAAACCTTACGTTGCTTGGACGTAACTTGCTGCAGATAGTCAGTCATCCTTTACAACTGAAACAAACTGGGCTTTATTCCATTTGATATAAAACGTGTTTGTGTTACAAGTATTAATGACTTAAAACTTAACATTTCAGAAAGCATTGACATTAACATATGGTCTTTGATTAATAGATACAATTTTAGTGCTAAATGTTTGATAGCCCCTTTAATTTTCAATTAAATGAATAAAATTCTTTAATTGTATCTTTATCATTGCCGATACCAAACTCAATTAAACTAACGGATCCTGAAGTTTTTATGCTATCTACTATTGAGGTGGCACAAGAATTACTTGTCACGTTATCGATCTGCACGTTTTAAACACTTTCCATCTTTTTAAATTATTGAAAAATTGCCACCAAAAGTCTTTTGTTACCTTTCAACTGAATGTAAATAGACAACTGATGCAAAAAAATAAAAAATGAAATAGGAATATCGAAGTCATTGTCATTAGACAGGGAATCTTGTTGGTTTCTTTTAATAGGGATGTGATCAATCATTTCCTGAAAATGGACCAGAATATCAAAAGTCTAAAATGTTTTGTACCAAAAGTAATAAAAGAAGCGACATTCAACCTATTTGCATTAAGTGTATTACTTCTTTATACACCGATATATCCACATGTGTGAAAATATTACCAAAAATTACAAAAGAGATAACAGTAGTAACTGTTATCCATGTCAAAATATTGTTAAGGAGCGAATGATCCTAGTGTTCATAGCCATGTCTCGATGTGTTATCATTAAAAAATGTAACATTCATACACGTCCAGGTTAATAACCTTGAGCGTAGATGGTTGGATGGAAGCAATGTTGCAAATTTAACTTTTACATATTTGTGTTTTAAATCAGATAATAATCCCAGGTATGTATTAATAAATCACCATCTCCATCACAAAACATCCTCAACCAATTTGGCGTAGGCCTCCTTTAATGAGCACCGCTTCTTTCTAGTTTGTGTCCGCCACTCTCTTTATGTCATTTTCCCATTGCATTTGCGGCCGCTCGACTTGTAACCCCAAGAGAAATTTATATCATGAGTTCAACTTTCAAGCAACATGACCAGCCCACTGCCATTTAAGTTTTGCCACCCTCTTGGTAATGTCAGTAACTTTGCTTTGTCTCTGAAGCTACTTATTTGCTTTGCGGACCTATAAGGAGTTCTCTACCAGCTTTCGTTCCATCCCTCTTTGAGCAACAATAAGCTTTTGTTAAACGAACAGGCACCTACGGGCGGGGTTATTGAATTGTAAATAAACATCCATAGAATAAGACCCAGGTAAAGCTTAGTCAAGAGTCTACGAGACTGCGCACATTTCAACTTGTTCTGTACTACATTTTGAAATACTCCTCTTTTTTGGCCGAGTTTTGGTTTTACTAAAAATTTTACTAAACAGCTTTTCATAAGACTTATTAGTTCTATTGATTGCCATCAAACAGCACTTTCAGTCCAGTGCGTGTATTGAAAAATACGGAATATGAAATATTTTTAATGTAGTGTGGAGGATGGTACTGTCTCGCTCATGTGATAGTCTAAAGCAGCTACTCATTTACCATTATTGAAGTAAAACTTCTTTACGCATGCTTGACTTGGGGAGTAAGCTGGTGAATTCATGACGAGAGCGTTACGAAAAGTGTGATCGGGCGAGGCGAACGGAAGTTGAGAGAGAGATATAAGATAGTGAAGACAGAAAGAGAGAGAGTTACGTTTCGTATATTACTGTAGGGACAAGAGAGAGAGGTGCGAGCACACATTTTCTTTCTCTCTTTCTCTCATAGCCATTTATGTTTCGTATATCTAAGACACAGTGCAAGCCTATTGTCTGTATCACACTGTAGGAGCAAGAGAGAGCAGTGCGCACGCACATTTTATTTCTCTCTTCCTCTCATAGCCAGTGCATGAAATATATATATATATGCGAGTTTGCTAGCGTTACGCGAACGATGATTTTTTTTATTATTTTGTATTTTCATTTCGTTCTTGAATAATTTTATAAATTATTGTTTTGTTGAATACATTAAATATTCTACGTTTAAAGTAAATAAAATTGTAAATTAATTTTAAAGTTCATATTTTGTGAATTTGAAGTTTTACTTCAGTTGTGTGGTCTAAAGCACACTCATTTTTTTTACTATGTTTTATGTAATCTTTGAGAGTGACATATACAAATCACACCCATGATGAACCGATCAGCAACATTTATGTACAATACAGATAACCAACATTGATTGGAGAACACAAAACATATGATATATCTTACTCTAGCGCACAAGTTCTACAAAAACTGGACTTCAAAAAAAATAGAGTCTCTCTTGCCAATTCCCACCAAACTGCAAAAGATATGGAATGCTAAGGACCAGTGCACACATATTAAATGACACAGAGCAAAGAATGAATATACAAGTAAACACATACTAATAGAGACGGTAGACATTTAACCGGTGGCACGCAGGTCTTAACTTGTGCAGTAAGTCATCCACTAACTAAATCACCCACTAACCTTTTTCTGCCAAAACTTAACCACTGACCCCCCACTTACAAAAGTCAATCATCTGTTACGCCTTAGTATCCGAGTAATCCAGTACACAATTAATAAAGGCATAGAATCCAGTACTCAACAGTCAACAGAAAGAGTTTTTATGTTTTGTAGGCAATTTTAATAATTGAGTATAATAAATAGTGAATGGTACTGGTGCGAGCAGATTTGAATAATTGTGTATAATACCTACCCTTTATGTAGCAGTACTAATTAACTGGTAACCACCAAAACCATAAACATATTTAGGGGTTTGAAACATTTGTTTTGTGGTACATGAAAAAATTTAGACGAGTGATATGATAATTATGACTGACCGAATTATTACTTACAAAAATCATATATCAAATCGCATATTATGACATGAGCACAGTACATTTTTATCTTTACTATTGAAAAATTGTACTAAAATATGAGAATACACACAATATAATTTTATATTGTGTGATATATATAATTTTCAGGGAAAAATTATTTTAATAGTTAGTAACAAATTAATTGCAAATTATTTGCAAATTATTAATTGACGTTAGTTATGAACATGTTTTCATATCATCATATAATTGGATAAGACGGTCAGTTTGATATTAAAATGATAAACCCATATGTAATAAAACGTTTAGAGTGTACCTTTTCATAAAATGATAAATTTTAATACGTGAGATAGAAACTAAAAGCGAAGCGAAGAATTCTAAAGAATATTAGATCCTGGCTTCGTAACTTACATATGTTTAGTCTCAGAACAGCTCAGCAGGGCTGAAATACATTAATAATAAAATGTAGGTTTCTATCTAAATTGTTTCTTGAAGACATGGCCTTATTATCCTGAATTGTATTGATATGACACTTCAATAATACAAATATTAATTATAGTGTCTATGATATATATTACAATAAAAAAATATACAAAATATGACAATATTTAATCAATTGAATATTTTAAATATGTATATATCTCTATTAAATGAATTTGTTTTAGTATAAGAGACATTAAGAGCAATAATATTATTGATAATAATTTTAATTTACTAACATATTTTTTATATAAAAGCATCTTAATTCCACAGTCATTGTTCTGTTTATCGAAATATTTACCATCAATAATTTTAAAAAAGACTTCGGTCAAGCTACTATCGAGGTAGTCACCACTATTTTATTATATATCGTTACATCTTTAGTCACGTATTTCTTTTTATGCCGCAAGATTATGGTATTTTTAAGAAATTAACATTCAGAATTTAATCCAAATACTTTCTTTCGATATTCATTAAATTTTGAAAAAATAATTTGGTACCAAAGTACTTGATACTGAAACAAAAGTATTTGAGTACTTGAATTCATTTATCGATTCATGTCGATGTAGTATGTAGACATCCTTAGTCCCAAATGTCAAATTGACACTTGACATCAATTTCAAGTGCCATGAACATATCAATTTCAAGTGCCATCAATAAAACTTGTTGAACACATTTAATTATTAAGAGCGTGTGCACTTACGTTTATGTTTTATTGTACGAATGAATTTATTTACAACTTACGCACTAGTGCTCTCTACATTCTGTAATAATAAAAACAAAATATAAAAATGTCTGTTGAAACTTTAATGGACGCAATGAAAGCGGATAACGATTTCTGTAGTATTTGCCTTCGAAATAAAGCTGAAGTGAAACTCTATCCGATCTCAAAAAAAATATTTCAAATGTTTTTTATCGAACTCGTAAAATGTGTGGTAAGTAATGTTTGTTTGTGTACAGTTATGTATACCAGAAAGAAAATGAGATTATACTTAAATAAATTATTTGTATTTTTCTTGGATTCGTTTGGCCATTAACTTAAATTCTCTGATATATGTTTTTTGTAAAGAGTTCAGTTTAGTGAAAATGCGAATTTTTCTTTTTTTCAAATGAAAGAATGTACATAAACCTGACATATTTAAAAGGGGGATTTGGTCGCAATTATTTTATTAAAAAAAATCAATTTAGAAGAAAAATTTACTCCAATGATTATTTGCAACAATTTCTCAACTGCTGAAATTTTTTAATTTTTATGCTTTGATATCCTTTAGATATTTTCTTTTATTGCGAATACGCAATTATTCTTTCTGAGAAATTCCATAAAAAATGTTGAGAATAAAGGCATTCGCTCAAAAGTGAAAACGTCCGTGTTAATCAGTTTTTAAATTTGAGGACACACATAAATGGCAATTTATTTAACAAAAATTAATTGACAAATCATCGTTTTATAAAAATGCACATAAATTCATACTCTATTATGACTATACTCTCAATGAGTTTGACACAGCTCAGTATAGATCAGGACATGATGAAGGTACAGCAAACAATATTCCATCACAAGTTCTAATCGGGCACGATGTGATGTAAGTGGCAATGCTTGATATTGTGAAACATCTTTATTAATTTGTGTTACCTTCGTTTGTATTGACTTTTTTGGTCTTCTGTATTTTTGCTTTCCATTTGTTTTCAAGTTTTTAGCATTACATATGTAGTTAGAAGAAAAAATTAAACACACGAGAGCAGCACTGAAAGTTTTTAAGTCTGACCATTTGTAATAATAGTAATAAATAAATAAATTCAAAAATCAAACTTTGGTAATTCGTGGAGGTACTTTGTTTAAATTTGTAATTTTTTTTCACGAATTGGCAGTGATTTCAAAATTATGAAAATCACACCAAGATGAATTTGACATGAGAAAATTTTAGTCTCCTGACTTTTTATGACTTTCGTTGTGGTCTCAATCAACAACACAATCTACTTCTCTTGGCATTTTAAGATGACTCTGTATCCCGCACTACTATTTACAACTGGTTTAATGAGTACAATTGTGGTTGAACAAATCTCAGTGACAATATGCACGAGGGACTTCTCTCGACAGTGATTATCGAAGATAACTTCAGTGCTCTTTGGCTCATGCAAAAAATTTACAAAAGCCAAAACACCACCACCTTGATTTGTGTTGTGAAATGTTAAAAAAATTCTATGGAGGTTATTAAAGTGCTGTATTTGACATCCTTATGCTGAAACAAAGAAACATTCTGTACAGTGGGTATTTCCTTTTAAAGGACGAAGTGCTGTAAAAAAAGGTCTCTTCATTCTTCGGACAGCCCTTCTGTCCGAAGATTATTATGTAACAATTGTTCTATCAAATGAAAGAACAATTACCGCAAATCAGTATACCAGCTGTATTAAAGTATGCTTTAAATTCAAGGGACTTAAATTTAACTTTGCTGTAGAAAAATGGTCGCTATAGCCAAGGTTGTAATAAATGAAATCCACTGTATTTTCAAAATGATATAAGCAGGGACAAAGCGAAAAACAAAAGAAAAAGATGAAATTATTATGTGGAACTATACTTGAATATGTTTTCTTATAGAGCAACTCCTGTAAGAAAATGCATCTAAATATCTAAAAACTAATTAGAGCGTCTTGTAGAAATAATTGGTAAGATTTGGCAGTGCTAAAATTAAGAAGAAGTTATACCTTGTGCGCCTCATCAACCATTAGGGAGTAAGAAAAATAAAGATAAATATTTAGCCTAGTAGATAACAGACTGACTGCACTAATCGGGTATTACCTTCCGTTTCAGGACTCACTGAAGGCCAGTAGAAGCATATGCGTGTGCTGTCGTCAACGTGTCGTAAATGTGTTGAGACTCATGGAAACAGCACGAACTTCCAATAGAATACTGACAAACGCCTCACTACTTAAGCTACAAAGTCAGGTATGATCTTCGATTTCACTGAGAAATATTGGTTACGGATGCTCTAATTAGTCCGTCAGTAACAGTGAACCTGTTTTATATTAAAAAACAGCTTTATTTCAGTGAAGCAAGTGAAAATTTAATGGTGTAAGGTCACGTGACTAAGAAGGATGTGGTAACAAATCTCATGAAAGTCTTTATTTCATTTACTTAATTGTCAGCAGTACTACTTCTTTTCTCAGATACAGTTTGAAAAATACCGCAGTCCTTGTTTCGACGAGCTTTGGGTCAGTAATCCCACTTGTTCTTTGGTTTGTTCTATATTAGTCTAAATTGGTAGTTACTAAAATTTTTGCCTCTTAGCATGATTTTTTTCCGATTTTTGCCGATATCTTTATCCGTGAACTCCCTGCATGTCCAATACTGAATTTTCCTGAAAATATTACCAGATATTTTCATCACAGCTGAGAGTGCTGTTCATTATGATAGTGTTTTTCTGTAGAATGAACGATTTTATAAAAGGAAAAAGTATGTATAGTTGTACGATGCATTACTTCTAATATGATAACTTATAAAAATCTACATATGAACATAGCACACAACGTATGCTGATGCTTTTTTATAAATTATGACATAGGAAATAATTTAATTATACCTCTATGGTACACACAACCCGTGTTTAGTAGTTTTATGCCATTTATGGAATGCCTTGTCTTGTTTAAATGAGGTCCACAATGACCCCCACTTACATATCATGGACACCTATACTTTTTATTGCTGACGTCGACTCCCTAGGGGTCCATAAGCCCACTTTACAAATTGTCAGTCTCAACGGGCCAATCTTCATTGCCTATTATACATATATATTAATGTATTATGCATTTAACCTTAAAATTATAACATACACACCAATTTGACAACGTCCTTCACATTTTTGTTTGAGTTATTAGATAGTAAATATTTTTATTTAAATAATTGATAATTAAATGAAACTACGTGATCTAGTGTTATTTCTACTTTCTTTAAGTTCTTTACCACAACCTAGGTTTCGTTGTATTACAACATCTTCAGGTGGGCTGTTAGCAAAGATCTTTGCTAATAGCCTTAAAGCTAATAGATTAAACTATGTAGTTTCATTTAATTATCAATAGTGAATTTCTACAAAATTAACGCCAAATATATTCAATGTTTGAATAATTGTTATAAAAATCTGAAAAGAAAATTTTAAAACTTTTTGTATTGTTTAAAACATTAAATTAATTTCTACATTATGATGTCACATTTTTTTTTTAAATTAATGTGTTTTTCTTCTTTTATTCATAAAATAATAATGAATTGAAACAAAAATTGTAAAATACTGTTCTAAATTGTTATATATTCTATTTACCAACTCTAACACTATGCTTCTGCGACACATGCAGCATATTGATGTATCCAGGCACCTTCCAGTGATTTTCCACTATTTATATTGGTATCAGTAGAATTTGTGGTAAAACATCTCCACCACACACATTATACATCTTTTACGGACCTGTATCTCATTTTCGCCTATTTAAAATAAAACTTAAAATTTTTTGAAAAATCACTTTCATTTTGATTTTTCCTTTTAAAAATATGTACAAAATAAGGAACACTTAACAACTTCAACGCAATTTTTTTTAAAGTAAATTTGAAGTGTCCTTTGCTAAACAATTTTTGCAATTGAACTGAAGTTGTATTTCACAAAGACTGTACGTACTGTTAATATTGTATTCTTTTAACCAATAATAAAGAATATAATTACCGCTTTTTATGGTTATCAACTTGGAAAGGACAAATTACATTTTTAATTTTAACTGCAACACCTCATGAAATAATGACACCAGTCTCGGGAATCTGAAAATACTTTCTTCCAATCCTTCTTTTGCTGATATTCATTTTTTCAGACATCTCAACAAATGGTCTGGGACCAGATCCAGACTACCAAAAGGATGCACGGCTTGACTGCAAGAGTTAGCTCAGTTATGTCTTGCAACATACCACCGGATGTAGAAATTGATTCATCAGTGAAACCAGAATATGAAAACAGTATTTTCACTGAGGATGTTTGCCTCGACAACGTATTTACAGTGTCGAGGCAAACATTTTCCTCCTCATCGAAAATGAAATGCAACAAGGCTGAATTTGAGCAAACACAGGCTAGTGAAGAAAATCATAGTCTGACTTCAAGAACCTCACGAGTTATTTCATGTAATTCACCGTCGGATATGGCAGTCAGTTTATCGGTGAAGTTGGAATATGAAGACGGGATTTGTGATGAAGATGGAAATTATAGTCATGCCAGTGAAATTGACATGTGCATTTCTTCCTCACCGAAAATGAAATGTAACAAGGCTGAATTTGAGCAAACCCAGGCTAATGAAGAAAATCATAGTCCGACTTTAAAAACCACACAAGTTATCTCATGCATTTCACCGCCGGATGCGGCAGTCAGTTTAGCTGAAGATGAGATTTGTGATGAAGACGGAAATGATTCTCATGACAGTGAAATTGATATGTGTGGATTGGAGCATAAAGATGTGCTAGGTCTTGAAATGCAAAATCTTCAAGGTGAGTCATGTTTTGAAGTAGTAAGCAAATATTCTTTATATAGAATCATGAAAAATATGTAATTAATGTAACTTAGGGATATTGTGAATAATAGAAATGACATCAGACAGTGAAAGTGGCTGTACATAGTGGTGTATTGGTGACAGTATCGCTTTCTTTATCACCCAACAGTTCGTTTGCTTTTCCTCTGACTGTTTAACTCCAATGTAGCTACTTTTTAGCATTCCTGGCTAAATATTCAAGTGGGTTCTCGATTAAGGTGTCAAGCCACTTAATAGGAAGATTTCATGGAACATTTTATTTTGGATAGATCTTTTTGTGTAGATACATGCGAAGTATATATATATATATACGTGTGTGTGTATGTGAGCATATGTATATATATATATATATATATATATATATATATATATATGTGTGTGTGTGTGCGTGTGTACACATCGGCAGAGATAAATTCACAACCTACAAACAGTTCAATCGAAGTGCTCAAGCACATTCATCTGCTGAACTTGACAGAGGCCCAGCGATTACAGAAGCTGGAGGAGAGGAGGCAAAGAGCACAGAACCGCAATTCCTCCTTCAAGTGCAAGCCGTGCACCGTCAACATCACCTTTAATAAGACATTTGAGTCGCACATGAAACGGCGTTCGAAGGTGAGTCACCACTTAATTTTAAGCAGGCTTGTTAACTTTTTTCTTTCAAACTTTTGATGAATGTTTGCGTAATGTATAATTTCTACTATTTTAAACTAATTTCATGCATAAATATGTATAGATAGTTACTAACACTATTTCTAGCTAATTTCATGCATAAACATGTATAGATAGTTACTAACATTATTTCTAACTAATTTCATGCATAAACATGTATAGATAGTTACTAACATTATTTCTAACTAATTTCATGCATAAACATGTATAGATAGTTACTAACACTATTTCTAACTAATTTCATGCATAAACATGTATAGATAGTTACTAACATTATTTCTAGCTAATTTCATGCATAAACATGTCTAGATAGTTACTAACTTTATTTCTAACTAATTTCATGCATAAACATGTGTAGATAGTTACTAACATTATTTCTAAATAATTTCATGCATAAACATGTAGATAGTTACAACCTATTAAAACTGAAACACTTAACTTAAGCATAGCATTAACATGAAATGGCAACACATATCAAGTTGTTCGTGTTTTGTCAACAAATAATAATAGTAACAACAAAGTTGCCTTCCTTGAAACTCATGCTGCGACTGGTAAAACGCAGCTGAAGTTTCAACTAAAGTTTCATGTTACCTTACAATTTATTATACTTACATAATTGATGTCAGGTCCGTGGAAGATTCCCCTCAACATTGCATTGGGTTTTGTGAAGATTTTGATATTTATAGACCCACAACAGCTTCTTTGTAGTGAACTGTATGATACACTTATCAATTTTGGTACAATATTGATGCAGATTAGGAGCAATTCCATTTGTAGCTGTTGTAATACTCAGAACAAAGAGGCTTAGGAGGTCCTGTGTACCTTCATTGAATATTATCGTAGATAAATAATGTACTATTTCAAAAATGACAGCACCCCAGAAGTTGATTTAGATGCAATTTGCCATTGTAAAAATTTAAGCATTCATTATTATTGAGAATAAAGTCGCCTGTATGCTTCTCCAGCAATACAGGTTTTGATAAGTTTTCTATGTATAGAGATAAAAGCTTCAACAATCTCTTTAGCTACAGGTGCTTTATTAATGAATGTTTCCAGATTGCCCATAACCACCGAAATCTGCACCAAGAATTTGCGCCAAAAATCTGCACCTTCTAAACGCAGTTAAATCCAGAGATTTCCTGGTCTTGATGTTTTATAGTACAATCTCATTCAAATAGCTCCATACATGTTGTCGATGTTATCAGGATTTTTAGAAAAACAATAACAAAACACTTTAGAGCGCAGAAACAAGTTCACTGTACGAATGTTTCTCAGGGTATAACTGTGTTGACTCTTGAGAGTTGACAAATTCCGTCGACCCTAAAAGTTTATCTTTGCCTCCCTTGCAACAGATGTGTAGATTTCTCAGGGTATACCTTGTTGACTCTAAGGGATGACTGATTACATCACCTCCTTATTGTTCTCGTCTTACATTTGTCAATGATACAATGAACTCTTCCATCTATCGCCGCTCTTCTATAATTTCCTACATCATATCCGTCATCCATTCTTTCTTTAAGCGGTTTTCTGCAACCTGGTATTTCTTATCTTTGATGGTATAAGTTTTATTTTGTTATTTTTAATGATATTTGCCTGTTTACCTTTTATTTACCTTTTGCTGTTGCCTTCAAGGAAAACCTCTATATTCTTGGCCTCAAAGCGGTTAGTTGAAGGATTTTGTGATCTTTTTCACACCTATGCCAATCCTGTACTGAAATACTCCAGTCACTAGGTGATGATGTATTTCATAATCTACACCTTATCTGCTCTTCCAATTACGTCTTACAATGATCTTCACCCCGTCCTGCTAATTGCGATGTTGTCAACCTCCTTTTCTATTTGATGGTCTGGTTACACCCAGATAACTTTTTGTGACATTGCTTTTGGAGAAAGACTGCTCACTCCGAGCCGGGTCTCTGCCTATATTATGTGAAAGGCCCTCACTGTCCATTCCAACCTTGGCATTCAGGTACCTGCAGGTCCCTGTAAGGGCACACCATTGTACCGCTATGATCTTCCTGATCTCAGCTTCAAAAGGAATTGTGAAGATTCTAACAGAAAAAGAATACATTCTGCTCCATGCAACTTCCACCTTTGGTCAGCCAGAAAGCAAAAAGCTCAATCCTGCCTGGATTTTCAGCTCTCTTAAATCTTCCTAATGAAATTCGCTTAGTCCCAGCACCTTGACATGTTATGTCTCCATTTCTTTAATTATCTACTTTAGTTTTCCTGCTTCTCTCATTGGTCTTTATGTTCCAAATATTTTCTATTTTTTTTGTTTAATAAAAGGAATTTATTAAACTCACAATTTACTAGTTCAGTCTCCGAGTGCGTGGGCAAGGCTGCCACCTTAAGGTTCGGGACTTGTCCCTTTACAGTAGACGCCCCCATTTTCGTCTACTCTTCATATTTCTGATTATACATCTAAATAGTGTAACAAGTGAATATAATGCACTTTATTTGAAGTAAATAATAAAAAATTACCAATAAAATATATTATCACAGACAAATAACATTAATTGAGATTTCTGTATCAAAAGCGGTTGCTGGGCAGGACAGGTCAGCCTAGGCCACAGTCCGATGAGTCCATCAATACGCGACCGGCACGACCTGTGACGAACCGCAACAACGGCCGTCGGAGAATCGCGACGCCGAAAGGAAAGCGTAATGCGGCACGCAAATGTGGCGCTCCTATCGCGTCACTTTTGCACGCACCCCACAAAAGCGGCCGTCAGCCCTCGCGTAGTGGGCTTCGCACACCTATCAAGCGCGTGCGTCTCCACCCTGATTCGAACTCGGGTGCTGGAAATGTAAAAAAACTGTCGGTCCGCAACGACATGGAGCGGCAGCGGCGCATCGGTTTGAAGAATCTCTTCGAGGAACTGAAGCGCGAGATACCGTCGATACGCAATAAGGAACGTGCTCCTAAAGCGGTGGTACTGCTCGAGGCGGCGGCTCTCTGCCGGAGATTTGCAGCCAAGGAGCGTGAACGCAACGCTCTGCGCCGTCGTCAGGTGCACCTACTCGCGCGCCTCGAACAGCTGTGGCTCACGCTGACCGCTGCATGATATTGAGCATCCGAGAATGTTTCTCAACTAATCTTCGAACGGACCTGACGATTCTCTCTCTCTATGTTTTTGTGTTACATTTAATTGTTAAATAGCAGCTTCATGTGGGATCGACGACGACAGAGCACTTTCATGCGCTAAATGTAAATGAGCGTTGACCGAATGTGGCCAAATTCTGCTTATACAAGCTACACAAATTGAGTCCTACTACAAACGTACCCTCTGAGATATATGTTTTACAAGAGTTTTGTCCAGCCGAATTATGTGCCTATAAACCTCGCATCTTTTCCCAATCATTGACATACCGACATACATTTCGACTCTCTGATAGCCTTCTTGTAGCTAAGGCTACATTATGGGAGTGATGCTTGTGTGCCGCCTGCGTACAAGCATCATTCCGGACTCAAGAGGTACATACAACTAGTGTATGAGATTTACAACTAAACACAGCCTGTACACTCAGATACAAGAATAAATATGTTTTTGGAGAAAATTATTGTGTATTTATTTGTTGTAAATTTGAACTTGGATGACCAAGCAAGAAGAGTTAGTTAATTAATGCCAACAATTTTTGTCAACAAACAGTAACTTCGGTTGACTGAAGCAATTAGTGACTGGTGATGAGAAGTTGGTTACACAAGTTAATAATATATATAAAAGCTTCTAGCTTTCTTTTCTAGTTCTCTTACAAACAAGCTTTTCAATAGCCAAACCTTAATTAAATGTGAATATCAGGATGCTGTTTTAATAGTAAGTTTATTATTCATTGAGAGTTGCTTGCTTTCAGCAATTACATAGACTAGCTAACAAACTAAATAGTCAAAGAACAGAGTTTATTCTCTCCATAATAAAGTTAGATCACACTTCACAAAATATACTCGTCTAAAGTTACAGGAGATGAAGCTGCGTTCCGCTACCACCTAATTCACCCAACATTACCCAATACGATAACCATTTGTTTAGAACTCTAAGCATTCATTTAAGAAATAATTTGACATTAACGCTGAAGATCACTCACTGTCTACCAATTAGTGGCAGAACATACTTAAATATGGTGCACATGCAGTGTGATTTCTTGGTGATTTAAGATTTTAATGATTCACAATTAAATTAAACTACGTGATGTAGTATTATTTCTACTTTCTTTAAGTTCTTTAACACGACCCAGGTTTCGTTGTATTACAACATCTTCAAGTGGGCTATAGCAAAGAACAATGAAAACTAGGTCGTGGTAAAGAACTTAAAGAAAGTAGAAATAATACTACATCATGTAGTTTCATTTAATTGTGAATAATGAATTTCTACAAAATTAACGCCAAATATATTCAATATTTAAGTATTTTTTAAGGTTCTACCCTCAAATTAAAAAGCAGAACCCTTATAACTCAGTCCATCTGTCACAGCCGATTTTCTCAGAAACTATGCGGCGTAGAAACATGAAATTTGGTATAGTAATATATCTTATTTACTCACATATTTTCACTAGCGCTAGCTTAAAATAACCATATAAGAATTAAATAAAATATTCAAAACAATTGTCTTTTAATTCTATGCAGGTGACTTTTCAGTCAGTGACCAAAGTTGAAGATGATATTCTAGTGCTAAAATGTAAATAAGAACATTTGTTTTAATTAATGATTTATTAAAAATCAAAAGTTTAGAAGTAGCTGTTAAATTTTTATAAAATGAGGAATGAATGCACACCCTAATCACTCTAATTACGTGAATGCATTTTAAATATTTATGTACATATTGCTGTTGTGTTTGTGTGTACTTTACTTTGTGAAATAAGGTTCCAATTTTCCCTTCACACTTTTTACAGGCTTAGGGATCATCATAATAATTGTTATTTTTTTATTTAAATTATATAATTATTTAAAAAATTTGAATCAACTCGTTCACAGTAATTGGAAACTTACGTACCTAATCCACTTCCATTTAGGAATTTTTTTTAATTTTAATTCTTGTTCGAAATGAAGTTGATTTCTCTCAATTCACCACTCAAACTTGCATGCTTTTGAAAATCTTTGTAAACTTTCACATACGTACAATCTTTGTGCACCACATAACACACTCTCTCCACTTAATATATAACAATGTACCATCTCTGTAATATTCGTGACTATTGTGACCTTACTCATCGTTATCGCGTAATAAATAAGATCATGAACACGAAATATGTACATTTATACCAAGGTCAGGGCCACTACTGGCGTTCACTGTATTATGCTATTAATTTTTATTCTCCATTCGGATATGTATGTTTGTTTAAGTTATTTTTGTTTTGAGGATAACCAATGCAGGTCCTTATGACGATCTGTCTATCAGCCTGAGAAGCCATATATAAATGTATATAGGATTAACAATGTGTGCCTATGTAGTGAGAATCTAAATTAAACTAAACGCACGGGTAGTGTCAGTAAATGCTACTCTTATTATCTATATGTTCACATCGGTGTCACACTAATTAAGTCAGTATGCATATAGATCCAGGAGATCAATTATACTTTTTTCTTTAACGGCATGTGCACGGATACCAACTAAATGCATTTAGGGAATGTGGACTACAAACGTGATAGTGATTAGTTTGCAAGGCGTACACTAACCTATCCTTCTTATCGGAATACTCTAGACTTTTGCCATTATCAATTGTTAAATTTTGGCATTTCATAAAATTATTTACTTTGTACTACATTAAATTTATTATATAATTGTGTGTTTTATAGTGTTAAGTTCAGTGTGTTATATAATTAAGTGTATTCTTTTTTTAAGTTTGTTTCGATTGTGTAATTAAAATGGCGAATGTACCAAGGACCAATTGGATGCTAACATTTTCATCGCCAATGAAAAAGCATTTTAAGAACGGTTTAAACTTGAAGGAGAAAAATACCTTAATAAATGTATATAAATACACAGAAACAAATACACCCAATATACACGTGCTGTATACCCTAACTGGAAACCATAAGCAAAAGTTTTTATAAAATTTAAAAGGAAAATTTTTGTAAAAAATTTAATTTTATAAAAAATTGTATTGGTTCCATTTTTTTATAATAATTAAAACCATTAGTTAACAAATTCAGAAGTAATTATCAGAAGATTTTAGTACAGAAAATGATGGAGGAAAAACGTCAGGCCCGTTTTTTGTTAATCTTTTAGATGCCATTGAAATGGTAACTACGGCATGAGCTCGGGTGACTCTGGATACGATCAAAAAGTGTTTTCTGCACACTGGGTTCTGTAAATCTTCAGATATCACAACAATTGACGAAGACTCCCATGATGAATTGGACATACCATTAGCACAATTGACAACATCGTTAAGAGAAACAAATATTGTGGATTGGGAAACATAATTTGATATTGACAGTCAACTTATCACTGCTAGCAGTATGTCCGATAGCAAAATTATTGAAATTGTTGTTCCATCACATATGACGCTTGATGAGGAATATGAGAAGGAAGAATTAGATTGCAAGGAAGATGAGATTCCTACAAATATGTGTTGTATCTAAGCTCAAAAGATATAATATCTTTTCCGTCACCAAATAATGGTGATGGAAAAGATATTATAGACATTGAACGAGTAATGAAAATAGAATACACCCTACAGCGTACACTAGCTCAAAGAAATAAATTGAAGCAAAGAAATGTTACACAATATTTTAAATGTGTCAATGATTAACTACATGTGCAAATACTTTCAACAATGAATGAGTATAAATAAACTGTATATATATGTGTCTGTATCTCTTTATCTTTGCCTGTTACGACTTCCTGATATAACCACAAAATTACGTGGTACCTTCAATGTCGTTATATCCGAAATCCACTGTATTTGTATATAATTTGGATTTATATAACTTCTTTTAAAAATTGACTTGAGATTATTTTGACTGAAAAATTAATTTAATTATCAGCCGTAGTTCACAAAATATTGTCAAATAATTGAAAATCACAAGGAATTGGTGAATTTATATATTTGTAAATAACAAATGATATCACCATTTAGAAAATTTCTTAACTTTTTAAAAAATTTATGTTTGAACGTAGTAATTTTCGCAATTAGTTAATGATTAAATTTTGGCAGTGAAGTTATTGCAAATGTCATTTGTTACAGATCTTCTGGGTAAATTCAATATTAGCACTCAGGACGTGGATGAATTAAAAGCAATTTGAAAACAAAATATGTGCCAGGCGGAACAATAACATACCAATGAAGTGAGCAAAATTATCTACGTACATCATGCTTTAGAAAACCTCCTCATGTGCTTGATTAAACTACAATTTTGTGTGAATTTTATATCACCTGTGCTACACTTTTACGGTTTGTCACCTGTGTGTGTTCTCATATGCTTGATTAAACTAACCTTTTTCGTAAATCTTACATCACATGGGGCACAGTTAAAGCGTTTTTCACCTGCGTGTGTTCTCACCTTCCCGGTTAAATATTATTATCTGTAAAACTTTCATCACACGTGCCACACTTGAAGGGCTTTTCACCTGTGTGATCTCATTGTTACATGGTTAAAATACCATTCTGTGTGAAACTTGCACCACACACGTCACACTTGAGGAGCTTTACACCTGTGTGTGTTTAATATGTTTAATTAAATTGATTTTCTGTAAATCTTGCATAACAAATGGCGCACGTAAAGTGCTTTTCACCTGTATGTGTTCTCATGTGTATGATTAACTCAGTTTCATTAAACTGAATCACTATGAAATCGCTAGCGTAAATTAAAAAAAAAAATTTTTTATATATAATTTAAGTCCTATAGCAAATGTATAGGACTTTTCTATTATATAAATTTCATATTTTCGATGTGATTTTTAAATAAGGAAAGTTTGTAGGAAACAAAATATATATATAGA
This sequence comes from Druceiella hillmani, assembly GCA_039881145.1. Lineage (NCBI taxonomy): Eukaryota > Metazoa > Arthropoda > Insecta > Lepidoptera > Hepialidae > Druceiella > Druceiella hillmani. Next base: position 6,792,916 of record JAYKKI010000019.1, read on the forward strand.
GAAATTATAGTAAGTATATAATATAAATAGGGAAAGAATGGAAAGATTAAGATTATGACTACACAAGTTTTACATCCAGCTGAAACTGACAAAGAATTTGAAATTATAGTTGAAGCGCATCAAGGTTTCACACTCGGTTCTTTGCAATACAATTTTTCTGTGAACTACTTGACACGAAATTGCTAAGAAACATTTTATATGTGTCTTGGTCACTAAAGAAGCTAACGACTTTCTATGTACACTGAATAGTAGATTAAGGCAATAGAAGGAAATCATCCCAAAATTAGAATAAATTTTCAATTATTTTGAACTATTTCACAGTACGAGCTTTACGAAGGCCAGATCAATACAGACACAGCAGTTTGCAAAGACATTACAATATTATGGAAAAAGATAAAGCTCCTGGCTCAGTTAACTCGTATCTCGTAAACAGATTACAAAAAGTACAGATAGGTGAAGTTAAATCAATAAGATCTTTAATTAAATTATGATTATTTATCCGAAACAAACCATAAAACATTTACTGTATCTTGATAGCGTTACTAATATTTGTACTATACACTTACCTTAATATATTTATATTTAACACAATCCCATAATAAACAAATGTACTAACTACTACAAACAAACGTCACTTGCTTGTGCATATGAAGCTATGTCAGTACGATGTTTATGATTATGGCACTGTGCCATTGAATCGTCTTTAATGAATGGCTGCGCTGAGAACACTAAGAGTTTGGTGATCAACTCAACTTGATGACCACAAGGGACTTTTGCTGATAAATCGTTTCAAGTTTTTATTTTTAAACATCAGGGGTCCTTCAGTCATCGAACTAACCAATGCAAGCAGCTACATTGACTTTTATACAGTTGTCTCTCCCTAACGCATTAAGTTTACATGTGGAAATGTGACATTGTGTTAAGTTGATGACCAATTTTCCAATTTAAGTCAATGAAAAAAAAGCCGAGTGAAAGCGTTTCTTACGAATATTGTCTTAACGGTAACAGATATATGAATGCTTTCTTTATAAAAGTTGTAGAGTTTAAAAAGGCCTGTAAAAGTCTACAACCACATATATCAATATGTTAAATTTAATTCACCAAATAATAAAATATGGCTAAAAGACTTAACATTAATTTTAATCTGCCGTGGGTAATTTAAGTGGATAATGTTAAATACTTATGAATAAAAATTTGCTTGTCATCAGGGATATTTTATGTAGATTTGCCTTTTGATTATTTTATTTTATATGTAGATTTGATTATTTTATGTAGAAAAATTGCCTTTCACAACATTATTTGGACGAGTAGTTTGGATTTTACAACAGTGTTTTTGAAGAAATATAATAAAATATGCGTTATTTGCCTATTTGTCGCTTAAAATAATGAATATATTTGTTCCGTACGGGTTCCTAAAACATTCAAAAATAATAAAAGATATCAAGGTCAGCGTTATTTTGTTTTGGTGCATATTTTGCTTTGGTGTCAGCAGGTGGTATAAAAAAATTGATTTTTAAGGTACATTTAAAAAAATTAAATTAAATTTAAAATTATTGTAACATTAAATTTTACAAAAACTTTTATTTTTAAATTAATTTTGTCATTTTTTATAAATCAATAAAATTATGTTTAAATTAAATTTATCTAATTTAAAAATCAAAATTTTATATTATATTTCTTAAATACTTTTTTAAATTTAGTTACTTTGAAAATTAATTCTTTTAATTATAATTAATATAAAGTTAAAATGAAAATTAATTTTAAAACTGAAGTTAAATACTTTGAAAATTCTAATTAATATAATAAATTGAAAAAATAAACATTTATTTATTTTTATTTTTTCAAGTTAAATTATTTAAAAAAATTCTTTTAGATTAATTAAATTACATGTAAAATTAAATAAATGTTTCTTCAAAACTCAGACATTTTGAAAATGAAAATTTAGTTATTTTTAATTATTTTAAATATAGCAACAAGTTGCCCAAAACCCACGCAACCTTTTGTTTTTGTCGAGTTGTGCAATGCGGACGAATTTACAAATATTCTATTATACCATGAAGTACCACAATATTATTCATAGCTATTAACAAATTTTCAAGAAGAAGGTGTGGTCAAAATATAGATGGGCATCCAGACATAAAGAAAGATGCTGCTTTGGGAAGAATATATGGTGTACCTCCTCCTCAATCTAAGTTTCTTACTTCAGAATGTTAATGCATCACTTGCGTGGTCCAACCGTGGATAGATTTTGTCTATAGAAATTTGCCAAAATTAGTTACAGGTCAATTAAAGTGATGTGAATGTTTGATACAATAATTGACATTGTGACAAATAATGAAGACAAAGTATTTTTTTGAAAGATATTCCTCATCAATTTATTAATACCAACCTACAAAATCTACAAATCTAGATAAATAGCTCTGGCAGTCGCTCCTTCAAGGATTGCTGCTATTCTATTGAGCGACGGAAAAACTGCTCGAGTGCCATTATGAGGAGAGTTACAGTTGTGTTTGCTGATGATTTTCAGCAGACGTTCCCTATAGTTACAAAAGTATCACATGCAGATATCATCAAAGCATACCTTATATCATTTCCCTTATGGAGTTCCATTCAAACCCTGAACTTAAGAACTAACGAACTAACCCCATCTTAATAAAGACACTCATAACAACTTCCCACAACAATGGTTCAAACTTGGGGAAGGAATTTGACCTTCTCCAAATTTGACCACTAACTGTGCTGAAATTGTTCTAAATGACACTTTAGGTCGAATAGTCCACAATCTGCAGCATCTTATAGATGCAGTATATCCTGGCCTCAAAAATTTACTCGAAAGAGACTTGGCTGTGTTCAAGGGCAATAGTATCGTCTAGGAATGACAATGAAATCAAAAATCTGATTATATAAAAAGTATGTGGCCAAATCAAAAACTGTAAGACGATTGACACTGTCGCCAATATCAAAGATGCAGTCCTTCTGGCTTTCCATCTCACAAACTACCATTGACATAAAATTTTACACAGTAAAAATGGACAACCCTCCATTTTTTTTTTACCAAATATACGTTTCAAATATTTCATGAAAATAATGAAAAAGTCTAGACTATATATGCTATTCGTTAATTTTATATGGCATCAGAGAGAGATATCTACAATGTGTTAGTTTACACTGCTATATTTCTAGATTTGATTGCCTTATATTCAGATATAGTTATGGTATATTTGGCGTATTGATAATTAAATAAACATTGTGACATATGTTATTTTCTTTTCAAATATGCGTTGGTACTAAACTATTTTCCAGTGTAGCCTACAAATTGTATACGTACTTTAGGATTATGTTTTTATAATAACTAAACTTTTACTCTTATTTCGATGTATATTTTCGATGATTATTCTTAACATTAGAAATATTTATTTCAAAAACATTAGGAAAAGCTTTAATGTTAAAATCCGTTAGATGTTGGCTGCTCAAGTAAGGATGAGATGGCCATTTAATTTCCGTGTCATTTTTCCTCTCCTTTTGCTTTTCCTGCTGCTTTTATCTTTTTTCTAGTGTAAGTTTTTCTTTTCCGGTTCTTGTTTCCCCATTTTCTTGCCACAGGATTTGCAAAATTTGTCGAATGGAGTGCAATTTTCATGCAGCCATAATTTACAAAAAAAAGAGAGGGGGCTGGGGGCCGAAACGCAACCTTGAATGCATTTTAATAATTTTGCAAAAAGAAAACTCATTGTGACCGACATAGTGTACAAAATGGAAAATAATATAACAGGAATTATATACACTAATTACCCCAGATGACACTAAATGCAATGCGTTCACAGTGTTTTGTTATAAAGCATTTTAATATTCTTGCAAAAATAAAACTCATAGTGTGCTAAGCGGAAAATAAAATAATAATTGAAATATTATTCCGAAAAAAGAAACATACATCTACGTTATAATTTCGTACAAGCATTTTAAAAAGTAATATTTGTATGTCTATGGTTGCGGAAAATATAACGTTTACCTCATCTCAAAATCTCAGTATTTATTTCAAATTGACATATCTATATCAATTTTCATACTATTTAAATAATCTGACAAACATTTGAATAGACATTAGAAAGAAAAAAAATGTAATGCCCATTTGTATGGTCAATAGTACACCTTGAGACTTAGTTAATAATATTATTTTAAAACCGTACTTTCGTCCGACTTTCATAAAATCATCAGTTTACCAGATAAAAATGCCGATTTGTGATTATGAATTTTTCGGGACAATAAACTTTTATTCTCCATTCGGATATGTATGTATCGTAAAATTACATTTTTATTTTTTTTTAAGGGTAAGCAATACGGGTACATATGATTATCCATCTGTCTGCCTAGTGCAAAAACATGAAACTTAACAATTGTATTGAAGTGGCCAAATATAAATGTACGTAGGACTAACAAATGTGAATTAATCCGAGTGCACAGCAAGTATAATTATTTGCAACATTCATTATTTGCATGTTCACAAGGGTCACATTACTTGTCCAAAGGCATATAGATTCAAGAGATCAATTATAATTTTTTGTTTACTGTATGCCCACATATGGCAACTTATGTATCTATACCATGTATATACAACGCTTGCTTGCCACACTTATCGACGTAATGGCGACTACTCCGCAGGCGCAATGACTAGTAATTTTTCAATATTGCTCTCTAAATTTTTGGTGTTTCATAAAATTGTTTTGTATCATATTAAGTTTATTATATTATTATGTGTTTTATAACATTAAGATCCTTGTGTTAAATGTGTAATATTTTTTAAGTATGAGGGTAATTGAAATGGCGATTGTTCGACAGTACCTATACAGCTGTTGGAGAATATGATTAAATTATGTCAAAAGATTTCTACTTGAACAATGTCAGCTAATAAGCCCCGCGGCATGGCTGATGAACCATTGTTAATGATGGTATACAATGTAATAGATAGATTTACGATGAATGTGTTCTGCAAATATGTTCTGTAATAGATATGATATGTTCTGTTATACTATTTGTGATTACTTTGTAATAATTTTCTGTATAACTTAACATTTAATTAATCTACTAATTCCATCTAAATTTTTGGTACTAATTTATTATGTGTTTTTTTTAAGTAACAGTAATACTTTTAAATTGTTCGAAACACTTCATCTTACTTATCTGAATTTCTCTTAAAAATAAAATATAATCTAGATAATCTAAGCTACATATGTATACAGTGTAAATATGCAAACTATAAAAAATATATTTCTTTATCATATATACCGAATAAATCCACATTAAATTACTAACATGAATGCAAGAAAAATGTTTAGAATACCTGAACTGTGACATATAATTGTTTACAAACATTCTCTTTTCAAATTGAATGGAGTATAGTTATTGAACCAAACAGTGGTTATTCATACATTTACACCTGCCTTAAGGGGTTTCAACACGTTACTGGCTTATCATTAAATAAATACACGTTAAATTATTTTAGTCAAATATTTATTATTGCACAATATATTTAGTTGGTAATCTTATGCGATTGTTGCCTATGTTTCCAGAATGTGGTACGGTCCTGGAATGTGTTGGAGCAGATGTGGCAGTGGTACAGGTACTCCGTGGAATGGACACGATGGTGTTCTTTTGATTGCTGTTGTGCTGCAATATTTATTTATTTATTTATTCCAAATTAATTATTATGACAAACGAGCACCAAATTAGTGAATACATGCGTAATGAGAGTAAAATGTGTTATGCTTTATAAGTGTCTCTGACGTCTCATAATGACACCGTGTCAGTGTCTCGTAGAGATTTAGTCGTCGTTATTTATTCCTATGAGAGCAATGCTCTAACTTTCTTCTTGTTTAATTGCTTCAACTATTGTATTAATTTTTCGTCTGAACTTCAAAGAGATTAACATGGACTCACAATTTAAAAAATATGAAATAACAAAACAATTATACAATTGTGTGCAATGCGGCAGTAAAGCAATTTGTTTTTGTAAAGAAATGGAGGATTGATAAAAATAAATATCGCAGTGTGTGTATTTCTTTGTAATCACCAATAGATGGCGCTGCGAATTTATTCACATTGATATTTTCCATCTTGCCGCTATATTTTATACTATATTTGATGAAGTTATATTGAATGCAAAATAACAATTATTATAACAAATTGAAATAGTGACTGTCGCAATCAATAAAAATGCGTAATGAAAATTTTATATGAAATCTGAAACAGATTTCTTCTCTCGAATTTATTGAAATGCCAGTTTTGAGTAGAGTTAAATAAATAAACAAGCATCATTTTCCAAACTAGGCAAAAAAATTAAATTTTTTTTTATCTATGGAAATTTGCAGGAATAAATTTGATATTGGTAATTTTTCTATTTCCCTAGCAGATGAATAAACAAGAGAACAAAACGTTAAGAAAAACATGGCTGCATGTTTATTGCAGAATAAAAATTAAATTCAAAATATAAATTATTTACATTATTTCCAACAAAGAAATGATAATTTTTCTATTACTGAAACTAATGATTTTAGAAATGACAACACTTTGAGATATCTTTGAAGATGATTCAATATGTAATTACTAGAACTTAGAAAAAGTTAAGGTTAATATAAAAAAGTTATTTTTCTTTTATACATCTGTCTGTTTCTGGTTCACTCAACAAAGACGCTGGCATATATGGTATTATAAAAATCACTTAGCAAAATATTACAAGTAATCATATCTTTATATTAACTCACAGGGACGTATTTGCCGCACACATTGCACACTGTGTTCTTGGACTTTGTCGAGCCTTTGTGCTTCAGTTTGATGTGTCGTTCGAGTAGGGATTTTAAACGCAACACCTGCAAACGAAGAGATATTTTGACATATGAATATATATTGATGAAATATTTACCCTATAGATAGGCACATAAGTTGACATAAATAAAAACTAACTAAAGCATAAACTAATGCATGCAGACGCAACATGCAATTGTCTGCGTGAGGAGATATCATTATGTTTCCTCATGCACTGCTTAGTTGTTAATCTTGTGCACTTGTTGCTTATGTTGACAGAGTGTGGAATTGTCCTGGAATATTTTGGAACCGTTCTGTACCTCACCGATAGTGGAAATGCTTCACACGCATTTTTTATATACTTCAAACTTGTATTTTGTCATCGGGTGCAGCGGGAACATTTCTAAAAGTAAACTGTGTGCATTTATAATTAGAATGCAATCCGCTTCTATTAAATTCAGTTCCAATCACTTAATATGATTTTATTGCTTTACGCAATTGAGATAATGATGATACTCATAGAGCAAACATAAACCAAATGTAACCGAAGCGTTGCAATTTTTGTCAACAGTCGTATTAAAGAATTATTGGTTTGTACATTCCTTTTCAACTTCGTGATAACTCTCAGAGCGGCACCTGTTTTCCAAATAAAATTTCCCTGATTTTATCTTTGCTATTAGCTTACACCCTTAACTTCAAGTTTCATGAGTCATTTGAATGCAGTATAACCAAAAATAAGCTGAATTGAGACATTAGTCTGTGTAGTTACAAACGCTGCTTATTGTCTATTTTACAAAAAAGATTTATATAATAAAACATTTACTATACTTCTTGCGTTTTATCTGTTGTAATTTTGTTAACTAAATTGACAATTTTGTGTAATTAAACACAAGACCTGTAGATGTGAACACAAATTGATAATTAGTTAAGAAACTATAAAGCCATAAAATGAAAAAGTTAAAGAATTTAAAAAACTATGTAAAAATATATTTGAATTTGGATCAATTTATCTACATTAAAATAACCATTAGCAGCATTTTTTTATTCGATATTTTATTTTTAAGTGTTTTCTTACACTAAAAGGAAAAAGTTAAATTCCCACTACTATCACTAAAGTGCACTTGTACTCAAATACCTAACCTAACCTAACTTAATTGTACTGAAAACAAACATTTACGTAAATTAACCATATTTTCTTCAACATAATATAAAAAAAATCTTTCCTATATTCGTACGTACACAAAATAAAGGAATATTTTATTATGATAATAGTCAAGTTGATATTTTTCATTTTTAAATAGTTTCAAACTACGTAACGCTAGCAGAGCTGACAAACTCGCAAACACTAAGTGGCGTTGTAATCGTATACTTGACGAATAAGAGTGAGAATCAAAAGACAACTCAACCAAATAGAAAAAAAGAACTTTCAATGAATATTGAATTGTTTGGTGACAACATGTATATAATTAGCTATGCTTTAATCAGCTTTTTAATTTCTTGTTCTGACGATTATGGTCTAGAATTTTTTGTTTTTTCTGAAATTTGTTGGTTTTTCAGATGCGTGTCACTTTTCAGCTCTCAGTTTTGTTGCAGAGTCTTGTTCTTCCTTTATTTTCTGCGTTTTTGATATAAGCACTTCGTAATTTGAACTGCATAAATGAGTTTTTTATTTATATAAATATTTTGTTTCCCACCACAATACGTGAGTCATAAACTTACCTCTGCGCTATTAGAGACTGTTAAAATTTCTTCACTCATTTAAAAACCTCTCTCAGTAGATGCATTGCCGTGTGACAGTATCGTAACCATTATTATAAAATATTGAGGTCTATTTTATTTTGTTTCAAAACAATTAAATACATTTACTCACAAACATTCATGCGTTGCCGTGTACAGATAAGTAGAGAAGGTATCATAATATGAATGGGCTTTGTTTAGTTTTGATTAATGGTTTGATTGTTTTTGAACAAACAGAAAATTTAAGAGCATATGTGAGAGTATGTATTAAACTGATTGAAAGAAAGTATGTAGGACCAGGATGGAATTGTATGATGTTCCATCATATCTAATGGGCGTTGGATTGTTTTTACACAACACTGGAATGGAGGTAGATACATAAAAAGCAATCACCAACCTTGGGGCAGAGTTGACATTTGTAACCAAATCTGAGGTTCTCCCGGAGGATATGTTGTTTCAGGTCGTCTTTAATTCTGAACGTTTTCTGGCAGAAGTCACACATGAAGCTGCAACCAAAGTGACGCAATGAGTTAATACGTAAAGAATACTCCTATACTGACGAATCTGTCCTTGTAAGCATTCGCTCACTGTTATGCCCATTTCTGAATATGCACTCTTTCAGCTTGTCCTGTCTCAGTTTCCGCAAATTTATTGAGTCAAACTAGCTAACCCATTCTCTTCCCTCTTGCTTAACTCAAAACTTGCCAAATATTCCAGAGAAGTCTGTTTGCTCCCACATAGAGCAGAACATTTGTAAAAGAATGAATTCATTATTTTATAATAGAGAAGTTCTTATTCAACAGCATCATCTTTTTTTTTATTTACGACAAAATAACAATCTTAAAAGTACATGTATAGTGTTGTTGCATTGAGGTATGCCTGAAAAATTGACATTTTTAAAAAAAAGAACAAAAAATTTCATAGTCTCTGTGGCTATCGTTTAATGTAGTTTTACACTATTCATTTGTTTTTAATTCAATATACTAGAAACTGCCTAAACTAAGATATTTCCATTGAATCACTTAATGTTGTAATACCTGGCGAGTTCAA